>CM021767.1:116602211-116867550 GCA_011076525.1 Nettapus auritus
CCCCCCCCCCCCCCCCCCCCCCCCAGCAGCTGCCCCGGCCATACATCCTCCCTACAAAAGATCCCAATTACCCATCGGCTGCCTCATTATACCCCTAACACAGCCCCGGCGAGAGGCGTGTGCGAGCAGCCGAGGGGAGGGGGTGAGGGGTGGGAGGGAAGGGGGTGTGGGGGGGAAGGCAGCACCTGAATTATGCAGAAAATAAAAATAAAAATCCCGCAAACTGGAAGCCGAGGGCGGCCGAGGGGAGCCGCGACCCAGCGGCCTAACGCGGAGTGGGTGCTGCCCCCGCACAGCCACCCACAGCCCCGGGGCTGCTCTGCCACCACCCCCCTTTTTATGTTCTTCCTCTTTTTTTTTTTTTTTTTCCATGATTTTTCTTTTTTCTTTCTTTTTTCCCCTCCACCTTTTTTCTCCTTTTAGCCAAAGAGGTGCCTGGGAGCCCATCGCCACCCCCGCGTCCCGCTGGGGCCCTTTTCCCATCCCTTTTTTCCATCCCTTTTTCCCCATCCCTTTCCTTTTTCTGTTCCCCATACCTTTTTTTCCATCCCTTTTCCTCATCCCATTCCTCATCCAATTCCTCATCCCTTTTCCTGTCCCTTTTCCCATCCCTTTTCCATCATCCCTTTTCGCCATCCCTTTCCCTAGCACTTTTCCTCATCCCATTCCTCATCCCTTTTCCTGTCCCTTTTCCCATTTATTTTCCATCATCCCTTTTACACCATCCCTTTCCCCATTCCTTTCCCCATCCCTTTCCCAGTCCCTTCTCTTTGCAGCCAGAGGGCAACCACTGCCCGCACCCCTCCATCCCGGGGGCCTTCCCAGTGCTCCCAGCAGGTGCCTCTTACTGGTGGAGGCCGGGCCTTACTGGAGGCACCGCTGCCCACCCCAGGGACCGGGGGAGCCCTTGGCTGACATCCTGGGGGGGCTCCATCTCTCTTTGCAGCCCTGCGCCCAGACCCTCACCTCCAGGAAGGTGACCGCAGGAGCGGAGACATCGGCTCGGGGTCCCGGGGACGCCTCTTTGCACCCCCCCAGGGGTGCTGCAGGTATTTGGGGGCAGCCCTGCCCGGTTGTGCGTCCGTCCCGGCGGCTGCGGACGCCGCAAGGAACTCGTCGGGTTGTGCCGTGCCAATAAAGCTCTTTCGCTGTGGGTTCCCGCATCCTCTCCTTTGTTCGCGGAGGTTTCTCGCCCTTCTCTTTCTGCCGGCGGAGGCAGGTCCCCCGCCAAGCACCCGCGCTCAGCACCAGGTGGGGGATAAATATTAAAAGCCACCCCAAAATTAAAAAAAAAAAAAAAAAAAATACAAACAGCCTCTAAATTCGGCAGCCTGCAGTCGCCTGCTCAAGCCTGGGCGGGCGCATCCTCACCCTGGACCTCCAGGAGAGTACGAGCTGGCAGAGGGCTCCTGCTTATGGAATAAAAGGGAAAATAAAGGAGATTTGGGGTCCCTTCTATTTGGGATCTATTTGGGATCGCCTCCATCCCCGTGGGCAGGTCGCTGCGCTGTGCGCCGAGCATCACCACCGCACCGCCGGACCCGACAGCACACGGCCTCACCCCTCCGCTCTCCTGCCGGCAAGCCAGCCAAATGGCTTTTCAATTACTGATCTCCAGCACGGGAGAGAGAAACAATATCGAAATAAGCTCGAATAAATAAATAACCCATTTGTGGCTTGCAGAATGGCTGGGATGGATAGACACAAGCATCTTGCACCCAAAGGCCTGGGATTGTGCTGGGGTCTGGCTGCGTCCCGCCGGGGGCTGCAGAGGAGGGGAAGAGGGGCTCTTGTTACTATTAATCCCCAGAATTATTGCAGTGCCCAGAATACATCAGGCCGGGGTTTCTCCAGGACCTTTGCCCCCTGAGATAAGCAGCAAGGCTGCCCCTCCTCTTCGGGGTGGACGCTTTGGGTATGGGAATGGTGCGGGGCCGGGGTGACAGATGCATTTGGGATTTTTTTTTTTTTTTTTTCTGTGGGGTGGAGGAGGAGGTGGCCCGGTTTTATTCTGAGCACGTCAGCTCCCCTCCGTCCCTCCTTCCACAGTCCGATGTAAACACAGCATCTCGAAACCTGCCCATCCCAAACCCTCGTGGGTTATGGGGGGGAATTAAGCAGCAGGATCGCCACAGCGATGCCCCTGGATAACCTGGCCCCAAGGGGGAAAGGACTGGGGACAGGGACAGGGACAGGGACAAGGGACCCTCCACTGCCTGCATCAAGGGGACGGGGATGGATGGAGGAGCAGGGAGCTGGGACATGAAGATTAATCTGCCTGCAGTTTTGTGCCATTTTCCATCCCAATCTGCTCATGCTGATTTGGCTCAGGATGCTCTGGCTCCAGCAGGGAGGCACAGAAGGGAAGATGGGGGAAATTCTTCCATTTCGCTCATTTCCCCAGTCTCCATTGAGCCCAGCGTTATGCAGGATGGGCTCCCTGCAGCAAGGTCTTTTCCTCCACATCCCTGCGGCATTCAGCTCCTTTTCTGGGTTTATTTTTACACCGGGTGCCTCCTTGAACAGCGACCCAACACATCTAGCAGCAGCACTCAAAGTGGGCATTTTATTGGGAAATCTAATCAGGATTCGAGGGGAAAATCCTTTCTTAATGTCTCAGCTAAGCAACGAGCTCGATTAAATTGCCTGGGCTATAAAAAGGACCGAGAGCCCCATATTTTTCCTCCCTCTGCCCTTCCTGGACAGCACCGTCGCTGCACGCTGCTCCGCCGGCTGCCACCGAGCAAGCCTCAGTGACCCGGGACCCGCGCATCATTCCCGGACCCCCCACACCTCCCGGCGACGGGGTCACAAATCTCCTCAATCACTCTAAATTTAGATCGCCAGCGAGGCTGTAAACAGTGATCTCAGTGACATCATTACGGGGTCAGACAGGGAAGCTGCCAGCAATGCCCCGAGGCCGGGGACAGCCGAGAGCACGGTGCTTCAGCGATGCTCCTGCACACCGGGGCAACCCCATTCTTGTTATTAAATCATCTTAAAAGGAGGCAGCCCCTAGAAATACATTTTTCCCAGGGCCACCCCATTCTTGTTTTTATAGCATCCTAAAAGGAAATTTTCCCCTAGAAATACATTTCCCCTAGAAATACATTTTTCCCATCACCCCAAAAGAATCGGAGCAGTAATCAGAATAATCCCAATTATGACAGTGGGTACCCTGTAGATCATATTTGCTCTGACCACACCAGCAAAACCGGCTTGGAGGAGAGGGGCCGAGGTCTCCTCGGCTGGAAGGTGGACTCAGGCTTTGCCGCTGGGCTGCCGAGGCCAGAGGATGCAGCGTTACCATGGCACTTACACAGTTGTGCATACGTGCGGTCCCAAGCCGTGCCCCGATGACGGAGCGGCGATGCTGCTACAGCATCCTGATGCCCATAGGGCTTTCCACGTGCCTTGCCCCACAGCCAAGGGGCAGAGCCAAAAAATAATGTGCAGCCAAAAAATAATGTGCAAATAAAGAAAGGGAGCCGGGGGGCAGCGTGGACCTGGTCCTGAGTTGGGAATGGGGCTGCACCAGGGTGAGAGGTCCCGGCTGCTGGAGGATGAGGGAAGAAGAGGGATTTCCATGGCTCCCTGGGGCATTGTAGTTAGAGGGGCAGATCCTGACCTCTCCAACAAAATGAAAGGGCCAGAGGTGAAGAGGCATGACCCTCATCCAAAGATTTAGCTGTGCCGTGAGGCCTGGTGAAAGCACAGCTCCTCAGTTGCTACCGGTGCTGGGAAATATATGAATGGTAGCACCCGTTCTCATGTGAACCTGTATGTTATGGTACATAAAAGCACCTATATTTGGCCCAGAAACTCTGATTCCTGAAATGTCCCTTGTATTGTTCAGTGCAAACTTCCTGACTTTAGGCCATCAGCCTGTCCCAGCCCTCAAGTCCCATGAGAAGGATCCTGGGGCCTTCCTGCCCTACAGCGAGGAAGCAGCACTTTCACCTGAGCAAGCCTCAGACACATCCCTCTTACAGTTTTTTGGGACCATTTCATCCAAAGCACAAGGTTTAGATCTGACATTAGGGAGAAATTTGTTTTAAATAAGGGCAGTGAGGCGCCGGTGCAGGCTGCCCCGAGAAGCTGTGGGTGCCCCATCCCTGGCAGTGCCCAAGGCCAGGCTGGATGGGGCTGGGGGCAGCCTGAGCTGGGGGCAGTGGTTGTGCCCATGGAAGTGGCTGGAATTAGATGGGCTTTAAGGTCCCTGCCAACCCAAACCATTCTGTGGTTCTTCGATAACAGAGTATGAAGTGCCCCAGGCATGGGTCCCTGGAGGTGGCCAGTGGTGTGGCCTTTCCTGGTACTCAAGGCAAGCTTGGAGCAGCCCCACTAGAGTCTCCCCCCCCTCTTCTGTCTCCCTCCTGAGAGTATTTAGGGAGAGGCTAGAGGCTGGCCTGCAGTGGGGAATGCTCCTCCTGCCCTTCAGAATATTTTAGGCTGTGTCCAAACAGCATTTTATGGCTGCTGATTGTCCAAATCAGCAGCCATTAGGTTAGGGAGGCAGAGGAGGTGCAGAAGTGGGGTTCACCCTCCCAAATCTCAGCTACCCAAAATTCCCCTCGTGCCTGTGAACCACCCAGGTACAGATCAGAAGGCAAGTGGGGACTGCCCACACACCTTCCAGATGTTCCCCAGCCCCGATCTCTGAATGTGAAAATGCCTGGGGCAAGCAAATAGAAGCCAAGGTGCCTGGTACTGCCAGAGGAGATGCTCCCAGCACTGATTACCATCAGGGCTGTAATCCCTTGTAGACTCTGGTCACATCTGTGAGTGGCTCAGATGATGCTTTTTGGGACCTCCTGCCTGCACCTACGTCCTTTGGTGACCCACTGCTGCCTTCCCCATTGTGCTGGGTTTACAGCAGTACAAAAAGGCTGGAAAACACTGCTTTTGCCCTGGCAGCATTTCATGCTCACTTTGCCCCCGTGATGACAAATCAAAAATAAACCATGAATGATCTCCCCTTCTGCATCACTTCCTCCTCCAGGCACAAAGCACAATATGGAGTGTGCCCAGCCAGGGACAGGGAAAAGCCTGGGAGAGGGAGGAAGCTAGGGATGGAGAGACAGCAGCCATCAGTGCCCAAATCTGATATAAAGTGCTTTGGCCGCAGCGGCGTAGGAGGATTTCTCCATTGCTGATACCCGGAGTGGCGAATTTATGAACATTTTCTTCTTTGTATGGAGACTTTTTTTTTTATTATTTTAAGCCAAGATGTGCTGAAGTGTTTCCATGTGGCAACAGCTGTAGAGATGAGCTAATACAAAGCTCAGCAATTTCCCTGCGAACACGGGTTTTCCTCCGCAGTCGCTGTCGCACTGATAATATCTTATATGGGAAGACAAAAGGAATGCGTATGCGTGTGTAATTTTCAATGTCAATGTGTTCAACTGTGAGTTGGAATCATAAAAGTTATTTCATTTATTACAATCATACATAAAGCCTCTTAGAGCTGCAGACTTGGAATAGGCAATTATGCCCATAGGTTAATAACATACAGCGATTTGACTGACAACTGGAATTAGATTTAAACACATCAGAGTGGCATGCTAAAGGCACTTTATTAAAAACGTGGCTGGGGATTTGTTCAAAATACCAGTCGCATACCTTTCCTGGTAAAATATTTATAGATAGCACTATATTGTGGCCTATTATATTGCGTTTTCTTCTCCTTTCCCCTTCTACTTGGAGTTGTGCTATACAGCAAGGGATTTGGCTGGTCAGATTTTGATGGGGAGAAGGCAAATGCCCTGCGTTGTTTAACATATAGTGATGTGAGATGCATCAGGAAGGGGCTGTATATTAGTGGTTGTCCCTCTGCCTCCAAGGGACCTGGATTTACCTCTCCATCTGGCACAGCACCCTCCGAATGCAACACTCGTTAGCAGCAGGTTAACGATCCCAGCAAAACCAGGATCCAGTTACTCATACGGCCAATAAAATAAAAAATGTTTGATTCAGCTGATATTGTGTTTTTCTTATCCTGCTATCAGGAAAGTTTTCTCTCCTGAGGTTAGTAGAGCATGGGGATGGATTGCGTGCAGCTGGGTTGGGAGCCTGCTCATGGAGGGTTTTGATACCAGGTTAGAAAATGTGCATTAGGAAGACAGAAGGACATACTTCATCATTCTGCCTCGGAACAAAGCCTGCATCCAGTATTTTCCATCTTTCCTGGGGAAAAGAAAAAAAAAAAAAATGCATGGCTAAGGACCATCAAAGTTTCTAGGGCTAGACCAAGTGGCAATCCCACATGTATTGCTTCATTAGTATGTCTAACCTGGAAATTCATTGGATTAAAAACAGGGTCAGCCCATCTTCTGCTGCTTTGCCCATCCTTCTCTGGCAATTTCCATCTTTTTCCATGGCTTTTGGTCTCTGGCCCAAGGATGGCTCCTGCTCTGGACCATGGTGCAAGCCAGCTCCTGGTGTGCAGGTGTCCTCTACACCATGCAAACAAGGCAAGGAGGCAAGAGAGGGGAATTTAGAGGTTTTTATGGGCATTTCAGGCATAGTGTGCCTTTTGCTTTGGCAGTTGTGCAAAAAAGATCCTTTAGGTTTTTAATGCCAAGTCAGTTGGTGCATGTAGATCTCCGAACAAGTACCCAAATCCTGCAGGGTGAAGGGAGGCTCACTGATGTGTTCATCACAGCCAAAACTTCACGCCCAGAACATCAGCATGTCCAGGTCTCCAGACCCCTGTTCTTCTAGAACAAAACGCAGAGGTGTAATCATTTCACCCAGAAGTAGATTTTTCTTCAGTTTCAAGGGAGGGGGAGCTGTTAAAAAGGACCTCAAATCCACCCCTCTCTGCCCCTGATATGAGGAGCAGGTCCCCAGCGATGCTCCAGCCCCAAAGGTTGGTCCCACTGAGCTCCCCCACCAACCGGGGGACCAGACCGTGATCTCAGAGCACTTACAGCCTAGCAGCTAAAACAAAATGTGAAGCCTGAGAGCACCACCTATAAAAAGATCATCCTGGGGCTCCTCATGCATTAAATATGATGGCTCAGAGCCTTCCTGTGATGCCACGGCGGGCAGGAGATTACCCGGCAGCGCTCCCGATGCTGCAGCCTTTCCCCAGGGCTCCTGCTGCCGAGCAGCTCCCCAAGGACTCGCAATGCCCAGGGAAAGGTGGCACCGTCCCTGCACAAAAACACACCCAGACACTTTCCCAGCAGCTTTCTCCAGCAGACTTACAGAGTGAAGGTGCTGCTGGCAGCTTGGGAGGATGAAGCGCCAAGAGATGAATTAAGCAGAGGTGTGCAGGGGTGTGCAGTGGGCACGGACTCAAACCCAGCACATCCCACTTTGTTAAAATGCCCGTGGGAAAATATGCTCATTTTCCTTTAAGCTCTGAAAGTTTTATAGTATTTTTGTCAGGTCCTTGCTCCTTTCACTGATAAAACTCATCCTGGCACAGCTTCAGCGCCGGATCAGCTTTTAAGGCTCGGCAGAGAAGAACTCTGTGATTTAAAGCCCTTGGCCCTAACCCAAGCTGAACGTAAGGAGGTGTCTGAATGCCTCAGGGTAAGAGAAAGGGGTGCACAGGTAAAAACCCCCAGCTGGTGACACGAAGGGCAATGCAGCCCAGCTAACATTTGTCCTCTCCTTTAGGTCCCAGCAAGACAACGCAGAGAGCGTTGGGCACAGGTGGCTTGTCACCCTCTCAAAGAGAGGCTGCGTTGCCCACTTATGTTGTTCTATTGCACAGTTAATTGATAAACACATGTAGGAATACATATTCATACATATATGTTGTTTTTTCTTAAAGCTCCAGGCCTTGGAGGCAACTGGTTTTCTAAAAATTTGCATTTTCAGGAGGTTTGAGGGATGAGCTGGGCTTACTCCAGCCCCTAGAAAAGCAGAAGGCAAATTCAAAGCACATTAGAAAGAGCACTAAAAATATGATTGAGGACTTCAAAGCCAATTTTGTGATATGGGGGCTTCTGGCTGTGATTTCTGGGCATTTGGGGTTGGAGATAATGGAGCTGGGAGCAGAGGCCGGCATGTTTTCATTTCAGGATCAATACCAGGGTGGAGCAAATGGCGTATTTATCTGCTAGCACACGCAAGTCTTAAAAGGTCTAATTGTCCCTCGCTTTGCACTAATGCAGCTCCGCGGCACCGCCGGTGCATGCCAAGGTACCCAAAATGTGCTTGGCTTCCAGCCCTCCCCTTGGTTTTGTCCTGCACTGTCTCCACCCCGGTCTCAGCCCTTTTGGCACTTTTATAGGGGTTACTGCAAGGATGTCCCAAGCTGTGCTCCATCATTCATGCCTCGGGATTATAAAAGGGATCAGCATCTTCTTGCAGGAGATTCTGCTAGGAAATAAGCCCACATTCTTGGGGTGATTTTAGCTGGGGGGAGAGTGCAAGGTCTCTGCAAGACCTGTGGAGACATCCAGGAGCAGCAAGAGCACCGCGAGCCGAGATTCCCAGGGACACCCAGCCCAGCACGGCGGTCACGAAACCACCGTTGTCATCTGTGATGAACGCCAGAGAGAGGAACATCCAGGAAACAGCAATTAAACCATTAAAGCCCTGGGCAGCATCCCAGTGACCGGCAGCCCTTATCTATATAAATATCTCACACAGCATAAAAGCAGCTATTCCCTGCCCATTAAATGCCCCTGATGACCTTCGAGAGGGGTGAGCAGGCAGGGATTTCCACCAGATGCCCCAAAAATGGTGTCTTCCGCTCTGGAAAGGGCATTGGGTCCCTTTGGGCGAGCATCTCCCGCTCCCCTCAAGCAGTGTCCAGCAGTCCTGGTGCAAGTTGAAATTCTCCTGTGGTCTCATCACTGCCCAGAGCTGCTGCTTATCAATACCTGGTCATTGTGTAGGGGAATAACCCAACTTTCAACGCAGCCAACATCAGGTGGCACGGACATCCTGGGTGATGGGGGAGCACGAAGGAAAGCAGCAGTGTTCCCCTATGAGCATGAGAAGGTCACAAATGCCCTGTTGTTAACATATCTAAGAGTTAAGATAGAGTTTTTTAGATTAAATTTGATTTATTTTTATTTTTTTTAGATTCATGTTTTGTATCACACCCAAAATACCATGAGCCTGGGCTCACCCCAGCCTGCAGCAGATATTTTAACACCTGTCACAATTTAATATAGTAATATAATGAACACATAGGCACATAAGGAGACATTAGGACAGCCAGAGAGCAGTCAAGGCTCCCGTCCCTCCGTTACCCTTTGCAGCATGCAGAGGCCAAGGCGCTCTCCTGCAGTCTTGGAGATGTCTCCCAAGGCTCTGCAAGGACAGGGTCATGCCATGAGTGTAACCTCAAAGACCCAGCTTCTGGATCCGAGGGATAATCCCTGCTCCTCTGTTTTCCCTTTTTAAGTTTCCAGCCACCATCACAGCAGGGAAAGGCTGGGAGATGCAAACTCCTTTTCATAGGGGTGGTCAAAAGCAGCCCCCATGCAGGGACTGGGACAGCAAGGGACTGGGACAGCTCCCAGCAGACTGTTTGGATGCATGCATCCTTTTAGGAGGGGACAGAATTTAATAACCTTACCCTGGCAGTGGTTGGTTTATTGGTTCATCCCTAACCGGTGTGGATGTAGCTGCAGGGGTGCCCAGCTCATGGGCTTCCCCTTCCTGCTCGGTGCAAGGCAGAGGTACCCGGCGTGCCTAACTTTGGCTCATTTTGAGCAGAATTGTTTTCTTGATGCTAAATAGAGAAATCCCTCATAAGAAACAGCAGGGAGGCATTTTTTTTTTTTTTTTAATGTATGTGTTCCCTGCAGCAACAGACGCTCAAGCACAGCTTTGTGCCGCTGCCTGAGAATCAGCCGTAACTGGGAAACTCTCCAGTTGATTTTAATAGTCAAGCTGAGCGAGATGCAAAATAACTCGATTACTGCCGAAGAAATTTGCTCAGTAGCTACAAAGAGTTGTCCGGTAACGAGCCAGGTGAGCGGCTCTCAGACCAAAATTAAAACAGAATTCATCCAAGGGAGATCCGCGATCACAAAAGGCAGCCACAACTAAAGTTTTTCAGCAGTCAGAAATCATTCCTGGCGTTTATCAGCACGGCCACACGTTCTGCGTGGATGCGGACAGAATGCACACACGGTTGGGTTGGGAGCTCCGTGGGGATGGAGGAGAGGAGGTGGAGGTGTTGGTGGGGTCCCACCCATGGGGCAGGAGCCCCTCGCCCTTCCCAGCAGCTGCAGAGGCTTTCACTGCGATTCCTCAGGCTGCAAGGAGCGATGCTGCAGCAAGGAGTGTTGTCTGCAGGATGATGAAACGCAGAGGAACTGTAATGAGATTTAACATAAAGCCAGCTTTCACCCTGGCATGTCTGGCCTGCATGAACCAAAATGTTAGCAGTGCAAAACCCAAGGGAGAAGCGCCTTTGGCCAGACACGTGGCGAGTCGCAGACGGGGAATCTGATACAGCTCTTCGCATTCACACCTTAATCTGCCTGCCCAGGAGGACAAATCCTGCCCTGCAAATATCCCGTCTAAATCAAAGAACATCAGGAATCACATCCATGTGGCCAAACAGTGTGCAACATAGCCAGGGCATGGTGTACGTGGAACACATGCCGTGGGTCTGGCTTCCCAACCCATGGACGCAAGGTCCGATTTTGGCATCGCTGCCCATTCCCGAGCAGAAATCAGCTGAAATTTGCGGCTCGACTCTCGGCATCTCGGTGCGGCAGCCACTAGAGGGAGGGCTGAGCGCTGTGCAGACACAAATCCAATCCGAGACTGGGACTCGGAAAATCCCTGCAGGTTTTGGGAAGAAGGAGCAACACGAAACTCTGCAGGAAGGAGGCTTACGAGGGAGGAGAGATGCAAGTGATGCATGTAGGAAACCACGGGCAGGGTAAAGCAAACTGCCCAAAGAGTTCACTTCTTGCTGTCTCCAAGGAATATCTCCACTTGTTAAACATTCCTGCATACCTTTGCATAAAGCAATACCTCTCTAACACCAAAAAGCTGCACTGCTGGAAGGAGTCAGTGGAAGGGAAAAAAAATTAAAAGAGCAATTTTTTTTTTTTCAAAGCAGAGAAACAACAATTTGCTACTTTTTAAAACAAAGCTGCCAGAAATGGCCACAACTTCACCCCTGTAAGCAAGCTTTTTGGTCTTTATGAAAAACAGTCTCAGCAATGGATGTTTAGGATGTTAAAGCTGAGAAGCTCGGATGGGCACTCCCAACATCTCAGCAACGCCACTCTTACCTCCCCTACCCACTAAAGGTTATACATCGATTTCAGGACTGGGAAAGAAGGATCATTTCTACGCAACCTCTTCTGTTCTCCCCTGGACACCACTTCTCAACACGTGTGGAGGATCCTGGGCTCGACAGACCTCCAGCCTCCTCCAGCCCAGCCCTTCTTGGGCAGTAGACACCTACCACTGCCTGGTAGCTACCTTGGAGAGTGAAGAGCAACCTCCCTATGGACTACTGCTCTTTTTGCCTACATTTTAGCATCTTATATACATTATCTTCAGGCTGTAGAGGCTTTAAACCACACAGTCCTCTCACGGTATGATTTTAACAGTTTTCATGATGTTTGTGTGAATCCTGTGTTTGTGTTTCTAATAATATTGGCTACACAAGCAGCTAGTCTCCGACCAAGCATATCATGATACCAAATCCAGGTTAACTCCTGTAAAGTTTAGCAATGTCCATCTGGGCTCAGCACTGGACTCTGATGGGTTTTAGGCACTTTTTTAGTCATGTTGATGCAATTTCCCAAAAGATATTACCCATCATATGGCTATTTGAGTCCTAAAGCCATGTGCTTATAGTCAAACTCATTTGCAAACCATTTGAACTCACAGAAATCAGGCTTCAGGCTCTTACCTGTCACTTCTGCAGCAAGCATATCACATGCAGCAAATATTGGTTTGTATGCTAGATAAACAATGCTAGAAATGTTATTTCTAGCAATGATAATCCAGAGAAGACAAGTATTTTGTTACAGCACAGGCAAATAAATTTATGCCACTTCAGACCCAAAGCCTACAGATTTCTTAAATATACTTATCTTTACAACGTTAGACTCTAGCCTGTTTTTAGTTTGGTTATTTAGTTTATTCTCCATCACTTACCTACCCATTGTTTTGGAGATTCACCATCAATCATTTGATACCCTGCTCTTCTAACTGCTCTCATTAACCTATTTTTCTGTCCTTCACCCTTTTACTGCCCCCTTTTTTTTGCAGTAAAATAACTACAAAGATACAGTTGCCTGCAGTACTTTTTAAGCAATTCAATAGTTCATTATTCAAGCATCACACCAACACTATCATCTTGTGCCTTTCTTCAGGGACAGGTTTTGGATAGGAACGATTTTAAGCTGTGGTATCACATCCCCATGCATTTATATTGCTCTATTACATTAATTCTTATGAGAAAATCTGATTTTCTTCCCATCAAACCACCAACTGTTGTATTTTTCTGGACGACATTCCCAATGTTTGGTAGAGCACCCCTGGAGTAAAGTTTTCTATCCTAAGTTTTTCTTTGTGACATTTTTCTATTGGAAATTTTGCCTTTCCCTTGCTATCTCTATTCTTCCACGTAGTTTTGCCTTTTATTTATTTATTTGTTTATTTATTTATTTTGCTTTTGATCTCCTCAAATTCCTGTTTGCCTGCATATAATCCCTATCGATGCAACGGTCTGCCTTTGAACAGACACACAATTTCTTGAAATAATTATAGTTTATCTTCTGGAGTTTATCTCTACTTCAGGTGCAGAAACACCATCTCTAGGAAGGATTTCTGCGCTGTGTAGTCTGAAACTTGTCCCTGCTTAACAGGATGAGTTTTTTTTCTTGCAAAGCTTTCATTGCCGTTTCAAATAAAAGTTAATTTATACCTTACATCCAACTTGCACGTAATAAGGATTCCATTTGTATTCACAGTGGTACTGCAGCCATCAGGCATTGCTCTCTTCAGCAGTGCCTGCAAAAAACTCTCTTCCCACGCCATGTATATATATTTCCTCAGTGTTTTTTTCAGCAAAACAGTTTTTGTGAAGTGGTTTTGTATATTGTTTACACACTAAGAAGTCTGAAGGATGCCACTTAGGTCTGTGTCAGCTTCCAGGTCCTTCTGTAAATGAATTCCCTTTGCATGTTGCAGCTTTCTTCTCTGTGTTTCTCCTTTTGCTTACCCCCGTGCATCTGCTGTCGGTCCACCAGCCTGTGGTTCCCTCCTCCAGCCCCCTGATACTCCTGTCGTCTGGCACCTTGGGCTGATTGCATTCTGAATTCTCCAAATTCTTAATTCAGGTTTTAAATGACCTCCCGGCAGCCTTTAGCTCAGATTTACAGCTCCAGCTCCCACTACAACCTTCGATTCCTTTAACGCTCTGAACTCACATACTAATTCTACAATTTCAAATCCCTTGTTACAAGCCATATTTTGCACTCAGGGCTGATATCTCTTAAGAGCTTCACACCTGCCGGAGGTACCTTCTTATTGCATTTGCGCGGCATAGTCTGATGTCCAGCTTGCTCTTTTTCATTTAAATGGAAGCTATTAAACAAATCTAATTCCATATTCCCTCTGGAAAAGACAAGATTTTTGCTTGGTCATCTCTCAGCATCCTCCTAACTTTTTTTGTGGTTGGATCCATGCTGCTGTGAACTCCTGATTTCTTTTTCCTTTGAAGGAGCAATCACCTGGTGCACTCTGAGCTGCTCACCTTGTTCAGATCAGCCCATGGAGATGGTCCTGGTTGGTCTCCATTGGCTCCATCATTTTGTCCTTCTATTAAGGACATTAGGCAAGAAAGATAACCTGGGATCCTTCCTTATATGGGCCCCATAATCACTCTTAAAAGGTTCCCAGTGTCATCTTTGGTGAGGACAGAAGAGAGCTGGGTGCAGTCCAAGACTATGAGATGAAGCTGCTAATGAAGTCCACCTTCTTCAGAACTCACGGAAATCCAGAAATATCTTGTAGACATCATATGAGTACTTTCAGGCCAAGTTAGCTTAACACATATTAGCTGTTCATTAGATGGTTCTTTGAGCTCAAGGAGCTACACAAGCAAAAAAAAAAAAAAATGCTTTATTGGCGTAACTGCAGTTATGCAGTTCTGCTCATGCAGAAGCATGAGCCAGGAGATCGGGGTAAAACCACAGTTCAAACAAATCAGAGCTAGTGAAACCACACAGTGCATGCCAAATCCAACCCAGCATCATTTAACCAGGTGGGAAAACAAAACACTCGTACATATGGTGTGGGTTAAGTCTAACCTCAACTTACACCAGTGTAACTTCATGCGTTCACAAGTTTTGGAGCCAAAATCTTTGCTTGTGTCATTCTCAAAAGTATTAATGGCAGCCGGCAGGTGGGTAATACAGCTAAAGGGTATCATAAATGATGCTGAAGCCAGGAATCAGAAGTACCTACTTGCCTTCAAACTCAGAAAGAGTGATCAAACCCTTCCTTGGAGGAAAACTAACAGGAAACCTACCCCAGCTGATGGAGTGCAGAGGTGCTCAGAGATAAAATGGACTTGTGGGTTTCATTGGATGTATATGCATGGACCAAAACATTTGTGTACGGTGGAGAATGATCTATGATTGAAGGAGGGTGCTGCCTGGCACTCTGAGCCAAGAGCAGGGACATGCCCAGGAATTTTCTGTGCTGAGAAAGGATTCGAAGGGGGTTCAGGCAGCAATTTAAAAAGATTACATCAAAAATCTGCACAATGCCTTTTATTTAGCTTCTCATCCTGACAGACATAGCCTCACAAAACTCAAAGCTTGTTTAACAGTTTAACATTCATGTGCATCCTTGGGAAGCATCTGACATACTATTCCTATAGGGATAACCCCAGCAGTATCATATAGGTGACTTATTTGGTGTCCCAGAGGGTGTGTAAGTAAATCAGCAAAAATAAATGTCATGTGGCTATGACTTATTGCACTGCTAAAGGGCCTGTTTTCATTCTGTATTTGTGTTTGTTGAGCGAGTTCTTAATTAAATTCTGTAGGTTTTTTTTTAGCATTTGAACTAACGTGATGACACACGATAAAGTTGTTTAGAATTCAAACCTTCCTTGATTTCTCATTGTTGCAAATGAAGAGATAACAGCAATCTGGGCTCTGCAAGCCTGTTTTCCCTTAGTCGTATGCATCTGTAACATCACCAAAGCAGAAGCTCTCGTGTTGAAAAAACCCTACTGCTTTCATGGCTTTGCATCACTATTTTGATAGGGTGACACGCAAAAAAAAAATAATGTATGGGCTCCCCCTTCTGCCTGAGAACATCAGTGCATGAAAAAGCAGGGCCAGGATGGTTTCCACATGTGCCAAGCACTGGCAGTTCCTGTGAAATACAAAGGGAAGAGTGCTGAGCACCTCTAAAGCAGGCACAACATGTTCCCAGAGCCACACGTGTGCTGCTTTTGTTATTTTTGTGCTGAAGGGGTAGGGAAAGGCATTGCCACCGACCTCAGCAGTGCTTAAACAGGCAGACACAGGGCTCATGGCAGAGCTGCCACCTAAAAGGGGAAAGAACCACAAAGCGTTAAGAGTCTGAGGTGTTTCCCTTTACTCTAAAAAACTCAAAGTTAGGTCTTGTGGGCAGCTCAGCTGCTTTTATGGCAAGTCACCCAGCTGGTTGTCCAAGGGAAGGCAACGGATGTTATCTCTTGGGATTTCAGCAAAGTGTTCCCAATATCCTTCTGGACAAATGTCCAGCATAGGGTAGGTACAAGTAGGCTACAAGTAGGTAACGTGATGGGTGAACAACTGGCTCGTGGGGCTCTAAGGGTAGAGAAAATGGGCTCATATCATTTGGGAAAGGATCACTGTGCAATGCCCTGGTCAATGAGAGCTCAGTGCTCTGTCCTGGCTTCAGAATATATCAATAAGGGCAAATTCTGATATGAGGACAAATCTAGGTGTGCCCTGGCAAGCCCAGAAGCACCCATTCCAGCATTTCTGGTTCTGCTGTGAATTCATAAAAGCACTCTTCCTCTGCGGGGTGATTTGTTAAGCTAATTCGCATGAATATTGACTTTGCAGGTGTTACAACCCAAGTCCTGCCTCAGGTGTGTGTGCAGCATCGCCCATGAATGCCGACAACCTGTACAGGGGAGAGCAAGGGGTGGCCGCTTCCCACACAGCCAGAAGATGGTCAAGAAAGGGATTAAAATAAATGAGACCCCATGGCATGCAGAGGCAAGAGTCCCCATTGAACTCTTGGATAGCAAGAGGGCTTTTCCTTTTTTTTTTTTTTGTTGTTGTTGTTGTAGTTGTTGTTGTTGTTGTTTTATTTTATTTTTTAAATGCTGACTGTTCATTATTCACAAAAGCCTAGCAGTGATTTGAAAGGGAAACTCTTAACACCACAGGAGACATCTCACAAACATTTGGGGCAGTTAGGGCTGGCTGCAGCCAACAAAGCCCCATGCACATCATTCCCATAGGGGGGCCCCAAACACAACTGTCACAAAACATCTGCATCAGTCTTAGGATATGTTAGCCAGCTGATTCTTCCTGATCCTCTACATTTTGATGCTTTTATTTGTCTTTTTACCATTCTAATTTCTCAAGGGAGAGAAACCGGAAAGTCAAAGAACCGAGGTCCTGTACGGAGCCTGAGCGGGATTTCTGCATGGCTTCAGGGTTACAAGACAAAGATTCAGAAAACTCATATTTTGCTAAATTTCCACCAATAACACTTCATGAAGGAAAAAAAGCAGGCAGAAAAGTGAATGATTAAGAAGAAAAAGTCACAGGGCTGCCTGTCACCCTGGAAAACCCAGGGGACTTTTTCATTCTAGAACCACTTTCTCCAGATGCAATTTTTGATTCAATATTTGCTGGATATCACCAATGACATCACAGCCATTAAGCTGTGGAAGAGCTTCTTAAGAGACAATATCCCCTCCAGACAAGCAACAGGCCATAATCTGTACGATGAAACTGCAGGATAGGGATGCATCTGCAGAGAGCCAAGGGTTGGTTGAAGGGGTGGCTTGGTCCTTCTGGCACCTATGCTCTGCTCTTTCCTTCTTTGGTCCAAAAGCCTTGTGCTGTGCTCAGCAAGCTCTCAGCTCATAATATCATGGTTCCTTGCTTTTTTGAAAACTCTAAAAAGTTACTGGCACAAAAACAGTGTTCCTTCCCAGATATCACTCAGGACAGCTCAGCTCCTTAGAGAAAATACTTATCTATTTTTTTTTAGCTTTGCAGCCAGCCATGACTGAGGGACCAGAGTACCATGACCTGGCCCTACACATTTTCAGTCAGATACAGCACCAGTGAGCCCTAAATCCACATGTCACCAGATGTAGCAGAGGTCTGGAGGCAGATGCAGCAGTGAGGTCCAAGTATCAGAGTTGGGTTTCAGTTTCCCAGTAAGCTGAACCAAAATGCTTAGACCAAAACCTCAGGCTGGGTTCCCTCTGCATAACACACTAAGATATCCACTGGTACATCAGGCAACATGTAATATTAGGGCTTACCACATGGAAATACCACGGGGACTTTTGATTTAGGAGCCAAGCTGGGTTGTTTGTTCCATGGGTGCTTCATAGCAGAGCCCCATGCCACCAGCTTTTAACAGTACACGGCCAACTTGACTTTTTATTAAAGCCACAGGTCAATGAGTGATATAACTACCTGGGCATTTCCATCTTCATTTTTAGCAAGTCCAAAATAAAGTTCTAACAAAGTGCATTTAATCCTTCACCAGTGATAATTACCTTATTTTTTTAATACTTCCCTTGAGGTAGTTACCACTGATAGTAACTATCAGCTCTCATTTAGCTAAAGGTATTAGTGGGGTTATATTCACACTAGTAGTCAAAAAAAAATGTGTTTCTTTTTCTTTTCCTTTTTCCTTTTCATTTTTGTTTTCCTTTTCCTTTTTTCCCATGTATTCTTTAGTGTAGTATAAGCAATACCTAGCAGGCACAAAGCAAAAAGGAGCCCCTGAGTATTTACCTCACTGATAACCTGTGTTAACATGTTTTTTTGTCATATTAGCTGAAAAGTGAGTAAAAGAAATCCCATCTTGTGACCTCATGAGCCCAAGCCCCGAGCTTAGACAGGCCCTGGGAAGGGCCACGTAAGAGTTGCAGCGAGGATCGGTGGAAATCCTCTGCCCAAATTCAGGGTGCCGGACCACATCTGTACCTCCGTGTTTGGCCAAGTGTTTTAGGATGGGAGAGTTGCCAGCATCCCTTCACACACCCCAAAAGAGCTGGTGCAGGGGAATCGGTGCCACCAGACAATGGATGCTGATGCTGTGAGGCTGGGGCATGCACACTTCTAAAATATGCAAGAGCAAAATGGTTAATATGGACAAAAAAGAGAATTACAATTAGACGCGATTTTATGTTGCTCCTTAGCCACCGGGTGTCACTCTTGTCTATAGAGTCAGAAGGGATTTTTGGTCAGTGTTAAAATCTTATTTCATCAGCACATTCTGCCGCTGCCAGCGGTGACAGCAGCATCCCCATTTATCACACTTTCCCAGGTTTCAACATCAAATCGCAAGCTTATTAAATCTGGGGCTATCTGGAGATGTCATTTTAGCCTGCGGTGCTGTTTGCCAAACACAGGCAAAACACATTAAAATGTTTTTTATTTATTAGTAGTAGTAGCGTAAGTGTGGCTGGAAAATTTAGATCTGGGTTTGGATTAGGAGCTCTGAGGGTGTCTGGCTCCCAGGGGACTTAACCCAGGCCTGCACAGCTTCTGGAGGGAAGGCGAAGAAAGTGTAGATGGGCAGAAAAATAGCAAAAAATAACAATAATTTTTTTTTAAAAAAATGTGGATTTGCAGGCCTGTCCTCAGCAGAATTGGAGCAAGACCAACATGATTCAGCAGATGAAGCTGTCACATACCCCACTTCTTGAAGTCGAGGCAGTTCTGCTCTCGCAGCTCATGTATGGGGTCCTAGGAGATAAATGCTGCAAACATTGCACAACTCTGCAGGTATGCATGGTGCAGCATAGCAGCAATTGTCGTTGTGCTGTTTATTTTCATTTTTTCTAGGACTACAAACTCGTCTTGCAATCGCTAACCCTGTCTGCTAATTTTGTGTTTTCCAAGTCCTCTGGAGATTCTCCTGTTTCTCTAAAGACAGAACTCCATTTTGCTTTCAAACAAATGAAATCCAATGTTGAATCTTTATCTGAGGAGAGCCCAAATAAAATGCGACACGGCTGGTAAAACCAGTTGCTTTGAATGACTCTGTATCAAGAAATGGAGCAGCTGATAAGAACAATAAAGATTTTTAGTCAATAGGATAGAGAAAACTCTCATCGGTCCTCCCAACAATTGCTAATGTTGCACGGCCCTGTTTTGCCTTCATGGCGTGAATATGTGCTGAGATCCCACTGAACAAAAGCAGCACCCCATAGCTATAGGAAATCTCCCTGCCAGGGTTTAGGGAGAGATCAGGGCCTGGCTGTTGACTCGGGATTCCTTCAGGTAATATGGGAAGGAGTGTTATGTCCTGTAACGCCACAGAATTTACGACCAGGACTTTGAACTTCGGAATAACTTTTTTTAAAAGGGAAGGAGGTGATCCACAAAAACTTTGTTTCAGGCTTTGTAGCCTTGTGTTATAATCTAGTACAGCGAGAAGACTTCAAGAGTACATTTATTTGCCTGTGGATACTGCTCACAGTGAGGGCAGGAGGCCATGCTCAAATACCTTTGAAAATCCACCCTAGGAGCAGTAGAAAATCACAATTATCCATGACCCTGCCTGGTAGCAACAAATCCCTTGATTTTACAAAGTTGCTATTAAAAAAATAGAGCACAAAAAGTAATTTTTGAAGCTAATGTCCCCTGTACCTACAGATTTGTACAATAATAATTGGTAAATAATTATTGTACAGATTTGTACAATAATAATCAGTGATGTATAAGAAATTTCAGCAATTCCTTTAAAAAAAAAGAAGAAAACAGAAATTTGCAGAATTTTGATACAACTGATTTGGAGAAATTCATTTTCTGTTTTATACAGATTTCTTGACCTGTTCTTAATAGTGGTTTCCCAGTTTATAACAGACTTGACTTAGCTTTTTGCCTTTAAGTTCCTACAAATTTCTATGACCTTTATATATTTGTATATATTTCCAGATGGAAAAGCAAAATAAACCTGAAGACTAGATTAGCATATCCCTCAAAATACTCAGCATCAACACAATTACCAGTGTTATCCCAGGGATTGCATTAAAAACAAGCAAACAAACAACAAACTGTGAAACATATACATCATCAAGAAGTCTTATTTTCTGAACATTTCAGCACACCCTTCTGTGCTGAGGATGAGTTCACAGAAGGTGCTGAAGAGCTGCAGGGCTGCTGGGTGCCCCCACTGCCTCCCAGTCCCATCAGGGACTGTCCCAGTAGTGCTCAGCTTCTTGCACAAGTGGACGCCAGTGGCGCTTCAGAGCTGACATATAACTAAGATGACAAGATCCTCTCTTTGAGTTTTCCAAAGCCTGAATGATTTATGGGCAGAAACTAGGTCTCCAGCAAATTCATAATTGATGCATCTCTTTTGATACACAGTCTAGCAGATGAAAAAAATGGATTTAAAATACACCTGATCTGTTGCTTGTTACGGTTTGGAAGAAGAGACAGACAAAAGACTGCCATGTTTTCTGGCTTGTCCTAGGATATCATCGTATCTAGATGATCTGAGATGTGTTCATACCTTCAGCTAGATCAAAATGAAAGCCAATCTCTTGCCTCGCAGCCTGGTGATATGCACACCGCAGGCATCACAGTTATGTGGGATGCATGAAATCCTTATGACTTGGCTGCTTCTAAACCTTCTTAGTTGCTTATAAAGAAACCAGGTGAAGGGCCTTGATCTCCTCTCCACACTGCTGCTTTAATTCCTGCTGTGGCCAGGTACGTATAGCAACAACGGTGGCTCCTCGACCTGATGAAAATAGTGTTGCATGCAGAAAACTCGATAAATGAATGGGAGGGACAAGCAATGCCTCCCCCCCAAGGATGTTTTGTTAATTAAATTAGCATTTAAATAGCCAGAGCAAATCTGGGAAGTCAGCCCCTCATTACAGTAACTAGGAAGGGGGAAAAGAGCTCCAGACAATTCCCTACAAGACAGGGTTAAGTTGGCGTTTGACAAACTATTTGCCCAGCCTGTCCCTCCCAAGTGAATGCTGCCATTCCCCCCCTTCTTCCTCCCAGCATAATTAGCATGTTCCAGTGCTGTGAATGGAAACAATATCCTCCCTCCAAGCTGTGCCCCTCCAGGGAGATGCTTCCCACAGACTGTGAAACCCAGAGCCAGGGAAAGGGCTTGTCGAGGAATTCACAGTGGGGTAATTACGCCGAGGTAGGTTGTGCCAGTGCGAGTTGCGTTACTGTAATTCATCGCCGGAGACAGTGGCAGCGTAACGAAAATGTCCACAGGCACAAACCGCAGAGAGCCATGAGAAGTTACTGCTCCAGAGCCCTGGGAAGACTTGATGAGAAAGGACACCCAAGCTGAGGGCAGGTCTTCGGGCTCTAAGGATGTCTCCCAGATTTTGAACAAGTTTGCAGAAAGCAGCAATGGTTGCATAAAGGATGTGTTCATGCAAAGTCTCTCTTTGGCAATCAAAACTGAAGTAAGGCTGAAAGGAAGATATTTTCAGATTTTAAAATAAAAAAGGGGAGGGAAGATCGCAAAAATGGCATGCTTGCATTTCTTATTGCCCATGCACACTCAAAACATGCTGTCACCTTTCTCTAACAAATGAAAAAATGGATGTAATCCTTTCCCTAGATGACTTACTGTTTCATTTTACACACAGCAGAGAGACCAGTGGCAGCTAATACCAGACGAGAAGATGCAGGAGGAAAGCAGAGGCTGGATTTGGGTCACACCTGCTATCCACAGCAGTATGTACATCTGGCCGGTTTCATCCCATTTGTTTAGATCAGATTCCAGGTGACTCAACCATATGCAAAAACAAACAAGCAAACAAACAAACAACAACAAAAAAAAAACCCTCCACTTGCTGCGAAGCCGAGATTATATTTATCTCCATCACAAAGCACTCGGTTTCAGAAGACGGTGCGGTTTGCTGAGGCCCCAGCTGGAAAATACCACAAGAAGTTCAAAGCCCGGTTTCATCCTGTAATTGGAGCCTCAAGTTCACAAGTGCAAGAACCAACTGTGCAGGCTGCAAGCGGGACGCCCCAGCTCCCAACCAAGACACCCCACACAGCACGGAGGAGCCAATGCATTCTGCTACTACCTGCAAAATCTGTTTGGATTTCAAAGCTTTGGCCACCCTGCTTGGTTTGACCTCCTCCTGTTGTTGCTGTTGTTATTATTATTATTATCTACCCTCAAGACAACTTGCTAACCCTTGCATGCACTTGGGATGTGCTGGCACTCCTATTAAAAACGTGGGCATTAATCCCCATGTCAGTTAAATGCCAAGTTAATATTGGTGTTCTCTCTACTTTGACAAGATGTTCTTCTGGTCAGTCAGGCATGAGATGATATACATTGAGTGCAATTCTTCTGGGCAAAAATTACTCTTCTGAAATCTTATATCAAAACCTCTCAGAACTGTGTTATTTATTCTGTCACTGTCACAAAGCCTTGTCCCTGTCCTTGATGTTGATGGGAGTACAATTCTGAATATTTCTTTCTGTGCTCACTGAAATCTGGCCTTTCAAAATACCACAGAGAGAGCCCTTGTTTTGAACTAAAATAGCAGTGACAAGGTTTTCCAACCGTGACCATTTAAATGAGATTTTGCATTAGTTTCATTCTTGCTCTTTGTGAGCAGTGGCTGCAGTCGAGCAGTTGGGCCATCTGATGGGGAGAAATTCTAATATTGTTCAAACTACCTCTGGTTATTTAGTTATTATTTTAGTGAACTGCCTTCACTAAGCAAGCTGCAGCGAGCCAGTTAATGACGTGGCAACAGTGTGTTGCTCTGAGAAGCCAGACTCGATCATTGTTAAATCCGTGGTCTCTACACTGGGTTGTCATTAACGATCTTTAATGTGATGGCATCTTTAACATGATTTCTAATAGCCAGAAATCCCCCGGAGCAGCAAAGCAAGGCCGTGTTGCTTCAGTAAATCTTGTTGTGAGCTGAGGTTTTTGTCTCAATCCTGTCTCCTCACAGTGGGTACGCTCCAAAATAGTAGATAATTTGAGATTTTCAGGCTTGGTTGTTGCACTATTATTACTGTGAATGATTGTAATGAATATCAAGTTATCAGACACTCAGTATTACCTATCACATCAAATGTTGTCACTTGTAATCAGATACACCCGTCTTCATACACGCTCATTCCAGCAGTCGAAAAGATACAAAACATTTATTTATTTATTTTTACAGAAATGTCTCGGTTCAGTGACCAAAGCTGCAGTTCTGCTACCCATGAGGGTGCAGCAGGTGATCAGGAGAAGGAAAGTGAGCAGAAGTGCCATGTTTAACCCCAAAAGTGGTGTGGAAAGCTGTCTGCGTGTTTCATGAAAAATGATTGTGTTCCCCTCAGAAGGTCCCAGGGCACTGCTGGGGACTGAGGTGTGACACAGCTCGCTGGCAGCCAAGTGGCAGCGCCTTGGGGCACCCCGAGACCCACCCTGCCAGCACTCAAAAGCACAATTTGGCCTCCACTAAAGACCTCTTTCCCCGAAGACTACATATCCCAGCATGCAACGCCGCCCCCTGCCGCGAGGGCGGGGCCGGACTACAACTCCCATCGCGCATCGCGCCGCTCCACCCCTCCCTTCTCCCGTCTGGCCCGCCGCGCTGCACGCTGGGGGCTGTAGTCCGGCCGGACGTTGGTCAGGCACGGTGCCTCCCTCCCACCGCCTGCCGGTCTCGCCCCGCTCCGCGCTCCTCCCCTCGCCGCCGCCGGTTGTCCCTCCGCAGACGGAAGCCGAGGAGGGGCCGAAGGGGACCGAGCCGGGGGGGAGGGGGGGAGGCCGGCCGGAGGGGCGCTATGGGGGACTCCAAAGTGAAGGTGGCGGTGCGCGTCCGACCCATGAACCGACGAGGTGAGCCCTTCCTCCCCTTCCTCAGCGCCGGGCGGGGGGGTGTCCGTGTGTCCCAGTGTCCCGGTGTCCGTGTGTCCCAGTGTCCCGGTGTCCGTGTGTCCCAATGTCCCGGTGTCCCGGTGTCCCAATGTCCCGGTGTCCCAATGTCCCGGTGTCCGTGTGTCCCAATGTCCCGGTGTCCGTGTGTCCCGGTGTCCGTGTGTCCCGGTGTCCGTGTGTCCCAATGTCCCGGTGTCCGTGTGTCCCAATGTCCCAGTGTCCGTCTGTCCCAGTGTCCCAGTGTCCACCATGGGGTCCAGCTGCAGTTGTCACCCCAGCAGGGTCATGCAGCTGAGGTAACCTTCCCCCCTCACACATCTCTGCCACCTCCCTCCTCAAAACCAACTTATTTTCCTCATTCTGCCCCATTTTAAAGCTTTTTGTGGTGTCCCGGGTGCACGCCTCCCGCACCTGTTTCACAGCCGGGCCCTGCCTTCTTCCAAAGATCTTGTCTTTCTCTCTGATTTGGGGCAAAATTCCTCCTTTTCTGTATTTTCCCAGTGCCAGCCTCTGCTTTTTCACTTCTTCCCCTCGCCGGGACGGAGTTGACCAGCTGACAGAGGCACCACAAGGGAAAAACAAACGTGGAAGAGGAAGTGTGAATTGAGGAGGAAAGATCTTGCTGTTATGTTTTTCTTTTTTTATTTTCTTTTCCCCTCTCAACGAAACTTGCCTGAGGGTTTTGTTAATCACACCGCGGTCCGGGCATCTGCTTAAATGTTTATGACTCGTCTTAATTAGAAAAACTTGCTCGAGATTACGAGGAAGTAAGTATGAAAAGGGAACCGCAGCCGGGGAGCGGGGAGCTGAAGAAGGAGGCAGCAGTCCAAGGAACGTGTAAGGTTTTGTTTTCCCACATTCTCACAGAAATGTGCCAAGGCCTCCTTCTGGGGAAAAGGGATCGAGGGAAGGCAGGTTAGTAGCTGGAGCAAAAAGGGAAAGAAATATAAAGCTCTTTATCTCCTGTCTGATCGGAAACAGAATAACTCTTTAACTCCTTCCAGCAAACAATAATAATAAAAAAAAGTTAAAGTTGCTGAATGAAGTATTTCCCTACCTTTTAAAATAAAAGTAGGGGAATGTCAAACGATACTCACAAGAACCTTGTGCAAAGTAAAGGAGATGGTGTTGATATCCCTGTGGTCTGGTGGCTTAGGTCAATTGAGGATAGTTTGACCAAAATCTGTGTTTTTTAAATATTTTTTTAAAGTTGTGGCAGCGATGCTCAAAACGGAGGGAGGATGTGTTCTCCCTGTGGGTAATTGGTGGTTGAAGGGAAAGGGACCGTGAGGACGAGTTGGTGGGAGCTGGCATGGGACGGGTTGCCCAGGGAGGCGGTGGAGTCACCGTCCCTGGGGGTGTTCAAGGGGAGGTTGGACGTGGTGCTTGGGGACGTGGTTCAGTGGTGACATTGGTGGTAGGGGGTGGTTGAGCCAGATGATCTTGGACGGCTTTTCCAACCCTAATGAATCTATGTTTCTATGACCTGGAAGGTGGTGCCCTGTTTCGGGGACAGTCACGGTCTTTCCTCTTGCTCATGTCCCTTTCCCGTCATGGCTCATTTCCTTGGCTGTGACCCAGCCATCTGTGTTACGCTCTTCACTCCCCGCATTATGGGATTATAAATTGATTCAGGGTGGAAGGGACCTCTGGAGGTCTCTAGTCCCATCCCCTGCTCGGAGCACATCGAGCTCGATGAGGCTGTGCAGCTTCTGTCAAGTTGTGAATCTCCAAGGGTGACTAACGCGCCTTTCCCTCCTGGCATGTGTTTGGCATATGTTCAGCCCTGACTTTGTGTACGTGTAGTGATCTTCCAGCTATTTCCAGCTAGAGACTGAGATCTGCAGAGAATATACGTGGAGGTGCTGGAGGACAAAGTGCAAGTAAAGGGGAAGAAAGGGGTGGAAGGTTATAGATTTGGAGGATTTGGGGGAGAATGAGGGATATATTGTTATCAGAGCCACCTTATTTTCTAT
This sequence comes from Nettapus auritus, assembly GCA_011076525.1. NCBI lineage: Eukaryota > Metazoa > Chordata > Aves > Anseriformes > Anatidae > Nettapus > Nettapus auritus. The sequence continues at coordinate 116,628,251 of CM021767.1, forward strand.
AAACTTAAAATGTAATGGACTGAAGAGACTTGCTGGAGCCTTGTTATGAGGTGGCTCATCCAGGAGCGATGGATATCCAAGTATCACCCTTGCTGTTCACCAGAGAGAAAGGGGACTCAGATCCCATATCCTATACATAGCTCGGCAGTCGGGGCATTATCTCTCCTCTGTAAGAACAGCTCTGCACCTGTTAAGCATCCTGTTGTTTTGTGAGCGATAGCTAAAGCCATGCAATTGGCCTTTTTTCCCCCAAAAAACAAACTGTCCTGGAATAATTTCTTTCTTTCTTTTTTTAATCCGGTGATTTGCTGTGATCCAGACTGTACAGGCAGTTTTAAACAGCTGATACTTCGTACAGCATTTCTGATGTTCTTAGAAGTTGTAGAAACAGCGATAAGAAGCCTGTTATTTTCTCACCACCACCACGTCAGATTTCAGAGTTTGTGTAACCGATTTTCTTAGGAGTCAGCTGGCTGTAAGACGTCTGTGGCTTTGCTTTTTTTAATGAGCCGTGAGGCAAGTGGCGGCTTTCCTGGAAAGTCTTTAATCTGCACTTTGTTCTTAATAACGTTTGTATCAAGTTCTGGGGCTTTGGACCTGAAGCAAGTATTTGTTTTCTTCAGGGTCACGAGTAATGTTCTTTCCCTTCCCTCTGAACCGAAGGGCTTAAAACTGCAAACCTGTCAGATGGCTCCAAGAGTAGGAGCTGAAGCTCTGAAATGTATTCTCGGTGTTTACATGTGGTGGTGGTGGTTGTCTTCAGCGTTTCAGTTATGAATTTCTTAAGGCGAGGGTTTATGAGGTTAATAAAAGCGGTGTGTTTAACGATTACTAATGTATACAGCTCATAAAAGCGTAATAGGTTCTGCATGCACGTTGGAGGGATTTCTACGTCAAATAGTTGGTTAAAGGGCTTGCATTTCGAGGCGATCCTACTGAGGGTCCTGCTCCAACCTCGTGCAAAGTGGCAACTCCTAACGTAAGCTTACAGTACTAATTTTGTAGCAGTGAGGGGAAGCATTCATAATTGCACCTGGATTATTTATTTAGGCTATTTTTTTGCATCGTGCTTCAAGTTAGCCCCCAGTCCTACAGGTTGTGTATGGAAGCCATGAATTACAAAACAACTTCTGGGTCTTTTCACCTGCAGCATCACTTCTGAAGTTGAAAGCTCTTGTGGGTAGTAATCTTTTTTTGTAAAGATTAAAAGATAAAAAATATATATATATATAGAAAGACTTCTTTTTTTTGTACGTTGCGAGCAGAGATCTCAATGAACATGCAGTTATAAAGTAAATCATTCCGCTTGTTTTATTTAATAAGACTCTTAAAGTCTTCTTTTTTTCCTTGATTTTGTTGTAATATGTCATTCACTAAAATATTTCCTATGGCACCACTTGTCCAGATGGGTTTTTCAGACCACTCAGCAACTTCAGGTGTTGTATTTTAGAGTTGCAGTGGGTTTCCCTTTATGAACATTGTCAGTGCTTCACTTAGCAGATATTCATTGTATTTCAGGTAAACGCTGCGTAGAGCTCAAGCCGTACCACGAAGCAAAGCAAAAGACAGCTTGAGGCTTTTTATTTACCACATGTCTTACTGAATAGTTTGGTTTCGGGTGACGTTGGTGTACATGCGTCCCATAAGTAGGTTCAAATCCTTGTGTTTCCCTGTGAATCAATGGAGCGTAGCTTGGGCATCCGCTCTTCCTGCAGGATTTTGGCACGGGGTCGATGGCTTCCAGTGGAAATCTCTGGGTTGCCTGTTCTGCACCTCGAGTACTGTGTTCAGTTCTGGGCCCCTCGCTACCAGAAGGACATGGAGGTGCTCGAGTGAGTCCAGAGAAGGGCTACGAAGCTGGTGAGGGGTCTGGAGAACAAGGCTTCCGAGGAGCGGCTGAGGGAGCTGGGACTGTTCAGCCTGGAGAAGAGGAGGCTCAGGGGCGACCTTATGGCACTCTGCAGGTCCCTGAAAGGAGGCTGGAGCCAGGTGGGGTTGCTCTGTTCTCCCACGTGCCTGGTGACAGGACGAGGGGGAACGGGCTCAAGTTGCGCCAGGGGAGGTTGAGGTTGGATCTTAGGAAGAACTTCTTTACCCAAAGGCTTGGGAGGCACTGGGATGGGCTGCCCAGGGAAGTGGTGGAGTCCCCATCCCTGGAGGGCTTTAAAAGCCGTTTAGATGGAGAGCTCAGGGATATGGGTTAGGGGAGGACTTGGTGCTGTTAGGTCAGAGGTTGGGCTCGGTGATCTTGTAGGTCTCTTCCAACCTGGACTATTCTGTGATTTTGTAAATAGACATCAGTGCTGGTTTGCTGTCCTCCTACTCCCTGGAGGAGGTTGCATTCCCAGTCCGTTGAAATGTTTTGCAGGGAGGAGGAGACAGGGGCGGTTCTTCTGTGTTTATTTTCCCCGGCGAAGATTACAACAGAAACGTTTTATCTATCAATCGGGGTTAGTGCAAGCTGTCTTATAAGGTTAATTATAGTATTAAAGTAAACGAAACGGCACCTGTTGTGCTCTGATGGCGGTGTACAAAACGCCAGGCTGCCCTTCCCCATAAACCTTGTGATAAACGAGCGCCTAGACTTCTCAGTGCTTCCTGCTGGTTGTTGATAACCTCTGAAGCAGTGTTTGCGGTGCGAGCCGGATTAACCTGGAGGAAGGGTGACCAACGGGTAAAGCACGCGGAGTCGGTGTTTCACCTTGCATTCCTCAGCCAGGCGGTCGTATCTGAAGGACTCCGCAGATGTTACGAGCTAACTCCCCACCGCCAGAGAACCGGCGAGACTACCGCACTCCAACGTGGATGCCACAGAAGGGAAGCGATTCCTGTGCTAATTACATCTTCAGAGCTAGCCGTAAGTGCGGTATGAGATGACCTTGCTGCTCTGCGTTCACGTTTTATCTTCACGAAGATCAACGCGAAGAGTTCTGCCCTGGCTTTTAGCGGCAGAGGAAACCTTAGTGCATTTCGTTCCTGGTAACTTTGAAGCTGAAACGAAGCCACCAAGAAGACAACAGAAAGCCACCACCCCGATGAAGTCACTCGGTCCTGGGAGCCGAGCCGCGCACGCGGCACCGACCACGAGTCAGGTTAATGTCCAGGTACACGGAGTGCCGTCACCGAAGCTGTTTGGCAAGCTGTCTTCTTGCAGAAAATGAAACAGCGGAAGGTCGAATAAACAAACTAACAATTTTTACCCTTTGGATGAAGTAACGTGAACAAGCAAAGAGCTTTCTAGCGGCCGTGCTCACGCGTGAGCTGACGTACACCTCATCGCGGAGATAGCACCGTGTGCCCCGCCAGATGCACTCATGCATATTTGATGACCTCTAATTGCTGCCGACTGAAAATTTCATGAACGATGTCTGTGCGGTGAACGCAGAGCAGAGAAGCTTGAAAGATGCCTCCTTAGACTTCACGTAGGCTTAAGGGACAAGTCAAATCCGTGCAGTAGTTTCGTCCTGAATGTGTAAATCAGTATGGCCTTTAATTAATGTCTTAAGAGTGCTACTGGGCTGTTTTTTTTCCATTTGAGCTCTTAGCGCTGTCGTTTATTTGTAAGTTATTTTCGCTCTCTGTTGTATAGCCACTTGGTTTCCCCTGTATTTGTGTTGGCTTCTGCGTAGCGAAGGGCAAAGAGAAAAATCGCTCTTAAGGCAACAAACACTGGCAGGGAGGCGTGGGGACCTGCGGTGCTTGAAGTAGCTTCCAGCTTTGTGAAAAAAGCAGCAACAAAAGCAAACAGCAGCCTCGCGGGGTTTTTCTTTTAATTGACTTTCACTTCGCGCGAGATAAATAAACTTGGAAATATTTTTAAATGAATATTTCAACATTTTTCAGTGCTCTGGGTTGCTTTTTCAGGCCGAGGAAGGGAGAGGAAACTCATGTCTTACTCAGTGCCACTCGAAGGCACGACATTCCGGTTCTAACCTTCAAGGGAATGTTAAGCTCGTGAAAATCTGCTGGCAATTTCCAAAACACAATTTCTGTCGTCTCGGCCATTACAGGAGATTATTCTGAGCTTTTGTATTTGGGGCCAGTTTTGACTTACGAGCTTAGTACGTGCACTTTAAGCCTTTCATATTTTATTGTTTTTAATCCAGTTAATTTTCTCTGAAGCCGTGCTGGTTCCCAGTGACAGTGCCGAGCCCGATGTCCTGTCTCCCAGGGGACCTTTCTGCAGCTGCCCTGCACCCAGTAGTAGGACCGGGAAGAATCTGGTACAAGTTTTATTCGACCTGGCTTATAGCACCAGCTTCACGTCTTTATTTCAGTAGGATTTGGGATCAAATAGGGCTGAAAAAAATGGCCAACCATCAGAAAGAAGAGTTTCTTCAACTGAAATCTGGTGGAAAAAAAGTTGTATGGAAGTGAAGGCTTTTGATGACTTGGCAAGTGCTTTCCCTTAATTTATCTTACAGAATGTGGCAAAAAGGTATGTAAAAAGGAAGGTTTTGAAGGCTGAATAAGTCACAACAGACGTTTTGGCTAATCCGGCTGTTGGACTAAAAGCCGTTACGCCACGGTCCCAACCGCTAATTTAATAAATGGCAGACAAACTCACTCACGGTATCATCTTTCCTTTTAAGATCATCTCAAACCTCCCTGCGAAGGCTGTCGCCGAGGATCATTTTGTCTGGTAACCTTTAAGGGGATGACTTTTTTAGGGTAGTGACTGTAAAGCCCTTGGGATCAGCACGTGGAAAACAGCATGAAAAACCGATGTGGAAAATCTGCTGTGCTGCGTTTACATTTACCAGAGGCGTGACAGCTCTTAGGGGGGGAATGGAAACTCCTACCTGCCTTTGGGAGCATACCAGCCTATCTCTAGCCTACTAGCTTATCAAAGGATGATGGATTTAGGATTTGCACATGAGTATGGTTTCACCTAAGACCTGCATTGCTTGAATCCCCATTTTATTGTCTTAGGAAACTTTTTGTAAGTAGAGAAATCAAGAGACACGGTAAGGAGAGTGGCCTCCTTCAAGCCCCAGCTTCCAGTTTGACCAGTAAAATAAGTCAACTCTGTGAGTAGCTTGGATGCACGTGGCCTGACAACGAGTTTTACGCCCAGCCCGGCTTCGCTGAGCAACTTCTACGGCTCTGAAACGTGAACGGGGAAAAATGACCCAGATGTTACCCGTTTATTATGGACGTCACAATTCCTTTATGCTGAAGCAATTGAAGAAGCTTTCGTTGCCCTCCACATGCATTTCTTGAGATGCCCAGAGTTTGAGTTCTGATTTTTTGAAAGGCAATTCGCTGATGAGTTTCTTGATTTGATGAAGCAAATGAGGGGTTGATTGTGTTTGCTGGGTAGTTAATGAGCGAAGGTAGAAGAAGGTTAGGAATAATAATAGGTGAGATTTTTAAGTCTTGGTGGTTCAATGATGAAAACACAGAGCCAAGATGATTTGTGAGAAATCTCCAAAGTTTGCCCGCCTGAGCCACTTCTGGCATCGTTTCGCTTCTCAGTGCCGTGCTGTCCGGGAGAGAAAAACAACAAAAAACTGATCCACGTCTGCGTGGAAAGAAACAACAATCCCCAAGCCCTGACGAACGGCTCCTCGCTGTGAGATGAACTCATCAGGGGTTTTGCTTATCGTCTTGCTTTGACGCAGCCTGACGGTGCTTGTTGTTCAGGGGCAGCAGGAGCACCGCTTGCCTGGGAGATGCTGAAACTGGTAAAGGTAAGGGCGGAGTACGTGTAGATCGGAGGAAAAAGAGGGGGAAGATAATTAGTCTGTAAGACTAACCTGCTGTAATGACATGGAAGACTTAATGAGGTGGAAATGATGATGATCGGATTTGCAGTGGTGGCTGATGGAAGATTCATCCCTGAGCCTACCGGGATCCTTAAAGACATCAGAAATCAAAGAATACGTTTGGTGATGGTGACAGAATTTGTACAAAATGTACGATGTGCTATGGAAACAAGTTTGAAACTACTTTTTTCAGCAAAAAGAAGAGCTGCCCTGTGAAGCTTTTGCCCAGGTAACTGGAATACATGTCCGGAAGGGGATCTGATAGCTACCCCAGCTTGGAGGCTGAATAAAACCCTTTCTTAGCATTTATTCCCCAGGACCCCGTGAGCTGGTGTGGCAGTTCAGGCTCAGCCAGGACAAGGGCTTGCTCTTCTGCCTCCTCAGTCCCCCTTTACGCTCCTGTTTGCACTGCCTCTGGCGCTCTTCAGACCTCTCACTGGGCTGATGTAACCTCCTGTAGTGCCTCAGCACATCCCTTTTTTACCGTTGGGTGGTTTTCTGCCAAGGAAGCAACTTGATGACTTGCAGAGGAGTCCGGTGAGCACGGCAGTGGTGGCAGGTAAGCCGCAGGCACACGTAGCCACGAGGACTGTTCCCTGCCTGGCAATAGCTGGCTGTTAGCTCCACTCACCACATCTGTGCCCTGGGCTGACGATCCTCGGATACGAGATTTTAACATTATCTTTCAGATGGCAGCAGGCAAGGCGTGCTTCACACGATGAATTGGCTTTGAATCCTGCCTCTTTTCCTGCGAGGGTGTCACCCTGAGGACCTCCTGTACCCTGTGTGCTCTCCTAGACGTATTTCACCAAGAGATCCACAAGACCTCAGGTTTCGTGGGCAGTCGTGGATACGAGCCCTGCCATCAGCATTCTCTCTCAGGAGGTTGATTAAAAAACGTGACCGCAGTGCTCATACCCATGGCAAGCCTTCTGCTTTGCATAAGGGAAGTAACATATAAAAACCTTGGTCCGTGGTTGAGGAAAAGCAGGTCAGTGCAACGCAGAACGTTAATCACTAACCAGCCAGACCGAGATAAAGTGGCGTGTCAGATCTGGGACGGACGAAGAGTATAATTGGAGCGAAGCAAGCATGCGTTGCGTATTCATGTTAGGTAAATTGGCTTTCAGGGCGTGGAGAGAAATTAAAATAAACAGCAGCTTCTGAAACTTGTCTGTCTCTTCCTTCCACAAAAGCGGAGTTTAATAACAGAGGAGAGGTTTTGTTCGGAAAGAATTCCAGTTTCATGTGGCTGCCTGCTCTGACCGGCGATCTTTGGCTTTCTTTGCCGGCTTTCAAATAGTGAAAGATGCGTCACATCTACAAAAAGTCGAGGAAAGAAACTTCCTCTTACATTATTTAACAATAGAAAGATGTCTGTGAGGTGCCCTGCAATAACTTAAACCTGTGCTCTTTGCCTGAGAGATTTGCGCTGTGAGTTGATAAGGTGCTGCGAGGTAAAAGAGCAAGCAGAGGCGACAAAGAAGGAGAAGAAGGAGCAGAGATGAAGGAAGATGAGGATTATAATTAACGTGATTAGTCGGGAGCATATTTCGGTGATTCAGGTGAGGTGCTGAATCCTTTATGGAGGCTGTTGTGCGTAGCCTCTTGCCATCGCAGCACAAGAGGGCTCTCAGGGTGTCCCCTTTGTGTCTCCTGTTTGTAGGCACCAGCGTTTGGGTTCGCTTTCCAGGCTCAGCGTCGGTGTAAGAAGGCAGGACTGCACTGCTCGTGTCCACAGCCCTGTGTCTGTAGGCAGGGACTTGCTGTGGTGGTTTTACCGTGCTGGGCAGCCGAACACCGCAACCGCTCTCTCACTCCCCCTCCTCAGCTGAGGAGGGGAAGAAGTAAAGGAAAGAACAACTCACGGGTTGAGATCAGGATAATTTAATTAAAGGGAAAAATAAATATGTTAAGGAAATATTATTAATTAACAATTCAACTAAAGGGAAAGGGAGGGGGAAAGGGAACAGCAAAACAAAGCAAGTAAAGGCTATGTGGAAGTGCAGAGGAAAGAAATGATTCTCTACTTCCCACCAACGAGCGATGCCTGACCACGGCCTTGAAGCAGGGCCTCAACGCACGCAGCCGGTGTTCGCGAGGAGGACAGACGTTTTGGCAACGAAAGCCCACCCCTCCCCTCTTCCTCCTTCTTCCCCCTCTTATTGCTGAGTGTGACACCGTATGGTGTGGAATATCCCTTCGGTTGGGTTAGGTCAGCTGCCCTGGGGATGTTTCTTTCTCACTTTTTTGCCCACCCCCCAGGAGGGTTGGAGAAAGTCCTGGTGCTGTGCCAGCACTTCTCAGCAGCAGACACAGCACTGGGGTGATACCACTGCTGTTCTAGCTCCAAGTGCAGAGCGCGGCACTGTGTGGGCTGCTGCAGGGAAAGTCAACATCCCAGCCAGACCCAGTACAGTTGGGTTGCAAGTGGCAGTTGTTTATATCTAACTCCGTTTGTCGTTGGGTGGATACCCTGCGTGGTTGCTGGCGTTATCTGAAGCTTTTATTTTGACTTCCCCGCCTCTTCCGCTAAGAATTGGGATTTACTCTAAATATTCCTATTACTCATAGGTCATATCCCATTGCTAAGCATCGTTTGGAAGAGTTGGCCTTTCCGTTTGGAGCCCGTGGGGTGGGCTAAGCCCCTTTTTACACACTCACTCAGACCAAAATAATTTTTGATGGGACTTGAATTTCCCCGAGCAGGTGCCCAGGACCGGACAGCTGGCATGGGTTGCTGCGGCGTCACACGAGTGGCCGGGAAAATGTGCCGTAGATTTCATCAGGGCAGCTTTCCCTCCGAGCATTGAGATGACAACAAGGAGAGATGTCCAGGCTATCCCATGGGTTCTCTCCCCATTTCGTACCTCCTCGGATCTGCTGATCGTCCCTCAGCAAACCCTAAAGCTCTCCTTCTTGCCGTGAAAAGAGCGCGTGCTTTAGAGCTGGACGGAATCCATCCCAGCAGAATATCTCTACGAGAGGAATTTGGCAGCGGTCCTGTTGCTATTCTCTAGCTGATGGCTGGCTGTCAGGCTGCGTGAATGAGTGTGGTGTCTGGAGGAAGTAATGGTGGGTATAATCCGGGAGCTTTAAGAGCGGCACTTCACACTTTCTCATTTCTTTATAGAGCTTGATCTGCATACAAAATGCGTGGTGGATGTGGATGCAAACAAGGTTATTCTTCACCCCGTAAACACCAACCTTTCGAAAGGAGATGCCAGGTAAGATGCTTTGAATGAGGAAGGTCGGGTTTCATAAATTAAATATGAGGCTGACAACTGGGAAACGTAGGCCTTGAGAGAGGGCTTTCATATTCCTTCTGCGACGTAGTTACCAGCATCTGTAAAGTAAAGCTGACTGTGCCATGCTGGGAAGATGCTTTGAAAACCAAATACTGCCTCTTAAAACGAGTGTTTGCTTCCTGCTCGAAACAATGTGCTAGCAATTAATGGGTCTGAACTGTTTCATTCCTTCTCGTGCGCTGTTGTGGGACTGAAGATATTTAAATCTGCAAAATCGTTTGAGCAGGGCACAGTTGGTCGTTTTGGAATGAAATTAATCTTCCCGGTGTTTTCTCATCATGGGCTTGGACAGAATAATGCGAATGAAGGGCATAGGAACATGCTCGAGAGGTGTAGCTCTCGAGGGTCTTGGTGGTGGGGCATCAAAAATGCAGCAGAAATACTTGGAGAGGTGGCTAAGGTAGGGACTAGCTCGTGGAGGAACGGGCATCGATTTGTTAAACTATTGTGAAACTGAAAAGTTGTGTCATTGTTGGTAGGGTTAAGGTTGGGAGCAGTTTATTTATTACTTGTTTGCAAGGGAAGGAAATGAAAAGCTTGTGTGCGTGGAACAAAATAACAGGGGTCCAGGAAAAGGCAAAAGCCGTTCCTGGCCATGTACAATCGATCCGGATTTTTTTTCTGGGAAGAAAAAAAAGGAAGGGGGGCTGAAAACTGAAAGAAATCCAGCTAAACACACAGAAGAGCTTTGTTTAAATGCGACGTGTCGTAGTTTTGTCATGTAATGCTGTGCTGTAGATCTCAGGTGGGGTAAAGGACGCTGTTAGACTTCAACCCCAAGTGGTGACATGCCGAAAAGCCAACGTCATCAACTGAATCAGTTGCAGGATGCATTTTCTATCGACACCAGCTAAAAGCCTTACTGCAGACAATGGGGTTGGAGCTTTAAGGAGGTCCTTAAAAACGGCTGTGCGGGGCGGGGTGGTTTTGTTTGTATTCGTATCTGCCTCCTCCAGGAACACGTGTGTTGTTCAGCTGCCAAATACCTGCGCTGACTTGAGCCTCTCGAACCACGCAAAATGGCAGGGAAGGGAGATTCTCAAAAGCCAGGTTAGTCAGCGGTGTTAAAGGACGTTATTCCGAGTGTCTCTGAAATGTGGCAACCAAACCAAAGCTGCACAGTTTATCCTCGCTAGTGGGTGTTTGAAAAATGTTCATACTGCAGTCGTGAGAGAATAACGTGATGCAAATCGTGCCCCCCGGCAAGGGAGGGATCGTTTGGCAATCGCCTTGACTTCCCAGGCAAGGTGGTGAGGCTTGTGTGAGAACCCAGCGCGGCGGACCGAAGAATGGCTCATTTGCATCTTCACAAATAGCCATTGCTAATCTAAGCAGCAAGCAGAGTGAATTTATACGGGGTGATTAATACAAGGGAGAGAAGCGGAGGCCCATTAGCTGCCCTGAAGATTTGCCTGCACACAGTGAGACAATGTATCGCCGAAGCACAATCGGAGCAGTGAGGATTTGGAACAGGATCCTCTCCAGAACGTAATCCCTTGCATTGGCTTCTGCAGCTCCATCAGAGGAATCTCATATCAGCTCAAGGAAGAAGTTAGTTTTAATTACGGTTTTCTAAGTTTGGGATTCATTTGTGTTCAGATTCTGCATCTGTTTCCAAATCCACACTCAACAGCTTTGCTTTGTGCTATAAAATCAGTTTGATTTTAGGTTTGTCCAGTGCTCAGGGAATTCTGACAAATCTCATATGCTCTTACTATGGAGAGAAAAGAAAAATGATACTGTAAAGAAACTCTTTAGATGCTTACAAAGCAGGGCACATTTGAAAACCTTGTCTACATTTCTCATTAAGATGCTAAGGTCAATTTAGGAACCAGGAGAAGAATTTGAGGAGCAGAAATCTGCTGTTCCGTCCCTGCTTGTACACGACTCAGCCAACAGTTGGAAAAACAACCTGTGACTTTGGGAAACGTGTATGTTTTCCCACTTCCATCCTCTCTGGTAGAAACCATGTCTGGGAGATGGGTAGGTGCAAACAATCAGTTTAATAAGTGAATTAGCCCCGGTCACAGGTAGGTGTATTTGTTGTATAGGTATATTGCTGGCAGAGCTGTTAAAATGACAAATTCCTGACACAATGTTATCCATCATCACTTGGTTAAAGACAAGAGGGAGGTTTTGGAGATCCTGAGTGATATACCCACCTCCATCTGCTTTCCTATAGGACTCTGGGGGGGGGGGGGGAAGTCAAAAAATTCACTTTCTATGCATTGGATGGGTATCTTGATGGAGACCCAGCTTGAGGTGTGTGAGACCTGACATTTGGAGGCAACAAATTGTGTTGATGTAATCGCTGTTGAAACATTTTCAGGTCTTCAGGAAAAGAGTCTGGCTGCTTCAAATTTTCCATTCAGAATGAAGGAATGGTTTGAAAATCCAGGTGGCAGCTATCAGCCTCACTTTCTTCTGTGTCTACAAACTGAATGTAATATTTGCACGTTTCTCTAGGGACTCGAGGATTAGGAAATGGATGTAAAACACTCGCTCTCAAAAAGGGAAGTTTGTTTTTGTACAACTTCAGACATCTAGCGTCCTCCCGTTAGTTTTCCTTCACCAAGAAACGACCTTGCTTGAGAGAGAAATGCAGCCAGTTGTGGTGCTGGGCGATCGCTGTTAGTGCTGCACTGGTTTCAGTGATCTGATCTTGTGCAGAAGATCGATTTTAAAATCGGATGACCTCCGGGCTGGGTAGGTTTTGTTACCAACCTTGGGATATTGGGCTTGGGTTGGTTGAGTTGTGGTTTCTCCTATTAAAATGCAAATTGCGCTGCGTGGAAATGGACGGCCTTTTCTTCAGTTGCTTTGATACAGCGATTTGGCACAGAGCCTGGAATTTCATCGCAAGTTTCCCCAGGTAATGACCTTTTAAATCAAAATCTCTCCTTTTGAGGATGTACGAACCTCCAAGGATTGGGTCTAAACGAGCAGCAGCATCAGCGTGACCTGTCCGCCTTGTGTAGTTCTCTTTGCAAATGTCAGGGCTGAAGTTACCAGCACAGGATTTACTGTTGCTGCAAAGGTTGCTCCGAACATGCTTACGTGGTGGCTAGGGCTTGGAAGAGGCTCTGAACTCGTTCCGATTGAAACGAAGAGATAAATCCGACAGCAACAATTGGAATATTTAAAAGAATTATTTTGAAAAACAGCTAAACAGACTCTAATTACTTCAGGTTCTTCAATTTATATATATATATTTACTATCAATTTCCTTGTGTTGTGATTTTACCTTTCCCAAAAGAAACCTATGAATCTGCCCAACAAACCAACGTTGAGCCTATTTAGTAAGAGAATATGCTTAAAAATGAAAGGCAATGGAGCTTCTGTGTACTTTAGTCTTTAGTTCTGGTTTATGGATGCTTTAATTCTTACTGTAGATGCTTTACTTCTAGAGAACAGAGCGATTCCAAAGGCTGGCACATGGAAAAAAAGACTTTCCAAGGGGACAAGTGCAGCTCACTGAAATGGACAGCTATGTTAAACCAGGCTGGGTTTCCCTTTTTCAACTGTAGTAATATATTTAATTAGCACATTGTAATAGATATTTCAATAATTGACTGCCTTTATAAATTTAAACACAAACGTGTTTTTACTTTCAAGGTGTGTGTTCCAGGATTTAAACCTTTTTTGCTTGTGAAGTTGAGCTGCAGAAAGTCAATTGGATGGTTTTCTAAGGAGTCCCGAGAGCTGAGAAGGGGTGTGCTGGTATCGTAGTCAGGCTTGAGGATCTTTTTTTTTTAGCCTTTCAGAATCAGAGCTTGATGATTTCTGCTTTGAGGAACTGTATAAAGCCCAGGTATGTTTTACTTACAGATGAATGATGTTATACATTTAGAAGATTCTTTACCATTCCAATTCCACACCCACCTATTTTTTATTTATTTATTTATTTATTTATTGAGACAAATAACATCCCTGAAGAAGACTTGTGGTGGAAAATGATTTTGGTTTACTTTCCTTGCAATTAAAACAAGATCACCTTTCATGCTTACCTTGTCATGTCTACTGATACTCAACAATACTTCAGTTATAATTCAGTAATAATTCAGCAAATGGAAAGCTCTGAAGTTCTTCTGTAAGTGAGGTTGAAGATCTTTAAGAGAATAAAACCCGTATCCACAGAATTTAGGGAAAGGAACAATTAAAAAAATCCAACTTACGCAGTAAGTAATAAATTACAGATGTCAGATGAATGATGGAGTTCAGGCATCGTTTAGGATGAGATACCGGTGTGTTAAATCTTTCTATCTTTGGATGAAAGGTTTTTTTTTCCTCTTACAAAGCTGAGGAACCCTTCAAGACTTTTGAATAAGTGAAGATTAGGACCAAGACAATGATCTTGATGTTGAAAAAATGGTATTGGAGAACAGTAATCGGGGAGTCTCAAAGACCTGGTGCCATCAGTTTGCTCATTTTGAAGGGTTAAGTGTGAAAGGATTAATGATTATAACCATATGGAAGCCCTAAATTTAGAAAAAATACAATAAGAATAGGTGTGTGAGTGTTTACTAATTACAAAAGACTACTGCTGTGGTCCAGGAAGTTGAAATACATATGGTGAGCCAACCTTTGTATCCTAATCTAACTGGAAAGTTCATAAAAGGCCTAGATGCTCTGTTAAATACCGAGAACAGCACGCAGAGCTTTTGCCAAGCTCAGAAAGTCTATTTCGAGCTCAACAGGCTCTTATCAGGTTCTGCTCTCACCTAATCTTTGCTCAGCTACTAAGAGGCAGAAGACGGCGTCTGTGCAAGCCCACACAAGCTGCCCCTGCTCGCCGTCAGCCTGGAGCCTCGGGATCACCTTGCCAGGGCGTGCGTGCTGAGAGGCAGGATGAGCTCCTGCGTGGCTCTGCCTGAGCAGGTACACAGCTTTTGGTCCACACAGAGCACAGGTGAAGCCGTCTTTCAGCTTCCTGCCCTGCCTTGCGCGGCTCGAAGTTTCTTTAAAGCTTACTGAAAGCTGAAAAGAAGTTAGGACTTAGCAGCTCTCGCTGCGCGGAGTATGGCAGATCTTGTGCTCGCTTGATAGCTGTGGAAAATACTAATCTGAGTAGCTGATCACATGGGAAATGCCTGAAGGGTGATGTGGCAAAACTTGCACATAAATGGATGGCATTTCCAAAAATCTAGAAATGGGTAGTGCGCTGGTTTGGGGTACTGAACGTCAACCAGTGGAAAAACTTGAATTAATCAATTATAACTCAATTTTGTGAAGAAGCATATTATCTCTCATACCATTCACTAAAATATTTGCTATATCACAGAGTTGCAGGGGTTGAAAGGGACCTCCAGAGATCATCGAGTCCACCCCCCCTGCCAAAGCAGGTTCCCTGGAGCAGGCTGCCCAGGTAGGCGTCCAGGCGGGCCTTGAATATCTCCAGAGGAGACTCCACAACCTCCATATGTGGAATAGTAATCAAAAGCTTCAATTAAAAGATGGCTTAGCAAAAAGTATCGTGATCCTTTTGGTCTAGGTTGTAGTTATTTTGCTGCTTTTGTGCAATTAATTATTTCTCCCCATGTCTTCTGGAACAGCATGCAGGCATTCAAGGTGCCCAAGAGGAAAGGTCGATGTGATTGTACGTGCATTCTCGTACGTGTGTGTAAATATGGACTGGAAAAGCTGACGGCAGGGGTAATGGAAATCCCGACTTTTAAAAATACTGCGTGTTAGTGGGAGTGCATGGGGATGCATGCTTCAGTTGTTCTGTCTTAGGAAAGAATGTGCATAATCAGTAAACGGAGTGAAAGTATGAACGCAGTGCTATATACGGAGTCAATCTGCAGAACTCCTTCCCCCCCTCGAAAAAAAGCAATTACTGGTAAATATTTAAGGAAAAATACACACATTTTCTTGAAAGCACACCGTAACCCTGCCTGCTGTTAGGTAAGACCCACCTGAAGAGCTGCCTCGTCCTAGGTGGTGTTTTATGTGTGTCCCCAGCTGTTCACACACGCTGCTTAGAAGTATCAGCTGTTGGCCACAACCAGAAATTGATTATTGAGCATTCGTATGATGTGCTGTGGCTGCTGTTTGGCAGCAAAGCAATTCAAACGAAGAAATATTAATCGCGTTTGAAGGTGGGGGGAAAGCTGGCTGCGCCGCGTGCTGCTCTGCATCGCTCCTGGCATCGTATTAATGCCTGCTGTGCTTGGGATGGGAACAGATCAAATTGGGATGTGAGTGTGCAGAGGCAGCATTAGGCACAGAACTGGCCCTGTTACCTCCTGGTGCTGAGGGGGACTCGCTCGCCTTATTCCTCTTAAGAGTTCCTACTGATATCTGAAGCTCAAACTGAGAACGAAATGTTGGGGTTGGACGTTAATTCAGCTTTGTCTTGCAGAGAGCAGATCCATGCGAGGTTTCGTAATGCACAAACGTTCCAGGAAGTTGTGGGGGAGGGAGAGGGAGCGTGCATATTCCCAAGGCTGCCAGCTGACATGCAGAAGAAAGGGAAGCCTGCCTCTGTCTGCATCCAGACTGGTGCTTTGTGGGTGCGGAGCAGATCGGAGGAAATTCAAGTTTGCAAAACCAGCGCTGGGAGATGTTCCCGTATTGCTGACTCTGCTCCTGCTGCTCCGTTGCGTCCATGCGTGCAAGTTTCACTTGAAGTTTCGCTTCAAGCATGACACTGGCCTGTAAAATCATTATTTACCATGAGCCCCCTGAGGTTAGTATTGCTGCATTTACTTATTGATTTTTTATTGATTAGCCGATTTATTGATCGGTTTACTGAACAGCCTAAGTTAGAACAGGAGGGGAAAGTACACTGAAGTCTCACCTTCGAAAACAGACCAAGTTATTTAAATAGTTGAATAGAGTCCTGGTAAAACCGTTACTTTTTCAGTCTATTAACAGAATTTATTGTGTAGGAAGTCGTATAAGACTAAATGACAGAGCACATTCCTTTATATACAAATTAAAGCTGGACTACATTTGGCTGCCAGCCGTCTGCATTTCATTGCAAAATTCCTTCTGATGTAAAATAAATGATCAGTATATGTCTGATGAGTTGCTGCAGTACCTAGAAATCGTCATGTTTCTTGGAAGTCTGAAGGGCAGCGTGTCCTGGAAGGATCTTAAATCAGAGAGGATCTGGGACAGGTGGAGGATTGGGATGATGCCTGGAGGAGAGCTGGGGTAAGCACGCAAGGTGCTGTCACTGTGCTCCTCCAGAGCCCTCGGTTGTTCGAGTGAGGTGGTGTTACACTGCACGAGGAGGTGAGTGCTTGCCATGTGAAATATTTATCTTGGGCAAAACTGAGAGGTAGGAGCTCTGCCAGGGGAGAAGGAGGTTGCTGCACTTCAGTTCATGCAAGGAAGTGTCCTTGGCACAATGCACACGCTTTGACTTGAGTTAAAGTGAGCATGGGAGGCAGAAACCATCCACAGATCCTTGGTGTGAATTAAAATAATGAAACTTTGAACTGTGCCTCCAGCTTGCGTGTGTCTGTGTGCTTAGAAAATAACTTGATCCCATTTTATATTCCTTAAGGAAATAAAACAGCGAGACTGACAGATTTTTAAAGACAGTCCCCCGCCCTCTGGTCGGGTCACACCTATTTATTTCTATCTTTTTTATGGCCGTAGTAAATTAGGATTATCTGTTGTTTATAAACTCTATGCCCGTATTGTAAGTGAAAGCAATTTTTAACACGAGCTGTATCCTCTTGAAAGGCAACCACACCACCGCTAGCAATCATCCTTGGCCACCTTAAATTTCTTAGGTGAATATAAGAGAAGCTTTTTTCAGTTGCTGCTGGTCTGGCAGAATTGGTCCCAACCTCCTGCACTTAAGGGAAGGGCTTTCGATAACAGATGAAGAATTAATTTGGCTCACATGCCACGTGACGTGAAGTGTCACCACCTATTTGTGTCGAATTCCTAACTTCTGGTCCTTTTCCTTCAAACCTAACACAGCTGGAAAGTGCCTGCACCCTCAGTTCTTCGCTAAACTGAAGGATTTTACAGCAGCGAGCTGCGGAGTGCCCGTAACAGGGCTGAGCTGCCTGCAGACAGTGTTTAGAGGTGGATGCTGATAGTTGCTAAGCAGCCTGTCCTTCACCAGACTTCGCTGGACTTGGCAAAGGCTTCTGATTGTGAGTTATCTAAGGAGTGGACTTGTGCTGCAAATAGAAAGCAATTTGCAGTCCTTTCCCGTTGCAAACCAGCACTCAGGGGCAGTTCCCAGAGTGCAAAAAAAAAAAAAAGAGGAGAGCCCCTTGTGTGGCATATCAAAACTACAAGAATGAACGTGTGAAGTATTTCAGTGGAACGGAGCTCTTATTTCAATATTCATAACAATTTTGAGAGAACCATCTGCAGTTTTGTTTTTAAAGCCAGGCTATATCGGAAGCTTCAAATACCAGGCCATTGAAGCTTCAAGGAGACTATGATGAGTTGTCTTTTTGACTTGTTAAATGAATTGCCCAGGTTAGAACAGACAAATCCATTGGCTTTGGGAAGAGGTGGTAGCAATTTGTCCCAAACTTCACTTTCGATGGAATTAGGATCCGACCCAGTGTTTTCTGGTTTAGCCCAATACTTTTTTTGACTTTGCTGCAAGTTTCTCTCTTATGAAAACAATTTGAAAGGGCATAACATTTGATTTAGACTGTAATAATTCTTCAAAATAGAAGAAATGGAGTGAAAACTGTCTGAATATATGAAAATAAAGAAGCAACGCTAACAAATAGTCCTGAGCTATTCCGACAGCATGAACAGAACAAAATGCTGGGTAGGTGATAAAAGCTGAGCTGTACGTTCAAAATATTTATTGTGTTGATTTAATAGGTTAACAGAAGACTTAAAGGCTTTAAAGCCTATTTACTGTTAACAAATCAAGAAAGATGGAGCCATACACTGCAGGAAAAGGGAACAGGTAGGGGAGCAAGCCCCAGGTGTGCCCACAGTGCTGTGAATAGGTGCTGCAGCTGTGAGCACTTCCATGGAATTATTCCTTCTTAATTCTCAACTCCTCAATAATAATGCTCATGAGGTTAGACTATAAAATGGGTTCAGCATGGGTTCATGCTGGGCAAGGTAGCAGTTGTAAGAGCAGAACCTAAATATACATATTTAAAAGTGTATTAAACTACTTACACTATTTTTTTTTGACTACCAATTTTCTTCTGAGGATTTTAGAGACTAACCTCCAAAATCTCTTTGTCAGATTAATAAAATCATTTTTTCCTTGCATCTTTTTTTTGGGGGGGGGATATTTTTTTTTGCATTCACTGTGATTGATTAGCAGTAACCAGAATAACTTCGTTCACACTGAACAACTCATAACTGTCTTTGCTGCAGTCCGGTTGGATGGTGTAGAGGTATCCCTCAAGTTAATTTGGGATAAGCCAGTCTTCAGGCTGGGTATTTGGCATCCCATGCTAACCTGAGCTTTGGTGCTCTTCTGAGAAGCTGGTTAAATAAAAAATCACGAATATAATAAATAATAAATGTCACAATATTAGTGGTGTTGACTTTTATGGTCAACTAGGGTACGTAGGTAGACAATACCAGATAGACTCTTCTCTTCTCCCAAGGTTTTGGGAAATGGAACATAAAAACTATCAGGGTTTGCTTTCTAAACTATTTCTGGTCTTGATCTGGGAAGCGAAGAGGAGGAGAAACCTCATACCTTTTAGTTTCTTATCATCATTGTCCTGAGGAACTTCGAACAAGTTTTTGGAGTAGTGTGTATCAATTAGAGGTAACTTCATTATTATAATAATATGCTATTATTATATATTATTATAAATTATTATTATTTGGTGGTGGTGGTGGTAATTTTAGAGGTGGAAGTTCAAAAGATGATGCATACAGCTGATGCTGAATTACATTTACAGGGGTTAGCCTGGTTCTGTCCCTCTCTTATGGCTCTGTACAGTTGGAAATAACACTGCTGAATTCAGAGGAAATCGTTTCTTCATTTTCAAGCATTTACAGTAATAGAAGGGAAAAACACAGTTGCTGCAGCACCTCAAGGTTTGCTTTTCTAGTTGATATTTACCAATTTTAATTTCGGATGGCAGAGAGATCGAGCCACAGACAGGAGGAGGTGAGAAAGCAGCCTCTATGAATCAACCTCTTGTCGGTATTTTTGTTTTTGTTTTCCATGAGCTAGGGCTGCAGGAATGCAGCATCTGCTGCTCTTGCACGGGCAGCACCCATCCCTGTAGGGTGGAATGTCTGTCCTCCTGGAAGGGAGCAGCAGAGGTAAGGCAGCTCATGGCCTCGTCCTAAAAGGCACTCTAAGTATATGTTGTTGTTGCCTTTTCTTCTTTATTTTTTTTAGAGGTATTACACCATTCTCTGGTTCTAATTTCCATGAAGATAACTTCCCTTTATCTGTTCTTTTGGTCTAGGGCAGGATAAAGTTGGATAATACCAAGTTTGGCTTCCCATGGACTGTTACGGTGTGAGTTCAGCATTCAGTGCTGTGGGAATATACATAAAATAACCTCATTTCAAACAGTGCATTTAACTTTAAGGCAGCTTGGATAAGCACAAACCATCCTACAAAAAAGCAAAGCACAATTCTGATGAGCTTTCCTTTGGGACAGAAGCAATCAGGTTCAGTAGAGATGTTTTTTAGCTAAGCGAATGTAAAGGAAGAGGGCTGAGCTTTTAATGTGCCTGGGGAGAGGAAGGATGGACTTCTCCTAAGGGCAGGGTCTGCACTGGGGGATTTGGGTCTCAGCTCTGCTCTGCACTTACCTGACTGTAGGATAATCACCACAGATCCCTTCTTTTTCCATTTGCAGCCCTTAAAATCTAGCATTTTTTCCATTTTCTTGATTCTGTCTAATGTGAGAAAGGTTTTATTGTTTGGGGAAGGTGGCTTTTTATCACTTCAGGAGGGTGGTTTTTGGTTTGGGGTTTTTATTTTTTGCCTTGCTTGGGTATTTCTGTGGTGTGTATTGCCTTTTTTTTTGTTTAAATGTAGGAAGCTTCGTGTGCTGGTATGTAACTAATTAGGTCACTAGCTCAGTTGGACCAGAACTTGGGGTCTCTGTATTGTGGTAGTGCTGAAAAGAAACCCTACAAGTCAATGTGTATTGTCTGAGGTTCTTAGGCTAGGCCACTTCCAGCCTTTTGCAAAGCACAATCCAGTTTTCTTTCTTTCTCCTCAGGGCTCACAGACTTTTGCCAGCATTTTGTTTCAGTTCTTCAGCAGAAGTAGCTCTGCAGCGCTGATCAGATTAACGAAAGGAAGAAATAGGATACCCACCCGGCTTTTATCTCAATAGCCCTTCGGTGATGAGCCCTTTCAGCTCTGCGTGCTGAAGTGTTATTTATACACGTTTATGATCTGAATTTCATTTATACTTGGAAACAAAGGTACTTGTAAAAAAAACAACACCACCTAATGCAAATAACGCTGATTAAAAAGGGAAATATCAGTGGTTTTATTCTCCTGCCCAGTCTTTTCCTGGCGTGAAGGCTCTCTGCTCTTCTGAGCTCGTTGACTGGCACATCTCCAGCAAGGCTTCGTCTCGTAGCCCGTAAAGCTCTGGTTTCTTTGTGAAAATGCAGCTGGAGGTGATGAATTCGCAAAGCTTGCAGCCGTGGTACCACAGGAAGGAAGATTTACAGTGTGCTGAGCAGAAAAATAAAGCGCTTGAGAGGTGTGAAGGAAAAAAAAAAAAGCCTATGCAAACTTGGTGGCAGAAAAAAGAAATAGGGATGGTTCTGGGAGGAAGCAATTAGCTGGTTGCTTTGCTAATCCACTGAAACCACTTCGATGAGACTTAGAAGCATCTCTACCGCCTACAAGCTGGCTAACTTAGTACCTGCACTGCCCACAAGTAAGTCATGCAGGAACTTCGTGCTAAAACCTTACATCCTTGCTTTGCTCCAGCGTGCAACTGCTGCCTGCAGAGTTTGCACAAAGTTGTTATCTCTTCCTGCCACCACTCAAATACCTTTCTTTGCTGCTTCTAAGAATTTAATCCAATTGCAGCAACGGCAAGAAGTTACAAGAATTACACCAGGGTGGCAGAGGCGTGACGGGTTCATGTAATGCAGGGCTACGAGCGGCACGGGGTGAGCACGTTTCTGCCTGCTGAATCACTGCCTCAATGCTTTGCCACGGGTCTGGGAGCTGGCAGAGCGGCGTCCTCCGTGCCCCGGGCTCTGTGCTGGCGATGAGGAGTCTTGTGCCTACGTAGGATGCCCGTCTGTGAAAGCAACACAAGGGGAAACAGCTCAGTAATATGGGATGTATATCCTGGTACAGCCTCTCCTGAAAAGGTGATCAGCTCTTGAGCTAAGGGCATTGCATGGTTTGTAATCAAACATTTCCTCACCTGTGTTTTCCTTCTCTGTGCTCAGTCCCCGTTGGGGTTTCTGGGGCCATTCTCTCCCAGGTAAGGTCCTGGTACCGATTCCCTCCCAAAGGACAGGGATTACTGGTTGCAGCTGGTTGGGTTTGGCAGGGATCTCTGGAGGTCATCAGGTCCAACCACCCTGCTCATGCAAGGTCTCCTGGAGCTGGAGCACCTCCAGATGGCTTGCGAACACCTCCAAGGGCAGTTCAAGGAGCTCTGCCCGTGAATAAAACCAGAAGTTGTTTGTGGACTGTTGAGGAGTGAGCTTATTTGGTAGACTTCAGAAGACACCTACCTTGCAGAGATGTGGCGACCGAGCTGACAGTACTCTATGTAAATACCAGCTGTCCCTGTCTAATCCTACCTATAATTATGTGGAAAGCGAGAGGTTCATTCTCAAGGCTGTAGCGATGCAGTTAATTGTAAGTTAATTTGGAAGAGGTCATTATAAAGGTGGAAGTCTTAACCTCTCGGTAAGTCATAATTAATTGCATCCATCCAGAAACTAAAAAATGAGTCATGATCATCGTGATCATGAAATGTAGACATTGAATTCCTTTTTTTTTTTTTTTTTTTTAATAAAAAAGGAGTTGATACCTCAGTCTGGAATGAAATTCCCAAAGAAATTCCAGCTCGAGCTGAATGCTTTTGCCTCAGTGATGTTTGCTTCTTGTCTCTGAGCTGTGGCTGCTTTGGCTCCTGGACAAGAAAAAAAAAAAGAAGCTTTGAAGGAAGGGAAAGGTTTCAGCCTTCCGAAGTGATGGAGATGAGATGTTGATCCTTTGGTGGTTTTAATCACGTATCATATGAGCAGTTCCTTCGGTGGCAGAGATCCAGCATCTCGGTTGTCTGCAGAGTTGGCCGAGGAAGCATCGTGAGACCTGCTGGGTTTTGAATAGAGCCCGAGCAAGCCTTCGTACTGCGGATATCATGTGAGATAGAGGCTGAGATTTCATATGGGGACCACGTAGAGATGTGGGGTTTTTTGCTTCCACAGTAAATGTGGAAGTAGCTTTAATTTCTGGAGGGGAAAACCAAGTTTCCTATTTCTTCCCTCTAGCTAGTTCCTAAATTCAGTTACCTGCCCCGTTCCAATATCATCTGTAGGACCCAATGGAAATAGCACGTAGATCATTATAAAAGTCACTAGCTGAGAAATAATTTATACAAATACCTTAAATTAAGCTCATGAACTTCGTTGACATGCTTGCCTTTGTGACGATGATATTGCAGGTGGTGCTGTTGGGGTTGGACATGGGTGACAAGCAGCCGAGGTTTGCTTTCGTGCAGGCAGCTCACAGCACAGCCGTGCTGCCCTGCTGGGCTCACGCAGGTGGGTTTGCACTCCCCAGTGTGTCTCTGGGGTAATTCCTGCGATCCTCTCGTCCTAAATGATCCCAGATTATTTTTTTCCTTCCATTAGTTGTCATCTGAGGAGGAGACAGTGTGCCTGTCTTCTAGGGTAATTCTAGGATTTCAGCCTTTAGCAGAATTTGCCATGCTCTGCATGTTATAATGGAGTTGTTTTTTCTAATAATACATATATTTGTGTTATAGGTAGTCAGATATCTTAGTCCAGAATGAATGCATCCCCAAACCTTGTGATAGAAGGGAGGGAGATAATAATAACAAAATAGAGAGCCCAATTTAATGGTGGATACTGAAATACTTTGCATTTTGAACATTAACTGCTGCTTGCGTCCTTGAACCTTGCCAGTATGCCAGACATCTTCCTGTTCCTGAGAAGATTTGCGTGGGATTTTCCTCTCCTTAATATATGGCGGTGTTTGCAGCACGTCCTCGGACTAAAAGCAGTCTGCCCGTAGCAGCTGCTGCTCACGGTGCCCAGGCAGAGATGCTTAGATCTTCATGCAGAGCATTGTACTGCTACCTGCAAAGGTGAAGTCTGTGCCTCAAGAAGTATAAAGAGGCTGTGAAGCAACACGTTAGAAAGGAGAAGCTGTAATTGGAATATGTTCACTTAGACACCGCGTGTTAGGTGGATCAGCATCTAGGAATCCGTGGGGTTTGTCAGGTCTGTGCCTTAGATTTGCTGTGAATTTCAGCAGGTTTTGTTCTGAAGGTTTTATTGGCTCTAACAAACATCTAACATCTGAAAAATGTTTCCAAGCTGTACAGGACTCATTCATCCTTGTTTATTGTCAGGGCTAATGCTTAGGAAGAGCTTGATTCTTTGGGGAAGCACGTTAACGAAATCCATCCTTGCAGAAAAATGAAATTAATTTTTATCAAAAAGAAACTGATTTGATAACTTCGTCCGTCCTGGCACCTCCAGGCCAACTGGAAGCTAATTACAATGTAGCAGTGGTTTTTCTTGTGCTGTCTTCCCCATCTGGTGATTTAAAATAATAATAAAAAGGCCATAACTGAAATCTCTCTGCTGTTTTGCAAATTATTATGATCGAGATTATAACTGAAGGTTTTGAGCACATTTTTACTCAGTAATGTAATGGAATATAACGAGTTTATATTCAGGCTTGAAAATGATCTGTTTATGTGACCTCAAATAGGAGCAGAAGTCATACACTGAAGCAATTCCTAAATTAATTCTGTTTTAAACCATGGCATTTGGAGGCCTTTTAAAGCTTATTTTAAAAATTCAGCCCTTAAAAGTGCAGTATGTAAAATGAGTAATGAAGATAGAAGAGTAGGAGATCTTTGTCCTTCCTCAAAAGGAAACCTCGCTGAATTAGCTGAGTTCCAAGCCGTTGCAGCCTGTTCCTATGGGAGCCTCATGCCGTTGATGCTTGCAGGGAATCTTTTTCATTGCTGAACCAAGTGAGTATATTTAAATGATAGTTTCCCCTTTCCACTCTTTGCTTTGTAGCTTTTCTCTAGGCCTGCATGCTAAACGTTGCAAGAAAACCCATCCTGATGGTGCATCTGAAGGCACCACAGGGTTTCCTCCCTGTGTCAAACCCTCCTGTTCAAGGTGTTTGAGTGGCAGGTGGGGAAGGACCCCAAAATATACTTAAAAGCTCACCTTGGAGTGACTTGTGCTTTTCTCCTGGTGCTGTTTTGACCTGGTGGCTGAAGCAGCCTCAACACAAAGCAGACCTGTCAGGATCGCCTGCCTGATTGAACCCTGCAGAGTGGCTGTTTCCTGATTGTGAACTTCTACATTTAGTTTTATTTTGTGTTTTAAAAGTGCTTAGTCCAGTAGTGTGTGACGAAAACCAAATACCTGGATCGTTGTTCCAGGTATTTGGATTGTTGGATGGCAGAAGAAATGATAACTTATTTTATATCATTTTCTTATGGTTGCTCTGAAGAAAGGAAAGAAATGTCTTATGAAAGGTGGAAGCAAAGAGCAGCACTGACCTTGTGGTAAGGTGTTACCTTCAGTTTTGGACAATTGCATTACTTCAGGAACAAAGTTCTACAGAATTAATTGCTAGAAATTAGAACGAGAGGTGAATTAGAAATTCATGAAATTAGAATTAGAGGTGACTGCAGTCATCTTTCTGTAGTGTTGAGGGGAGTACAGATCTCATTCCTGCTGAAACGTTCTCGTCTGCAGATCAGTTTGCTGCAAAAGAAGCAGAGATTAGATCAGTTTCTAATTTTAGGGGTAGCAGGCCGTTGTTGAACGCTGCGCTGTAGTTGTAACACCAAGCCAATGCGTGAGGCTGGCTAGGAGGTTTGTACGTTGTCCAAATTTTAAAGGAAGTAAATAATCTCCTAAGCTTTTCAGAACGGATGGGAAGGATGCCCATCGAAGGAACAAGGATTGGGAAGAATGCCTCTCTCGGGCTTTGTCTCACCCAACATCTCGTCGATTTTCTGATATCCAAGTTTGGGCTGTTCCTGTGGTTCCTGGGGTGTGTTATCCCAACGCTGATGAGAACCATTGCTGTAGGGGATATATACACATGTACACATGCTATACCCCTCCAAATCCCTGGTGTTACCTGTGGTCTGCAGCCACTGTTTCACCGCACGTCCTGCAAACGTGATGGGCAAAAGCTTCTGCTGCCCACGCTCGTGCCTCTGAGCACGCATTTCCCTGCTCTTCTGAGCCAAATCATCCCCTTTTTGGTGCTTATTGAGTCTGAATAGCACCTTTCCAGCCTTGAACTTCAATGTACAGGGTATTTATTTAAGTTACAGAAGGCCAACCCCAACCTTTAGCACATCAGGAGATGGAAAACAGCATCTTCTGTCGTCTTGGGTGGATCTCCCTTCTTGGAGGACGCGGATCCTTTACCCTGATGTGCCTGCCTTGCATGACCACAGGTGCTGTTAATGTTTTACTAATTCGGAGCCACTTCACCAATAATTTGGAATCTTTCATGGAGTCAGCAGAGGGAAGCGAGTACGTGACGGTTTTCCCTGCTGGCTGACACCTCTCCCTGAAGCTATAAAAGAGCTTTAAGGATATTTGACCCCCCCAGAAAGTTTGTCTTGCTGTTGACCAGTCGGAACAATGCAGCCATGGAGAACTTCAAAGTGTCTTTGCTTCGACAGCAGTAGGATCCAGGTTCCTTCCTGTAAACACACACTTTTCATGGCTCAGATCCCTTGTTTTTAAAAGCGTTTTAGTATAACCCACCTCGTATTCTCTGCCCAGGAGTTTGGCGGTGTGCGTGATCCTCCTGGGCTGCTCTTTTCTTCACTTGTGGGGAAGCCAAATTCATCTCCCCATGTGCTTCTTGCGAGAGGCTGGATTGAATTGTTTTTACATTAACGTCTTCTTTTAATGTCACCACGTTTTATAACTTATTTCCAGCAATTAAAGGGAGGCCTTGCACGCAGAAGCAGCAATGCAAAAAATACCGCGCTTATCTCATGAATCGCTGCTTCGGGATAGCGTGCTCTGTTTTATCAGGGTTTTAATTAGAAGCGGTTGAGGATCTGGTGTGGGTAGAAACCTTATTTTTGATGGTCACAGACTGATTATTGCAGGGGGAGACAGACCTCTGATAACTGGTGCCCGCCCAGGGCGATGCTGGTTTGACATTGCGCACTTCAGCTGTGAGTCTGGCTTGAAACAACATGGATATTTTCTAGCAGTTTAAGCAATATTATTTCATTGTTTTCCCTCTTCTACCTTATCCTGCTTGTTTCCTGATGTTGTTTCCTCATTTGCTGGCACTCCAGACTGGTCTGACACCATAGAGGATGATCGCTGCTCTCGTTTGGGGTTCCCTACTCCAGTGGGGTATCGCTGTTGCCCTGTCCTCGGCAGAAAGGTGACGTGCAGGTTGGCTGAGCTTCTACTTAGCCAACAACCAAAAACTAGAAAGAATTTTGATATCTACCCATTGCTATTTGAAAGTGTAGGGGGGTTGTTTGTTTGCTTGGCACCAATCGTTCTGTGAAAGCAAAACTTTTCTGAGCTGCAGCCTTGCATAGCTGCTCCTTGCTGTGTTTCACTCTGGGATTTCATTAGAGTCATTCAGTAAAACACTTAGTCCCCTGATATGAACCCGATACAAAACAAAAGTCTTTGTCACATAGTTTTAGGTCAGTAATATGAAATTGTTTTAGCTGCTTATCCTTTAATTTTGTTTTTGTTTTTGTTTTTTTTTTATTCTGGATTTGCTTATTGATGTAAAGGTTTAGAAGTGGAAGACCCCTTACCATAAGGTTGAGAATAAAATGTGATGTTTTGGATATCATACCTGCTGACTGCATTTGTCCCACTCCTTAAATTACTACTTTTTGCCCAAATATGTCTTCATGTCATAGTCTTTAGAGACTGAAGGGTCTCTTATATGAACATAAGATAAATGATGGAGCATTTCAAGTGCTGGAGCTACCACGTGGCTTTCATGCAAGTCTGGTCATCGTCTTGGGAAGCTGTGTTGTGAAAAGGGAAACATCCTAAGAACTAAGTGCTCAGAAGCCTGAGACAAGAGAAATACAAATCAGGAGTTACACATCTGTTTTGTAGCAGCTGAGGCTACGGGCTGTTGGAGCAAAGCTCCGCAGGGAGCAGGGGGGCTCTGGTTTGCAAGCAGCAGAGCCTTGGCCAGAAGGAGCTGGGATGGCCAAGCACAAGGTGAGGGGTATAACTGTGCAGCTGGTGTTACGAGGTCAGCTTACCTGTCTTGCTTTAACATCTGTCTAGCTTTAATTCCTCTGAATATGTCGAGGATGTGATGGGTAGTGATTTTACAGTGCGTGGTTACAGAGCAGATCTGAAAGGTAAGTGGTATATTGAACGGATTCCATTTTAGTGTACACTAAGTTGTGATTGCATTGAAGTCAACTTCCAGCATCCTCCTCAAAGCCTCTGTTCGAAAAGCTGATTGTGTTGGCATCAGCAAACGAACCTGGGTTAACTCAGCGGCTGAAAGGAAGGCTTGATTTGGGAGAAAGCAGGGCAAGCACTGCTACGAGGTCCAAGAAATACAGCCTCCCTCCTGTTGCCTTCTTTCTCAAGCTCTTAGATGCTAGACAGAATGACTTGTGTTGTGAAACCCTCTTCCTTAGATTGGCATGACAGGCCATAAAACATGTAGTGGGGAGGGAGGATAAAGGAAGCCTCTGAGCTCTGCCCCTGCTGCCGACAAGCGCAGCCTTGGGTGAGTTACCATTCCCCTTTATCAAAGTCATACAGCAAGGAACAATGCAAGAGGCTTCGAGAGGCTCTCGGTGCTTTTCTGTCACTGAGAAAGGAAAAAGAAAAGCTTCACGTTTAAATCGTACGGGTTTTGTGGGGTTTGTGGTAAAGCAGGTAGCTGGATTAACGCCGTTGGAGCAGGTGACAAATGCACTCGCAGACCCAAGCACTGTGTAATGGCAGCTTTGTAAAACCTGAATGTAGATTTTTTTTTTGACTCATATCTGTATGCTGTGATAGTTTGATAGCCATGTTTAACAACCTAAAGCGTTGCACAGCAAGAGAGTTTACCAGGCTTGAAAGACAGCTTGCTTCAATGTGTGCTGCTAACTGATAAATACGATCTCCAGGCTCCTTAATTAAACTGAGCAGGCTTATTCTGAATTAAGGCTGTCTTTGCACGAAGTACAGTCACGTTTAGAGGTGTGCTTTGTGGTTTTCGTTCCAATGAACATGTGCGATGAGGGGTGGTGTGGTATTTGGAGGGCTTTGAGCCTTTCTCTGAAGTGCATTGGAGAAAATCCATTTAGCAGTTGAACTTAAAGACCATTCCCATTGGAAAAAACTAGATAACTTGGGGAGATCTGATTTTCTGCTGCTAATTTTTGATGGGTTTGCTCAGTCATTTTGGGCAAAGGCAATTGCCTGATGTCTGAAGGGAACCCTGGGCTCGGCACAAGCTTTGAAATCTTACAGAAGAGCTCAAGAGTTTTGAAAGCTTTTGGTATCAGAATCCTACTTGAAACTGTATTGCAGCTAAAAATCATATCAGGTATTCTTCAAGTTTCTAGTGCGTATTTATTTCTAAAAAGCTGTGGGGAGTTGCAGCGTTGGCAGCCTTTCAAGTGATCTCTGACAATACGGCTTTATGCCTTCTAACATATTTTCACTTCCTTTCTTTTTGCAAGTCATGTTTTAACCAGATTTCTTTCCCTTTCAACTCTGGAAGGCAAATGTAACGTTTGAAGCAGGGTGTTGTACTTGGAGAGGTTACATTTTCCTCTCATTCTGGGGAACAATAAATGGAAACTTGCATGTTTGGCACTGCACGGCCCAACTCTTCCTCTGGGAGCATTCAGTCCTGAAGTTGCTGATGGGAAAATCAAAGTTCAAGGAAAAAAATAGATGGGTAAGCAGGGAGGTGGAAGCAAGGGGAAGGTCTTTTCAGGTGCTGGCTTTTAACATACAGCCAAACACAAACAGCGTGGCTTGAAGCTCTTATGCGTGGGCCAAGTCTGTTTGAATTTTTTCCTGCACAGACTTTGGAAAGCCTAAAAACATCTCTGGTTTTAGTTACGGGCTCACACCTGACTCTACGTGGTGCCAGATATCGTGATCCAGCTGGGAAGGTGAAGCTGCATTCCTTTGTGTTGCTCCAGTTCTGCAAAAACATTAATTTATGGATTGTATTTTGTGGGTAGGGCTTCTGATGTATAAGTGTAGCGTTTCTGTAAGGATCATTATTCACCGGGGACTCAATTCCTGGTCACTTCTGTTAACCAGCACGATAGCAGCAGTGCATTGCATTGTCCCGTTCACTCCAGCGTTGCAGGAACTAGAGTAAGAGCAGGGTGCTGGCGAGGACCAATGCCTCTGCTTATCCTGTGCTTGTCCTGGCAGTGACAGCTCACGTTGCAGCCCTGTGAGCAAGGAGTTACGACAGCAAACTTTGCGCTGTGGTTAAGTGAGGCACGGTAAGAAGCTGCTATCGATTGTTACTTACCCAAAGGGTGAGATGACTTAGCAGTGACGTCCCATTTTCACACATCCCTCCTCCATCCCGTGCCTAAAATAGCACCGTGAACGTGTGCATGACTCGTTTTTTTGGGGAGCTGGTTATGAAATCAAGCTTTACCTATCCTGAGAGCATGGACAATGCTAGCACGGTGAGAACTGTCACCACAGTACCTGCAGAGGGAAACTTTATCATGGTGGCCTGGCTTTTGCAGCATCAGATGACAAAACTGGATATCCAGCATCTTCTCTTTTTTTGGTTATGCTTGGACAGCTTCATTCAATCAGCTGCATGAGCAAACACTTAGGGATTTGCTAAGCCAGAGTGGCCAAATTATGCTAATTAGACATCTTGTCTGCTTTGTTATGCTGGCTGCAGAACAGTAATGAGGGGGAGTACTGTCAGCTTAATTAAGGCACAGAACTGACTTACCTAAAAGCTGTCATCATTCTCCTGTATTTGTCTGAATACTTAGATTTTAGTATATCCTTTCTACATATGATTGGTTTCGTGTCACTTAAAGAGGCAGACATAAAATACGTGGCCTGATGTGGAAGCTGTATGAAGAAGCCAAGCAGAAAGTTTTTTTGCAGTTCATTTCTCTTTTAAATGCTGTCAATAAATTGACAATCTCTGACTTTCGTTTTACACAATTTCTTTCCCGTAGTGATTCTAGAAAAGCAGCACCTCTTGTTCTGCAGGGCACAGCAAACATGCACGTAGTATTGCAGAAAACTGGATGCAATTGAGAAATTAATAACTTTTCAAGGTATTGCTGCTTGTGAATTCTCCCTTTGAGCACAGCTGTCCTAAAGCAGGTTTTCTATACAGAAAAAGATAATTGTGTTTACATGGCTGAGCATTTCACGTGTTAAAACCTCATAACTGAAGGTGCTTCCAAGAAAAAAACGCTGGTTAGATAACCCCAAAATCTGCTGAAATAGCTCATCGAATAAAATCAAGCAGTAGCTGGGGACAGCGAGGCAATGTGCTGAAGTCTGATTTTTGAGGAACTTAACTCAGCTGGAGCATGTGATCTTTATATGAATTTCCCTTTGCTCCTCTTTCCTCTTATATTCTTTGTCATCTGTTATGTTCAGTTCCTGTGATGTCCACAGGCTTTTATCTGAACGTCTGATATTAATTTCGCATGTGTTTGGTGGTTTTTATCAAAGCAAGCTACTAGGTTTTGTCCTTTTGCAAAAAATGCCAGAGGGGAATACTTTTTTTTTTTTTTTATTTCAGGGCTGTGTTTTGGGGAAACAACTGCTAACAAATCAGTTCTTAGCAATACAGGCTTCATCCCAGAGCAGCTGACCTCGGGTAATCTCTCCACCTACCTGCGAGGTAACAGAACCTTCAGTCGTGTTTCCTGCTGGCAGGAGGAGGAGGGATGGAGAAGCAAGTCCAAATGAGTTGTTTTCAACCTGTTTTTTTAGGACTGATGGTAAGAGATGGGCATGAGTACCATGCACAGCTACTAAAGGGTCTGCAGAAGAAAGAAAATCTACTGGAAACCATTTGTAGGTGCTATAGTAGCTACCTAACTTGACTTCTTTCTCACTATAGCTTCAGTCATTGCCACTGAGGCTTACATCGTGCTCTTGCCAGCAAGAGTGGGGAATCTGGAAAAGGAAAGTACAGACAGGGCTGTTTAAAGTGATTTAACCATGGGATCTGTGTGTCTCCCGAATCTCAGCCCTGGGCTCCAGATGAAATAAACAATGCGGTAACTCTCCAAGATAATTTTGGCAGACCTTCTGGCTGTCGGGTTTCGTTTGTTGTGTTTGTTTTTTTTTTCCTTCCCTCCCCTTCTACGTTCTGTTAGGAAATAATAACTACACGTTGTCTTCTCCTTTATGCTGCAGATTTTCAGTTTCTGTCTTAAAATACCTGCTAGCTGGCGGGGTTGGTGGGGCACAACAAACTTGTGTGCTAATCACAAGTACTGTTTTGTGGTTTTCTGTTTTTGTTTTTTTTTTCCACCACGTTATGAATTTTTGGTGTTTGGTAGTGTTAGGGAGTGTGAGCTCAGTAGAACAGCCGATCTACAAGCACCCTCCAGTTTATTTTTGGCAGGGCCACCAGTCCACTTTCATGTGATAACTTCCTCTTGGAGAGCCCTCTTTCCTTTTCCTAGCCCTCACCAAAACACAGGTAGACCTTGAGGATGATAATTTCCTTTTTAGCACGTTGTGTGTATGGCTTTTTTTTTTTTTTAATTTCATAAGGAAGTGGCATGCGACTGGCTTGATACATATGCACAGTTTGGGGGAGTTGCAGTTGGGAAGACATCCAGGTGGAAATGAAGACTTGGATTTAGCTGATGTACATGGTCTAACATTAAGGATCTACAGCTGCTGCCCATCTGAGTTTCTCTACCTGCCCTATGTAGCATTTAAACTTGAATGGGAAGGGATAAAATCTTTTTGGTTAAAACCTGCTTGTTTCATATTGCCAAATAGTTTAACTGGTAATGATACAAATTGGAAAGAGGCCGGCTGACTTTCAAATTCCACGTTGAGTTATGCTCCCAAGCAGTTTGCTGGGGTTTCTTTCAATGTGATTGAGAAACTGCGTTGTGAATTCACATGGATGATTCAGTAACCACGGAATCCAGCCCTGACATTTCTAGAAGTGTGTATTTGACTTATGGTTTCTGTTTTGTCATGCCATACAAAGTATTGTGCATTAAGCATTACCTCTGTTTTGTAGTTTCACACTAACAGAAAGTTTGGGTTTTGGCTGTTACCTTCTCAAACTTGTCTAATGTCTTTTAGATTTGGAGAAACAAAATGTGTGTTTGTTGCTTCAAACTGTCAGAGCAGAGGTAGATCCTGTTCATCCATTGGGATTCCAGAGCCTGCCTGTTTCTCAACATAGATAATAACTCTCTCATAGATAATAACTAATAAAAGCTCATAACTGCTTTTTGTAATTCGTATTAACAGCAGGCATCTTTTAGCATATATGAAATCCCTAAATTTGGTTTAGCATTAGCAAAAATAATGCTTTTCTCAGTGATGTGCCTGTTTAATTAAAAGTAGTTCTCAAGATATTTGTAGGAACATCTGTTTTTACTATTTTTTGGAGGGATGCTGCTGTGAAAAGTGCTAAATCACGATTGTGTGCTATCAAGTGCTTTTGCATGTGCTGTCCCATATGAATCACAGTCAAGCAGGCAACAAGTTGCATCGAAAAGCAAGAATTTTCTGGGAAACAACCAGCAGGGAATTTAGAAGTTCAAAGGTAGAATTCAGCAGAAACCCTCACTTGGCTCCTCGGGACATATGAAAGCCTTACATCTCCTTACTGTTTATGAATACCAGCATCTGGCTGTGAATCCTACAGCAGCAGACTTAAAATAGCTCCTTCCCAACACAGACCTGGCATCAGGAGCTGACGAGTGTGGTATCACCTCCAGGTGTTTTTGAGGAAAAGACAAGGCTCAACTGCGTACGTGAGACTAATGAATTACCAGAGTGTTTTGGAAATAATCACAGAGACCACAAAATATTAAACACTTTTCCACGTGGTGCATCCCACACGTTGTATCCCAAACAGAAAGCTGGGAAAAGAAAATAGAAGGTTAAGCGAAACCAGCTGACTGCTGCTAGCAAGTATCTACTGTTAGAGGCTCCTGGGAAGAAAAGAGCAGTGCGTGGAGGTAAACGCTAGTTCATACATGAGGTTAGAGCTGACATTTTGCTTGTTTTAGGGTTTTGGACTTCCAGACTTTCAGCTTTTTGCAGAATGTTGTGCCCAGAATGTAGCAGAACCCACCTCGAGCATATGCTGCGTCTGCATTCACTTCATAAATAACACAGCATTTGCTTGTGGCTCCAGGCCTTTAGTAACAATAGAATCATGTTTAAGAGTTACACATTTAGAAGAAGAATTAAGAAGTATGAATAAAAAAATTTTAAGGGTACAATAAGACAATGTGGTTGATTCTCTAGGCTCTTGGGTTCTTTCCCCCCTTTAATTACAATGCCTTATGGCAGAATTGACTGGTGACACTTCACAAAACCTTTTTTTTGTATATCTTTTACGAAGAAGGTGAAAACCACCTCTGTACCACCAGGCCAGAAGCTGTTTCGAGAGCAGATTTCCTCTTCTAGAGCAGTGGCAGTTGTAATAAATGATTATCTTACAGGGCTGCAGCATGCTGGCAGCAGTGAGACGTGAGCTATTCCTACATTTTCTGCAGTGCCTGTGCACGCGTTTGGTATTCATCATTCCTGACAGTGGGAACCAGCACACAGGTCTCAGTTTCTCGGTGATTGATCGCTCAGTTCAGTAGGACTTCATGGAAAGCTATTTTATGATGGCAGTGTTCCCAGAAAAGCCAAACAATTGTTATTAGCCAAGACTGGACGTTGTGGATGCTTTAGCCCAGAAAAATCTTCTGAGCTTTGAATTCACGACTGATGCGGCATCTGCCCTGGAGGTGCTGTGTTTTTGTTTGCTGTGGCCAAATTAATGCTCACTCGTGTAATGTTTTGTTTCAGCCAGCTCCGTGGCTCCCTGGTTTTCAAGACACATTGCCAAATCCATTTTGAGGTTATTTCTATGGTAAGTGGAGGGATCGGTACCTATGAGGCTAAATAGCCTCATAACTCCATCCTTGGAGCCCAGAACATTTGAACACGCAATGAAACTTTAATTAGCCTCTGTCATTCAGCACACCTGTAAGGTTGTCATGAAAAGGTCTTCTTTTTAATGTATCTACAGCCAGGAATGGATTTTGCTTCAGAAAAACAAGTGTTGTGAAAAGGGCGAAGGCTCCTTTTTAGGCTGACGGCTTTTTGGAGGGAGAGGTGTTGAAAGGGATTTCAAAGGCAAAGGCCTGCTGGGGAGATAAACAGCTCCGTGGTAAGAAGAGTGCAGGAAGCAAATAGATGGCATTGCCTGTGAGAAGCTCTTAGAACTAAGTAATTAGCGATAAGAGCGAGGAAGGAGGAAATCTGGTTGGCAGCTGCTGTGCGTTCAGCAGCACCTCTGACCTTGGCCTAGATGTGCCTTGAAGCTGCTGGGGAATAAGAGGTTTGCTGGGGGGAATCACAGAGTTGTAGGGGTTGGAAGGGACCTCCAGAGATCATCGGGTCCAACCCCCCTGCCAAAGCAGGTTCTCTAGAGCAGGTTGCCCAGGTAGGCGTCCAGACGGGCCTTGAATATCTCCAGAGAAGGAGACCCCACAACTTCCCTGGGCAGCCTGTCCCAGTGCTCCGTCACCCTCACGATGAAGCTCATTTGCATGTTGGTGCAGAACTGCCTGAGCTCCATTTTGTGGCCATTACCCCTTGTCCTGTCCCCACAGACCACTGAGAAGAGGTTGGCTAAATCCCTCCGTCTCTCACACCTCAGGTATTTGTGAACATTGATGAGATCCCCTCTCAGTCTTCTCTTCTCAAGGCTGAAGAGACCCAGGCCTCTCAGCCTTTCCTCACAGGGGAGCTGCTCCAGGCCCTGTATCATCTTTGTGGCCCTAAGAGATGAGAGCTTTGCTGAAAATCCACGGGCAGAGCCTCTGGATCACTTCTCGTCATGTGTCCCATATTCAGGCATTATTTCACGTATCGCAAGCCAATGCCAGATCGCAGGAATGCCTACTAAGGGCACTGGGAGCAGTGTCCCCATCCCAGCTTTTTCCTCCCCCTACAGCAGGACAGCCCCAGAGCTAAGAGCCCACGGGCTGTTGGCTGGAGTCCAGTGCCCAGGAGATCGGCTGGCAGGAAAGCACCCGGTGGGGATTCAGTCTGACACTGTTTATTTGGGTAAAAGGGATAACTGGTGGCGCACGGTACGTGTTTCACCTTGCTGAGTACCTGAACCCTTGCCAAATCTGTGAAATGATAACTTAATCCACGATTGCTCCCTACGGCGCTGTAGGCGATACTCTCTGGAAGGATGTTTTGTCAGCCAAAACGGATATATATAGTGTTACCAACCCCAGTTACAATGCCTCTTCCAGCTAGGTAATTTCTGAATTAATTAGTGGCCAGATGCTTTCACGTTATCTACGTTGTGGCTTCTGCAATTGGTACCACTAGTCGTGCATCTTTGCTAATCTACATTACTGATTTATTTGTGTTTTCAGCACGAATAAATTACCAAAAATAGCATTCAAGCCTTTAAGCAAGTGGCATATGTGGTTTTGAAGGAGTTGGGTGCTGGTACAAGTGTTTAGTGAAAGATTTTTTTTATATATATAAATAAAGACGGTTGGAACAAGAAGTACAGAATAAAAGATTATTCAAAATGACCTTCCCTGTTAAATATTTCAGGATCTGGGTCCCCAAATGAGAGCTTTCGGCTGGAACGCAGTGGGCACGAGAGAACTGCAGTGCTTTGAAACAGTTACACGATGTGATGAGTCAAGAATAGTTCACCAAATATTTCCTACACTTAAAAACAGCCGTGGAGATTTGCTGAGGTGGGAGGGGGAAGAATAGACAAAGCAGATAAGTCAGTTCCTCGTTCGGAAAAAGCTGAATTTAGGAAATTTAAGGGCATGGGGAAATGCTACGGCGAATTGATAGCACTCAAACAGAAGTAGTTTGGGCTTCTCCCCCCAGATGCTGAAGAAATTCTGCAAAGAGAAGGAAATGGAAATGTTAAGTACACAGGCAGAGTTTTAGTCCCGCTAAGGGCTGCAGCACCTTGGGGCCATGCCGGGGCTGTGGCTGTCATTCATCTGCCCCTTGTCCGCACCATACATATCACGAGCCCACAGGGCTGTAACCTCCAGGGCTCC
Organism: Nettapus auritus; assembly: GCA_011076525.1. Lineage (NCBI taxonomy): Eukaryota > Metazoa > Chordata > Aves > Anseriformes > Anatidae > Nettapus > Nettapus auritus. The sequence continues at coordinate 116,664,755 of CM021767.1, forward strand.
ATCTCCTCTTTTCACTCCAAAGACTCTTTTTTTGTTGTTTTCAAAACAAGTTCTTTATGCTATAAGCTTTTGTGCAGCTCTGGGTTTAAGAGAATTAAGTGTTTGCCTGGGGCACTATGACATTTTCTTCCAGCAGTCCGGAGCCATTAGCAAGGCATATATGGGACACGGGAGCTGAGCTGTCATGGGGAAGGCTTGCCTGTAATTTTCATAATACACCGTATTTTCCCTTTGCTTTTTCAACAAGCAGGTCAATTACAGCTTATTCCCCCCAGAGACTTCCCACCCACGTGCTGGGAAAAGAGCAGCTGATTTCCAAGTCCTGGAGCAGCTCGGGTTGGAAGGGACCTACCTTAAAGCTCATCCCGTTCCACCCCCTGCCATGGGCAGAGATGCCACCCACTGGGTTTGAATGCCTCACTGAGGGTGAGGATTTCTTTTCCATGGCATGCAGAAGAGCATCTTGATGCAAAAACATTACCCAAAAAAGCAGACAAAAAATTTATTTACTCATGCCAGGTATTCTAGTAGTTGGGTTGCAGTCCTGAGACCGTATCATAGTTTGAAACAACGTCAACAGAAAATTATTCCTCCTTTTCATAGCAGGATTACGGATAGGTGAGGAAAGCAAGCCCTTCTTAACATCTTTTGTTAACACTTTTGCAGCTGCTGAACTATTGGAGTGAATTTGCATAGAAAAAGTACTGGATAAAAAGGTTCAAAATCCTCCTGAACAAGAAGTAACGTACCAGTGCATGCCAAATATTTCACGTTTCTGTTGACGTTCGGCATCTGGCAAATGTCAGAGCGGGTATTGATGGCTGCCTGCTCTATTATCATGCTGTTATCAGTGAGTGCAGTTTGCTGAAATGGATCGGAGGAATATAGATACTGCTGAGAGGGAGGTGGTCAGAGGGGAGGGGAAGTGTGTAGTCTGAGCTCTTGGGAAGAGCAAAAGGTAGTCTAACACTTTTTTTTTTTTGGAAGATATGAATGCTAATCTTACCGTAGGCAAATGATTGAAGCTACTAATACATGAAGTCTTTCTTAAAGTAAGATGCCGGTGTGTTGACAAGCTGCTGTGCTCAGACTACGTTTTATAGAGCGGTTCAGACGCATCGTGCTATTCTCTTACCTCCCAGGCTCCTTGGGCATCAGTGGGCTGATAGCACACAGAGGTTGTGCAACAGCCTCTTCCTTATCGCTATCATCATGGAATGTGTACGTGCTGAAATAAGGAAATTCAGGCAGTTACTGAACCATGGAAGAAAGACAAATATCTCTTATGCTAATAACCAAACCTTTCTGCCTGCAGCCCTTATCTTCCCCCCCTACGAAAATAGATCAACATAATTTGTGATTTCCAGCGTGCGTGTAGTTTTAGATACTGCTTGACTCCCCTAACATGGAGCCAGATCCAAACCATGCCATGCATAGACTTGCCATTTGACAATAACCCTTTGCAGAGCAGCTACCTAGTTCTGGAGGCACCAAAAAGGGCTCTGAGGTATAAACTTGAGCACCATGCATGTACTCTCGAGCAGCCAAACACCCAGTGATGCTGAAACTGCACGGAGGTTCGGAAACTGGATAGTATATCCAATGAAATTCCCAACCTCATAAATATGTTGGGTGTGCACCCAGCACACTGCTGAAATTGAGTTCTTCACAAAAGACGGCCACGACAATTTTCTCTGTTGAACTGCAGCTCTTTCAGATGTTGTCTGCTTTCCTCCTCAGATAGGCATCCCCTTGAGGAAGATGTTACTTGAAAACAAGAAGGCGGATTTTGGGAAGTGGAAAACAAGATGATAGAGGTAGTTTGACTTGCTGCTTAGCCCACCAAGCTGGAAGGTGTTTCCTCAGCTGCAGTCTTTGTGGCTATCTAATACAAACTGCATGAGCAATCTTAAAATAAATGACTCAGTTCTTTTGGGATGTGGATGTCACAGCAGCAAATATATAATAGAAAGTATTAGAATATGGAGTTTATTTGTGCCTCAGGGAATTCAGTGGAAAGAGGAGATACAGAATTAGCAAGCACTGAGATGCAGTTAACCATAGAACAGACACCTCTTCCATGCACTGCTTTTAGAGGGAGTTGGTGAACACTGAAAAGAAACAGCAAACAGTACCAAAATGTTATGGATCCTCTGGATCTGCATATGTTCCTCTGAGTTGAAGAGTCCTCATGGTAATTTCTGCAACTTGCAGCAATGGTGAGGGGGAAGAGCTGCTCGGCTGCTCTGGAGGCTTGGTGCCTGTGTGGCTGTAGATGCTTTCGTACTGCTATGAGTGGCTCATACTCTTTATCATGGACTGTTCTTCTTTTCCTGGTTTGAGGCTTGAGAGATACAGATTATTATTATTGTTATTTTTTGGCAAATGATATGGGAAGTTCACGTTTGTGCTCCTGTCTCTGTCCCTCTTTCCCACCTTTATTTTCTACTCCCAGCTACCTGTAGTCTCTCTGTAGAAACTTCTGTGGATGTCAGCAAGTTTTCCTTTCTGAAGGAAGGGGAAATCGCCATGCACAAGGGCAGTGAGGGCCCTGGAACAGCTGTCCCATGCAGTTTCTGTCTTGGTGGTACAGGCATTACAGTGGTTTGCTTCCAACTTTCTCCCTTTTGCTGAGTCTGTAAGAAAAACTGTCTTGCACGAAGGAGTTGCGGTAGGCCTTGAGTTAATTTTCCAGTGAGAAAAGAGGCAAAACTTTCCAAAATGCTCCAGGTGACTGAAAACGGATGCAGAAAAATTTGCTTTGAAAGGTTTTTCCCAGGAAAACCAATGCTGGGTCCTCTGCCCTGGTGGTTGTGCTGTAACGAACACACACACTGAGGTCAGAAATACGAGGTGTAGACGTATGGCATGGCTATGTGATGCTGGGAAGGCCTCTCAAGATGCTCTGTGTTAAATTTATGGTGAAAATACTCTTTGTATTTAAAGTCTTTTTCTCTTTTTTGAGTATTCTTGGTGTATTTGATTGCAGAGTTGAATAAATTGTTGATAAAGAATTCAAACATTCCTGGTTGTCTATGTAAATCCCACCTGCCACCCAAGGAAAACATGTTCTTTATACTTCTTCAAGGAAAAAAAAACTACAATTTAAAGGTGGGCACCTTGAAATCTGACAGTAAAGAGGTAGGGAGGGCTGAACACAGTTCTTGATTTGCAGCTTACCTTAGTGTAAGATACGTTGCAGCATTTCGTACATGGTGAATTGTCAACTTGCTCACAAAAAAATCTAAAAATATTCCAGAATGGTGCTGATCTGACACTGGGACTTCGTGACATGGTTTCTGCATTCACTGCAGGTTAATTCTGTGTTCATTTTAAGTTAATTCTAGATATTAACAGGAACCAGGGCTAATGCTGTGAACAAAGCTTTGAGCTGGAAGGCTAGGATCCTCTTAAAAATGAGAGCTTGTGGTTTGGGGAAAGTGAAAGGGACAGGCTGAGAATCATCCATTTGGGAAGCAAAATGCTTTTAAAAACAAACAAAAAACACCTTCACAGTCAAATGAGTTCTACATGTGGATGCTTTCAGGCAGTAAGGCAGTAAGGAGAGAAAAAATAATTAGCTGTTAGGTTCTAATGTCCCAGCCGAAAGGGATTTCTGGTTTTCAAGGGAGGAAGAAAGCAGAGAGCCAGCTGCTGGGTGCTGCAGTGTTTGGGGCAGCTCAGATGAAATCCAGAAGATTTTCACATGTGCAATACTGTGCACATGTAAGTACGCCCCCCTGAGATGTCTGCCTCCTTGGGAGCTCATCACACAGCTCCTGGGCTGCTTCCCTGGGATTTCAGCAATTTGTGCAGCTGGCCCAGAGGCAGGAAGGGTTTTTCACCACATCCCAGACCCGGGAGCTTGGTGTTCCCATCTGGAAATCCATCGGGGGAGTTAAAACGCTGCCAAACCACAAGAGGTTTCTTCCCTCCCCTCCTCCAGCAGTTATAAAATACTAGCTGCAGCAGGCTTTATTAAAAAATAGTCCAATGCACAATGGTAATTGAAAGTCTGGGTACTGGATGTTCACCAAACATTCTCCAGAACACAATAGCATCCTGACATCCAAGTGTTTACAAACAGAAGGACCCAGTTGTAATCCCCATGTCATAACACGGTTTTATGGGATGGGCACACCGCTTGAACGTGGCTGGGACAATACAGGAAACTTCGCTCCGACTGGAAAATACCCCAAACCCACAGAGCTGCTGTTCTGCCCAAGTTCTTGTTTTTCAGGCCTTTTTTTTCTTTTGGGTGAGCTGGCAAAAATGAGGTTTGTCGGTAGAAACCGCCAGCTATGCCTGGAATGCCATGCAGCACCGGAGGAATTTTGGAAGTAACACTGATTCCTTTTGTTCCTTTTAGCCCCAAGAGTTTAAGCTCTGAACTGTGTGTGCTCTTTCACATTTTCTTTTGACATGTTTGGGGATTTTGCTTTAAAGGGACTAATTCTGCTCGCTAAAAAAAAAAAAAAAAGCATGGTTTTCAGCCAAAGAGGTCGGTATCGGTATGGACATCCAATTGAAACTCCCTAAGAACAGAATTAATTGGAGGGTATCATCTAGAAATTGGAGCAATCTAGTGGGATGCAGTGTTTTAATCCCCCCTTGGTATATGTGTAGAAAGGGGGGAAGAATATTTATAGGCTGTTAAACCCAACAACCGTAAGCACGTCGTCTTCTGAAACATTCTGGGAAAATGGATTGCGAAGTATTGTGGTGTAAAGAAGCCTGAAGTGATCACAACTTGATTTAGGAGGCATTTCCTCTTGTATAGCAGCAAAAAGTGTTTCAAGTTTTATTTGTGTGATGTGTGGAAAGAATAAAACTTCTCAATTAATTCTACTTTTTCTTATCAGTTGTCATTACCACTGCCTTTCAGTTTTCTCGCTGCTAGACAATAAATTTAATTATGCTACTCAATTTTATTTTGCTCTTAAGTCAGGAAAGAAATTTTGTAGCTCAAGTTTAAGTAGCAAACCCCTTAACGCTGCAGTGTCTTTTCTAACCAACTCTTCAAAACCAACTCGCAGTGGATCAGATAGAAAAGTAATGCCACATTTCGAGGATCTGCAACTGAAAGATAGCCAGGCTCCCAAGCTTCAAACAAATGCAAGATCTTCCTGATAGTTTTTTGTGCCTGCCTCCTTATCTGGTGTGCCTGAAGTTGTCTGCCTCAGGACTCTGCTAGAGCTGCTCGATAATTCCTGCACCTTATCAGCTTCTGCACGCTAGGAAGCTCCTGTAGGACAATGGAGGATGTATTTGCTGCTTCGTGATGGTAAACTTGAAAATCATCAGCTTCACTATTCCAAAACATAAAGCGGCAAAAATATTTGTTAAATCCTGCCTCCCGTTACAGACAGATCTGATGTTGGGACAGCGTGAGCAATGCAGAGCTCCTTGTGGTATTCAGCTCCATCCACGCCCGGTATTTACCCTCAGAGATACAGCTTGGGGGAGAGCTGTAAAAAAGACTCAAAAAGACTCAAACAAGACTCGAAAGTCTTGTTTGGAGGATGAGGCTTCTTGAAAAACCCTTCGGGCCATGAAAACCATTAACTTTTAACCCATTGCTCTTCAAACAATGCCTACATTGGCTTAGTAACATCCTATGTGAAGGTTCCCTGAATGGGATATTTGTTTCCCAAGCATCTTTACCCTGCTGGTTTGTTTTTTTCTCTGAGGTGAGGATATGAGTCTCAGTGGGAAGGCTCGTGGCAGGTGGATGAGCGAGTTACTGCACTGCTTTTACCTGCAACTTACACAAATTGTTAATAAAATATCCCCAAATCACAAAATGGCGGAGGTGGGAAGGCACCTCAGGGGACCTCTGGAGCTTGTCTGGCACTCGTCCTATAGCCACAGGACAAATGGGGCTTGATCCCGAGACCACCTCTGGGTCCTGCTGTGCTGCTGCTCCCACCAATCAAGAGGGAAACACAGAAATTAAATTAGAACACAGAATTTCTTCTCTAGGTTTGTGTGTGGAGTCCTCATCACTGTGCTATGACAGGGGCTCTAAATGTGGAGTACAGACAAATCGCCTGATGCTAGACTTAAGAAGTCTCAGAAATGGAGCGACTGTGATCCATACAAACCTTGAAAACAATAAACTTGCTATAAAGCGGAGTCCTATTGTCCAGAGGATAAGTCACTGTGACACGCGATGCCAACTTTACTTGAAATAAACTGTGAATACAAATTGATTTAAGGCAAACCAGCCTTGGCAGCTCCTCAGGAGCACAGCTAAGGATGCAGTCGTGCATCGTGGCTGTTGGGAGATGCCAAAACCTTTCTGCTGTTAAGCTCCATGTGTTTTTTTCCCCATCAGTATGTTTTTCTAGTTGTGTCTTCAGCTACTTTCTGGAGCCTGTGCTGCGCAGTTCCTGCAGAAAGGCCTAAAACAGCTCCGGTTATGTTGGAATCCGATCTGCTAATTTTTGTCACAGCCATGGAAGATCGAAAGTGGAAATCAATATAAATTTCTGGGGATTTTTTTGGGACTTCCCTAATTCTTGGTTAATGGTGAAGTTGTTCCCTCTCCCTTTTTCTTTTAACCTGCAAATTCTTTATTTTTTCCAGAAGCTTCTGAAAATGTTCAAATGTTGTGGCAGCTCCATAAATCCAGCATAGCCTTGTGCTGGTGAATGGTATAATCAGTGTATAGTTTGGATGCCACGGTTGCTACTGGCATAGGATATGTCTTTTTTTTTTCAGGGGGGTAAATTAAAAATGAATTCCTTCCCTGTCAGATAATGCCCTACAGCCCCTGTACCCCCTCACCCAGCTTGCTGACTTGCCACCCCCCACGTTTCTCCTCCCATTTGCCCCATCCACCCAGTCCTGATTTAGGCAGAAATGTGCTGTGACTGATGTAGGGCATGTGCTGATGTGCCAGCTGGCTGCTATTTCCAAGCTAAGGAGAAAGATAAGGTCTGAGCTGTCCTTGCCTCTCCCCAGGAATGTCTCACCTCATTTGCTGTGTTGTTTTCCCCGCTAGATTTGCAAAAACTCAGATGTAGTTAATGTCACTCCACCTTCCCTCTCCTTTCGAGCATGGAAAGCCAGAGCAAAAAAAAAAAGTAATTTAAGACACTATTGGAATAGCACTAATAACGAGGGCTGAACAGAGTGGTTTATTCTGCCTGAATATATGATTTTAATTCTTGGAGATTCCGTGCTTTCTCCTTTTTAATATGCAATAGTCTGGTATCTGAGCTGCATTAGCTTGCCCTACTTTGTGATTGGGTTGAAAAGAGGGTTGGCCAAGGCAAATCCCGTCACTCTGGATTCAAGTGTAAACGTGAAGCTGAAAACATCTTAGTGACAGCCTTCAGTGGCCAGAAGAGGAGCTTTCCCTTCCTCTCCTGGAGCTTTTGGCTGCGGCTGATGGCAGTTCTGGTGCTCAGCTGAGAAGTGGCAGCAGTTCTGCCCACACCTCCCAGCTGGGGGCGGCAGTGGTGGAAATGCCCCATGATCACCAAACTGCCCGAAGATCACCGAGATAATCCACTATTCGTTACAGGCTGTCATTATTGGAATCCAATGGGTTGGTTGTTTCTTTTTTTGTGATTTTTTTTTGGCTAACATCAACCACGTAGTGGGCAAGGAACATCCTCTGAATACCCAGCGCTTGCAGGGGTTGTTTGTGGCTCACTGTCTGCTTGGGGGGCTGCTTCCTCCTGTCCGTTGCTTTTCTGCAGGATTTCCAATTGGGCTATAAATCTTTTCCTGGGTTCCTGAGCCTGGCTGCCACAGCTGTGGGTTGACAGGGCTGTGCATGGCGCGATGCTGTTGCACATCGTGGGCACCCTTAGTGCTCTCCTGAGGGAGGCATTTGTCAGATTTCTTTTCAGCCCAAAGTGCACAGAGCCTGGTACAGCTCTAGGTAGTGTGCTGAATCCTAAATGCCGTGCACTCTGTTCCTTTGATGTAGGGCTCCCTTTCGTGTCTGTTTGGTTAAGTGGGGCTGCGAGACACGGTTTTGTGTGTATATGCGGTTCTTTAGAAAATGAGACACTTTAAGACCTTTAGTCTAAACTAAGCGTTTTGATTTACATAGCCTAGTGTAATCCATCCTCTTAAAGCTGCATATGGGATAGGACTTTGGAGATGATATCCTTATTGCCGCTTTAATCCAAATGCTCAATAGTACATGCTGGATCGAGGGCTGGAAAGGTCAAGTGCATTGTCGTGGTGTAATCCTGCCTTGGGACGAGGCTGGGGAAATGAGTAGAACTGCTTGTTGAATTATGGGCAGGGTAATGTCTCTGTATCCAAAACTCACACTCCAAATCCCAGCTTGCTTTTAAGGTGAGTGGTCTTCCTGTAGGAATAGGAGCGAACCTTCCTCATAAACCAGAGCACCCCTACAAGAAACTTAGCTGTTTTCAGGAAAGCACTCCGCTGGCATTTCAGAGGCTGGAGAGCCAAAATAATGCTCTTTCATCTCTTAAAGTACTCCAAGTCATTACAGGAGCAAATCTCCTGGCTTGTTGGTGCCTCCTGTACCTGAACAGAAGCACTGGTGAATGCAGTCCCTTGGTCACTCCCTGTCCACGACCTCGCGAGGAGCATCAGAGACCATGGAGAGCCTGTGCTGAGCACATTGCAGGGACCGAGGGAGAGCTTTTGGTCAAACGTAGCCAGGTGGTGAGGGGAAAAGCCATCCTGTTGCAGCTGCTCGCTTGAATGACCCTGTGGTGTGGCTGCCATGGGGTAAACTTGGCTTAAATAATTGTCCTGCTGCTGCTAGCCAAGGTGCCTGTCGTTCCCAGTGTGTGAAACACGTATCATATTAGATTCAAGCCTGAGTAAAGAGAAATGGTGGGATTTGATTCGTGAATAATAATATTTGAGAGACAGTGCTAACAAATTGTGACTCTTAAACTCACTTCTCAAGCCACGTGAGCAGCAAGAGTGTGACCTTATACAGCCCCTGCTCTGTCCAAAGAAATCAGCAATGCTTGCTGTAAGACTTTCCTCGTGTCAAGAGCTTACTGATGTCCTTTGTGAGGTTCAGGACGAGGAGTGCATCGCTTCCTCACAACTGGATTTCTCCAGACTTATGTATGGGAGGATGCTGCCAGGCCTGCTGCCAGTTTCCATGTCCTAGGTGCATGGGCTGGTGCTGGGCCCTTGTTTTAAAGGTTTTTCTTGTTTTAACTCCAGTACTTACTGAGTTGTAGTAGAAGGTTTTAAAATATGCATGTAACAGAGTAAAGGGATTGCTATTTTCCACTCGTTCTTTTAAGAAAACACTTGTTTGCTATGCTGTCCCAGCTGCTGTGAGAAGCCAAGTTGGGCACGTTCAACAGCCGGACTCTGAAATCGTCTCTTGAATACCTCCTGTGCAGGTGTTTTTGGAGGTTTTTTTGTATTGCTTGGGTACTTTTTAAAGAGTTTTTAAAGCAAAACTATAGAGATCAGTGTCACAAGAAAATAAATCATGAGAGAATGAGGAAGAGATGGCAGCAGCATGAGGGAGAGAGTGAGTGGCTCTCAAGTCAAAATCAACTTGCTTAGAGCAGCATCTCCAGTCAAACTCTTGGAAAGAGTTACACATTTGTTCATAAAAGTATTTGGGATCTGTAAGCAAGGGGAAAGCTGGGGAAAGGAGTGAACTTTTTAAATAGTGTCCCAAAGACGAGGTATTAATGCTGAGTAATTAACTGAAATGATTGTAGCTAACGATCTTTGGTTTTCTTTTGTCTTTCTCGCCCTGTGCTGTGCCACATCCTTCGTGCTGGCGATGCTTCTGGGAGCAGCAGGACCCAACCAAAGGTAAGGGCCGTTCCTGCACCATCCCTCGGTGACTGAAAATTGTCCTTTCCTTCAGCCGGCCGTGGGTTAGCCAGATATTAAAAGCATTTCGAAACACAGCTCTGCAGTCGATCAGCTGTTGAGTAAGAAACTCGAAGCATTTCCTTGCTGCAGAAGAGCCATGTAAAGCCTCTGCCAAAAAATGAGTCACAGGAACAAATGAGAACATACATGCTCGGCATTACAGGCTGGGAATGGGAGACTGGTTGTTGTCTGTGGGTTTTTTAAAGCCTTTTCTGGTATTTCCATTAGAGCAAACTCATTTTGTTGTTACAGCTTATGATCCCATGACTTTGTATTTGGTGTGCAGATATCTATCTCTAGCCTGGCGTATTAGGAGTCAACTTTATTGATGTGGTCGTAGATCCAATGATGTTTGGTTAAATGCTCTGAAGCCTTGGGACGTTGTAACAATATGGGTAATTGTCTAATAAATTCCAAGAACAAAAAAAACCCTTAACTTTAAATACACCAGCTGCTATTTCCACAACTAGAGGTTGTAAACTCTTTCATCTCTTGATGATGAGATATTATTGTACTAAAAAAAAAAAAAAAAAAGCAATGTATTTCTGAAGATAAGTTGTTTAAATTCAAAGGATTTTGCTATATTAAACATTTCCATAAATGTAAGCAGTAAGTTTGGCTGTGCTGCCAGTACAGATTTTCAACTCTCATATAATTTTTCCAACTATTTTAGTTGGTATAAATACTCAAGGAAGATTTTCTTTATTGCTCTGTGAGTCCTTAAATGATATTTCATATTCCATGACACAATCCTTTAGGGAATGGCATAACTGAGTTCATTTGCTACAGACTCGGTATTTCTCTGTAGGGTTTTCCTATTATTAATGTGATAATGATAAAACATATTTTGTTCCTACAAGCTTTACTAAATAAAAAGTGTTAGGTTTGATTTACCTGTGCAGATGCTTGTTCATGGTTAATGCCTTTAGCATACAGATCACAGCTTTCCAACTGAATGTGGAAATGGGCTAATGGATAAAAATGAAATTTGGGATGAGAGTCAGAAGGTAGATGTGAGACAATGGAACATCTAAAGGGGAAAGAACAACCTTAATTAAACATCGATGAGAAATAAGCAGCCAAAGAGAAGCCCATGGCACTTCCCTTTTCCTATATCCTACAGAGTCAGTTTTACCCGTGTGAATATAGATCAGCTTTTACCCAGGTCTTTATTTATTTGTTTGTTTGTTTGTTTCCTTGCAAATACATAGCCAGGGGAGATGTTTTGCCAACATCTCCTTTTGCAGCCTGAGGTGCAGGAGCAGGCACTGCCCTACTGGAGGTCAGCTGGGATGATGGAAGGTGCCTGCCAGCCTTTAAACGGATTCACCACAAAACCAACCCTTTTCTGTTTAAAAAGGCTGCAGTATCACTCTCCTGGTGACAAACCTTATTTGCTCCATATTGTTCTTTACAAGACTTGCTTCTGCTTGGCTTGTATGGAGCGAGGTTCTTGCCCTACGGCATGGTTTTAATTTATGCAGACAAGAAGCATGGGAGTGGTAGGCAGAAACAGCCAGGGGACATCTGTCAGTTTGCAAAATAGAGTCTCGTGAAAAATGAATTGCAAGGATGGGTTTTTAAAGGACGATGAGGAGAGCTCCTTGACATCCACAGGCTTGCCACACGGGCAGCTGTTGGAGAGCATTGAACGGGATTCACACAATAGAAAGGAAGAAATAGAAGCAAAGAACACATAAAACTAATGAACAGGCTTGCGTGTAGGAAGATAAGGTGTTTGAGTTTAGGTGTTGAACCCATACGAAATAAATAATTCTGTAGGAATGTGTATTGTATGTCAGAATGGCCCCAAGAAGGCAGCGCTGTCGCAATTGGGATAATGTGTTTGACATGGCAGTGGTTTTTATAAGATGCCCTCCTGCTTATTTTTTTGCAGGTGTTTGCTTACGATCACTGCTTTTGGTCTATGGATGAATCCGTCAAAGAAAAATATGCAGGTAATATTTACTGGAGCTTTGTGCGTGTTGTCTCCAAGAACAAACGATCTAATTATAATGCAGTATTTGCTAAAGGGCACAGACCATATGGCACGGAGGATCTTTCCCCTATACGGCTGCTCGTTGTCAAAAGAAAAAGGAAAATCTTAAATCATTCCTGTTTTTCTTTTCTAAAGACAATGATTAGGGTAGCAATAGGCAATGCTGCCCATCTGCAGTGCAGGAAATTGACAAATCCATCACAATAATGGGTTACTCATATTCACATCGATAGTTAAAATACTAATCCAAGGACATCACTTGGAAAACATCAAATCCATTTCTTTCCAGGATTAGAGAAATATTGCTAAAATACACCTTCTTGTTTGCCAGTGCGGATGGGGGGTTGACGTAATAATAGAACTTAGTAAATGGAGTATTAAAAAAGGATAATATTTTATATATGTTATATGTATTATACATCTTATATACATCTTATATATAATATATATATTTGTGTGTGTGTGTTCTGGACATATGTGGCAAACATTGTAAAATCTGAAATTTATTGGCTTACCATTTTGTGATCTTTTCATTTTTTTCTTACTTACCTTTTAAAAATTGGATTCATTTAAGCTTGTTCCCATAGATTTAAAAGAAAAATCAATAAAATCTATAAACATATGAATCTTTTAATTTCCGTAACAGATAACTAATGAATAGAAATCTAGTGAGGACTTGAGAAAGTCTTGAATTGACCTGAAAGTAAAGTTATGGACTTAATGAGAGAAAAGAAAAGCTTTTAGGAATGTTAACGTACTGGAGAAAGGATTTGTCAGTCCATGTAATTCTATCAGGTCTTGTTCAGATTTTAATTGCTCATAAATTCTGAAAATACAGGACTGATTTAAATAAATTACACTGAAATACTTAGCATTTTTTCCTCTGCTTGGAAAATGAGCCAAAAAATGTGCATACAGATTTAGTTCAATTGCAAAAAGAAGTGATATATCCTATATTTTGCTAATAAGTATGTCTTCCATACAGATGTGATTGCTTCTCTGCAAAAATCTCATGAAATTATTAAATATTTTGTGCATATACAGTGAAATTATTTAGTGCTCGACCAACAGCCCTACATTAAAACCAAATGGCGGTTGTTAAAATGTATGGGTTGAGTATATTTTGTAGTGCCGTCATTCACCAGTGGGAGAAATTCTGCAGCTGGTGGTAGATTTTGTGCTGCTAAAACTTCTGAATACGAGCACTGGTAGCACATTGCTGTAAGTGCATACACATGGATGCAAGATAATCACACTCTGATTTTTGTGCTGGTAGAAATCTGGAGCACAACTACTAATTGAAGTTCATGCTCCTGTAAAGGGAATGGGTACTGGACGCTGATTTATTTAGGCAAGAACAGCCAGAAACCCCCAAGTGTTTGCTTTTATGTAATTACTGAAGAATCCAAATCATGAAAAAAACCACTATCTTGCTTCATTACAATGTCAGCTTGTGTGTTTTATTTTACAGGTCAAGATGTCGTTTTCAAGTGCCTTGGAGAGAATATTCTTCAGAATGCCTTTGAAGGCTATAATGCTTGCATCTTTGCCTATGGGCAAACTGGTAAGTCCCTCCTGAATGTAAGCAAAACCATCACTGATGCAAAAGGTGTCAATGTCCTGACCAGAGACTCCTTCCATGGCTGTTGTGACATTGTTTCAGGACAAATGCCTTGCAGCCAGCATTTTTAGGTTGTGCAAACATAAGAAATGATGTTTTGTAACATTAGATCTGAGGTGAACAGGGTAAGAAATGAGATTTTGTCTGTTGCTGGCTACCCTTATTTCCCACACTTCAGATTGTCATCTTTGGAATGATCGTGGCTGTCTTTGAGTTCAGTGCATCACTTCTATTTGCTGCCTCTGCAGTTAGAATAATCTTCAGTCATCATTTTTAATTTGATATGCAAAAATGAATATGGTTGTGCAACAGATTTTTCTTGTTCTGACAGGTATTTGGGTGTTAGTGGGTTGTTTACTACAGTAGGAATATCCGTCTGAAAGTCTCTTTCAGTTTAACTAGATTTCTTGTTTTACTTTTCCTTTTAATTAAATAGTTTTTAGCTAAATGATAATGTATTGGTTACATTAAAATAGAAAACAACACAAATATCTTCACTGAAAAGTCTTTCTTTACTTCATTTCCTTTCCATGTTACTCACAGCAAAATAAAGTAAAATAAAGTAAAATAAAATAAAATAAAATCGTTGCATGTCCACTAATTATCAGTTCAATCACACAGGATCAGGAAAATCATACACAATGATGGGTACTGCTGACCAGCCCGGATTAATCCCCAGACTTTGCAGTGGACTCTTTGAAAGAGCACAGAAAGAGGAAAATGAAGAGCAGAGTTTCAAAGTAGAAGTATCCTACATGGAGATATACAACGAGAAAGTCAGAGATCTTCTTGACCCCAAAGGGTAAGTAATGTGCCTGTGAACAACACCGTAATATGTTGCCATATTCTCTTTCCACATACCAATTTGCCATAGTGGATCCCCCCTAAGGCATTTGGGATGCTTAGGATGTTTTTTTTTTCCATCTGATTTCAGCATCCTTTTATTTTAAATCAAAATAAATTGGTAAGACTGAAAGCTTGGAGTAAATTCACCCTAATGCCAGCTTTTATGAAGTGACAAAAATATCTGTCAGCATGGCACATGTAGACATACGGCTTTTCAGTTTGCCTTGTGGTCTTTGCTCTGTGCTTTATTATGGTAACTGTAAAACCATCATGTTTGAGATATGTCAGTGAGAAATTGTTTTCCTGTAAATGTTGTCTTACATCAGTCATGTGCTTATAAATAACCTTTTTTTTCCCCAACCAGAAGCCGTCAGTCATTAAAAGTTAGAGAACACAGTGTTTATGGGCCTTACGTAGATGGGCTATCCAAACTAGCTGTTGCTAGCTACAAGGTAAGGATCAGTTTTGTGAAGGACTTGTGTTGACACCCTGTACAGGAGGGTCCTGAAAGCAGGACAGCATTATTAACCTACTCCTAATTGCTGTGTCAGTAACTTGGATTTTAGAGAGCTGTATGATTGTTGTATTGTGATCACTGGGGAAAACAGAGTTAATAACAGAAACTCATCTTCATCCCTTGCTATTCACTAACTCTGACAGTCATTCAACTATTTAATGAAGCAGTTTTCCTCCCAAACATAAGCTGAGTCTAGCCTCTATCCATGAGAAGCAGCATTCAGCAATTAATTACAGACCCAGCACTTAGCAGAGACAGGCTTTCAGTACCTCACCTTGTCACTTTTTGGCTGTCTTGCTATTGCCTAGTAATTTCACCTGCAAGGAGCACATAATTTCATCTACAAGTAGCACACAGGCATGCTGGAAACATAAACAAATGGTTGTCTAGAAGACAAATACCTGACAACATTGCCTGAAACTTGCTTATTGGGGAGTACTGTAGTCAACTGGATAGGAAACATATATATATGCATATTTATCTATATTCATTTGCAGAATGCTGTAATTTTTAAGAAGTATGGATGTACTTCTAGAAAAATTAGCAAATATGGGATAGAATTCTGTCATCTTTAGCACAATATAACAGTGGAGTCCTTCCTTTCCTAGTCTCTCCATGTATTTCTCTCTCCATCTTTGGTGGTTTCTGTTAATAAAAGACACGTTGCATGCATTTCTGTTGTACGTTGCCCAGCAGCTTTGCATAATTCAGCGAACAGAGTCAAAGCGGTCTGTGGTGTGCTTCTGTTTAATTGGTTTTGGCTTTCTTTAGCATGATCCAGCTCGATGAGTAAATAAAAGTCGAGACCAGGGCTCTGAAGTTTTAACTGTTTTACAGGGTTGCTGTAAAACACTGAAGCAGGGGAGCTGCCTGTCTCTCAAGTATCACAACATATCAGAGGGTTTTATAAGCTTTTATAGCTTTTTTTTATATGTAAGAGGAACATAACAAACCTGTTCCACAGTGTTTCTGTTATATAAAACAAGCCTGGTGTCAGTATTACACTTTTCAAGAATATGTTTGACAACTGAGACCAAAATGTTGCAGTGCTCAAACATGAACTGCTGTTTCCTCACATTTTTCTTTGCTTTCAGGTATTTTTATGTTCAGACAGGTGCATTAGTTTTGTTGATAATTTAATAGCCAGGCATAGGTCATGGATGAATAGGCACGTAACAACATCGTTTAATTTGTAGGCTATGAAGGGAAGATCACAATATTTCATTCTCACACTCTATGAATGAACAGTGGGAAACTTGGTGGGAAATACTCTCTGTATTTTACCAAAATGAGATTGTTTGGGTAGATAATCAAAAAGAATGATAATGCAGGTATGCTTATGGCTGTGAAAATTGTATCTAGGACATCGAGTCCTTGATGTCTGAGGGCAACAAATCTCGCACAGTGGCTGCAACCAACATGAATGAAGAGAGCAGTCGGTCCCATGCAGTCTTCAAGATCATCCTCACCCACACGCTCTATGATGTGCAATCAGGGGTAAGTAAAACAAGTTACACAGTCCAAATGTTAAGCTTGCATCTGTGCTTCTTGCTTTAATTTATTTCATAGACTCGTAGAAATGCTGGGTAGAATGGGTCTCAGGAGATCTTTTGCTACAGTGTCCTACTACATGCACTGCTAGCACTGGACCAGGTTAGCTATGACCTTGTGTAGCAAAGTCCTTGTAATGCTTATGTGCTGGTGCCCAAAAGTGGGGAAATCAGTTTTAGTAGGTAAGTGAAATGTGTTTTTTGAAATGGAAAGCAAAAATGTAGGTCCAGACTTGCAGCAGACCTGCTGGAGGGCGGAGGAAGCATCTCCTAATCCTAGAATCTAAACTAAAGAAACCTATTTTTAAGCAACAGTTTGTAGTACAGACTTGGAGGAGAAAGTAGAGACATAATATTTAGATGGAAGATTGAATTACATGAAGAACATCTGAGTGTACATCTGGTAATCTCCTTCAAAGGTTTATTTCATGCAAATAAATGTAAACAATCAACTTCACAAACCAAAACTTTTGATCATTTTTTTGCATTGTGCCACATTCATTTAATATTTTTATGTACACTAAATGTTGAAAAGCTATTTAACTGTGGAAGTATTTTTCTCCACATTTCCTTACATATAAATTTTCCTTGGAGGGGGTATGAAATACATTTCTATGTTAATATTATTTAATCCCTCGCAGAAAATGGTGATAGACTAAAATTGAAATAGATCTCTGATATAAGTTCTAAGTTTATGCTCAGACAATTCTTTAAAGTCTCCAAAGCCTTGAAGAAATTCTGAATGCTCCTGGAGCAAATATAAGGCTTGCATGTGTCTAATTATTGATTTAGTTGTAAAGCATAATTAACATCTGTATTTTTCCCCTTCTCATGTCTATCTCCACCAATCTTCTTATCCAGATAATTTTCTTGGTTCCCTCTTTGGATTTTTTTTTCCCATTTGCACTTCAAATCAGCAGTCAAACTATGCTCAACTCCTTGGCTTGCCAGAATTTGTGGTTCTGTTTTTTCCTGTGCCTGTGCTGCATACTTAACTTTTTGTGGTCAGCCTGGATGCAGGGTGGTAATTCTGATTGTTTGTCTTTTCTGTAATTGGGCAGTGACCGCTGGGTGAGTTTCTGGAATAGATTCCTCTGGTTTCCTGTCTGCTGGTCCTTTCAGTCCTGGAAATGACCATTTCAGAATGGTCTGATGATCACATAGTATTTTGAGAGGCTTAATGTTTTTGAAAGCATATTGATTCCAAAATTATCCTGTTCGTTTAGGGGAAAGTAGCACTTTGCAACAGTGCTACAGATGCACTTCAGTCGTAGATGCTGCAGAAAAGCATGATGTAACCAAGCTGTTCTCAAAGACAGGGTTAGCTCTTCCACTGCATATTGACACAGGAAATTTATGGAGTGTTTCAGAATGTCATTTTGGGTCAAGTGAGACAATTAGCAAGAATTACGAGGAATAACGGGGATTTATTACAAAATCTGTGTTACAGGATTGAAATACCCACATAGCTTGGATTTCTTTCTCAGAAGCTGTTAAGGATCTAGGAGACTTCTGTGATTGCAGTCATTTTGATAAATTACAGGATGCTTCTTGTCAGGTTCATTCTTACTTGCTGAAAAACAGAGATGAAACTTAGGGCATAGAATTTGAGATTTTTAAGCTGTTTTTAAGATTATAAGGGCAGAGACTGTAGAGTCTTTTTAGATGACTCTTGGGCTTGTATTCCCTCTGCATTTGTTACTGCTTTAACATTTGGGTAATGTGCCCCATGTTCTGCTCCTCTGGAGATTGCTGGGATGTCTTGAAGATAGCAATGTATCAGACTCAATTCAACTCCTCCTGTTATTTCTGGAGCAGCAGCTCATGAGTTAAAGCAGAATACCATTCAAGTCCACACCAAGAAAAGCAGCTTGATTTTTTGTATGAAAATATATCAAACTATGTAACTCGTTTTAAGAGATGAACTAACAGTAGCTCTTCTCTGGTTCCTTCTGCAGACGTCAGGTGAGAAGGTGGGCAAGCTGAGCCTGGTCGACTTAGCAGGTAGTGAAAGAGCAACCAAGACTGGTGCTGCAGGAGACAGGCTGAAAGAAGGAAGTAACATTAACAAGTAAGACTTACTGATTATTTCTTTCCCTTTTTTCATCTGTATAATCACAACTGATAAATACAATATACTGAAATAGGATAAAAACAGTCTAAGCTTTTATAGCCAGTTTTCGTCTTCCCCTCTCTCTGCTATTCCTTCTGACACTCAGAACTCAGCTGTTTGAATAAGATCCCTGCCTATTTAACATGGTTGGCATTTCTGTACTTGTGCTCCTGCAACTACCACATAATTGCACTGGGGAGATGCGATTATTAAGGCTGAAAACATGGGTTGGAAATGAGCAGTAGAGATTCTGTAGAGGAAAGAAAGATTGAAACTGTACTAGGCGCTTTTTCATCGGAGCTCATTTTTGGAGAGAAAGTGGCTGTCTAAATATGCATGTGACCTATGACTATTTACATTTGTTAATGGCTGCTTGTGTTCTTGGTGCAGATCCCTCACAACTCTTGGTCTGGTTATTTCTGCCCTGGCAGATCAGGCTGCTGGCAAGAACAAGAACAAATTTGTTCCTTATCGTGATTCTGTGCTTACTTGGTTACTTAAAGTAAGTAGTCTGATCTTTCGGTTTTTACAAGAGAAATAAAAGGGAGGAAAGGGGGAGAAGGGTCCCATTGAGTGAAATAAACACTGTTCTTTTGCCTCAATTTCTGTTTTTTATGTTAACCGTACTTGTCTTCGGAAAATTAGCTGGCTGGAAGCCAGCAGTATCTCCACGGACTAAATATGTTCTTTGTCTTCTACTGACCTGTAATGGCATAAAGAAAAAGGACTTTTTTATTTTTTTTTAAACATTATCTTTTCTGGGTCGGTTTAGATACAGCTTCACACAGAACCTTGGGGCTGATTTAATTTTGTTATTACCACATGTAACTGAATTTTACATACTGGCATGGTTGGCTTTGAAGATTTTGATTAAGACTATTAGCTTTTTCCTAATTGTTTGATATATTTGCTAATATACTCTGCTTTTGTCAGCAGAGTATAATTGCAGAACATTATCCCAGCTACAGTCTAAGGAACAGGTCAGAAGAGTTTGTGCATCATATTCATCTCAAATGTACAGTTAAATCAATTTCTGTACTGTGTGGGACTGGTATTTTCAGAAAAAAAAAAAAAAAGAGCCTTTATTGTGGTGACCCTTGAACTAAGATCTGTAAAGTCTAAATGAAAAACAGAGTTGTTAAATATGAGACTTATGTATTGCAAATTAAAAGGCAAACTCTTGTTATTGTGCTTCCCATTTCCTACGTACTTAGCAAGTTTCCTTCTGCTCCTTGTGATTTATTGTTATGAAGGAACAATTAAAATATTTGTTAGTAGAAAGATATAATCTGACAAGAAATTGATTTTTGGTACCAGTTGCCTTGTTCTGTTTTCTTACTATGTAGGTGATCTGGCCAGAATTTTTTCTTTTTGAATACTGTGCTGTGCTTCCCAAATTCATGAACCTTTTAGCATTACTACTATGAAATGATTTATCTGTTCTCCCCAGTATGATCATCACATACAGGACATGAAACAGTACAGTCAAGGGCTGTCAAAAAATCAGATGTTTTAACAGAAATAGTGTGTATTCTACAGTAAAATAAATCTCATTTCATGGAGTTTCTTGACCTAAGACTTTATTAGTGCTTAAATATAATTTTGCCTGTGAATATTTTGCCTTTATACATTTGTGTATGTATGTGTTTTATGGTTTGTTTGTTTGTTTTTGTTTGTTTTTTGTTTTTGTTTTGTTTTGTTTTGTTTAAGAAATAACTAATTAAGCAAGCCCTTTTGTCTCCCTGCAAAGATATGGACATCATCGTCCAGCTTTCTTCAGTGCACTCCAGGAGCCCAGTGCAGTAATAATCCGAGCGAGCAGAAGTGGAAACTTTTCTAATGCATTTCTAGCGTTATTGTTGGAATTAGTTATGCTGTTCCCTTTCTAAACAAATCCAACAAGCAGACCCAGATTCCTGTTTAGCACCTGTCTGATGCATTGTAGCCACGATGACCATACACAGCACAGGCTGTAGCTCACAGACAGAGGCAAACTTTTGTCCTGCCGCCTTTCAGGCGAGCCTTCTTTGTGTTTTTAACACCCAGCTATATTAAGGGCAAACAAAAGATTTAGGGCTTTTGGATTTATTTATTTTTTTAAACAAACAAGCTTGTTGAAGAGACTTCTTATTTTGAAAGGCAAAATTTTAACAATTCTTACTTAAAGATCAAAGGAGAGTTTAAAGTGACTTACTTAGTAGAAGCTATGAGATGGTGGGCTATCTTTTTTTTTTTCTTTCTTTCTTTTTAATAGCTTTCAACTTTTAATTATGATGCCAAAGTGGAGTAAATGTGTTCTAACACATAGAGAGTCTCTCCCCAAATCTGAAAAATGAATAGAGTTTGGGAGACCTCAAGAGCTAACACTTCATGTTCAGTTTTGTTGAGGATCTCTAGACACAAGTACCACGTGAAAAAGCATTATTGCAAGAAGTGGCTTGAAGAGTGGCATCATGTTAGGTGTGATAAGCAAAATAGCTTATCAGCTCTGTGAGCTCTTAGCTTTATGGAATTGAATAGGCGTGAACCTCTTGTTTTCCCATTTTGCTTGGAAGCCCTGCATATTTTACCAATGGCTGCTCTTACAAATATAATTTCTAAACTTTGCATTTTATGTTGTTACCACAGTGATCTTCATGCTGAAGAGCGGGGCAGTTTAGCTTTAGAAACAACTAAATTTATTTATTGCCATTCTGTCTCTGTTTTTGAGGCATGTAAGGTCAGCCTTTCTAGGGGAATTTGCAGATGCTGTCTTCACTAACGAGAAACTGGTTTGCTATTTGTCTACCTTCTTGCTTAACGTTAAAGAAACCAGTGAAATCAGCACAAAGGTTTTATACAGAACTTTATCAGCCAGCCTGGCACTGGGCTTGAAAAGCCACAATACAAGAGGAACTTTCCCCAAGTTATAATGGGTGTATTGTGAATTATGGTGTATCACTGTAACAGCTGCCTACATAGTGGAGTTGCGATTCAGATGGTGAATTAATCCTGTTTTAGAGCTAATTAGTGCAGTGGATGGAGGTTCCCAAAGTGCAAACTGTTATCTGGAAGCAGAGTACCTGGCCAGCTTGGCAATAACTTCATCTTTTGACGCAGAGCAGGGATTGCAGTTGCAGAATGCCACCTCTAATTTTTAGAAGCTGTTGACGGATTGAAGAAAAGTCCCGGCTTCTGTAGAGACAGAAATCCTTATGGAGTGAGTCACGGGCTCTTGTTAGGCTTTTTAAAAGTTTTCAGTAGATGTTTTGGAAAAAACATTTGTGATACAGAGTGGATCCTCCCAAGCCATGCGTTTATTGAAGTAAATAACATCTGATCCTCATGCAAAAAATGCAGGGAACAGCCAGAAGGCAGCTCTTTCTGCTTGACTTCTCCATAAATACCGTTACCTGTGAGTCCTAGCCATGCTAGTGTACCACACTATGCAAATGGGTTTATATTCCCTGCCCAAAAAGCTGAGAGCCCCCTTGCATGAGCAGAGCAAGCAGAGTGCTGCCAGGGCAGCAGCGAAGCAGCAGCAGTCAGTGTGGCCAACTGCTGTCAAATTAGTTTTAGGCATCGTGCAGCAAAAAAAAAAAAAAAAAAGAGTGAGAGAGTCTTAACGAAATACTTAAAGGGGCGTTTTAATGATTGCTAGGAAAAGCTGTGTGTTTGCTTTGTGATTGAAATGGTTAGACAAGCACGCTAATGTAGTCAGATTGCTCTAATGGCAATGCGTGACCCAGATTTCATGGGTTATTGAAGATGAAAGTTAATAGTGTGGTTCTTCTCCGAAAGGGATATTGGGTACAAAAAGGGGGGGGAGGAGAGGGAAGAACAGATCTGCTGCAAACTTAAACCAAAATACTTTCTTTTTTGGCCTGGCTAAAACTGTAAAACATAATTTTGTGATCGATACAAAGATGAAATTCTTCCTTCTTTTCCCCTACCCCCCAACACATTGCTTTGCAGGAATGTGGTTTCACGCCCTTCTTCTGTCAAACAGATTCCAAAAGGGCAATTTCTTACATAACTCAGCATAGATTTGTGAGCTGGGTAAGTGGGGGGGCAGGGAAGCACCCCATTCTGAAACATATCTAAAAATAAAATCAACTATATTGTTTATTTATCTTCAAGTAAGTTAAATAAAACACATTATCAGAGGTGTTACTTCCAGTCTTTAAGTTAAGATATTCTGAATTTGTCATGAGCTTTCCTGAGCTCCTTCAGTAGTATCTGAGAAGTCTAGTGCTGACGTGCTTGTGTTTCTAGTTTAAAAACCTAAGAAGAAACATGAAAGTAAGCCTTTCAAACCCTTTCTAAGCATCATAAAGCACAAAGCAGGGACTGTTTTCATTCCTGTGATTCTGAAGCCAAGGATGACTTTTCCTAAATGTGCTTAAAAAACAAACAAACAAAAAAAAGCGTGAAAAAAAAAAAAAAAAGACAACTGAAAACAATAACTTTGCTTGATTTATAGGGCTTAAAATATTAGTTTTGAAGTGAGGAGCTCTGACAAAGACATTGCTGTTACTTGTTACCCCAATCTACTTTGAACCCTTAGTTATCGTTTGCTGCCTAAATTCACTGACAGGATAAAGCCAAAGAAACCTTTTGTTTTAACTTCGTTACCTCTACCGCTTTCCAGGATAGCCTTGGTGGCAACAGCAAGACTGCCATGGTCGCAACGGTAAGCCCAGCAGCAGACAACTACGATGAGACCCTTTCAACGCTTCGGTACGCAGACCGGGCCAAGAACATCGTGAACCATGCCGTGGTGAATGAAGACCCTAATGCCCGCATCATACGGGAGCTCCGTGAGGAAGTGGAGAAGCTCCGAGAACAGCTCACAAAGGCAGAGGTACAAATTTTAGCCTTGGCTAGCTAGCAAGTTCTGTAGACCCCATTGTCTGATCTTTCTTACTTGGCTCTTGAAAAGAAATGCCACAGGAAGCTACTGCGTGATTTCTATGAGAAATCTCCCTTTATATCACTGCATTCCAGTTTTCTTTAGGTCAGTGTTGAAACATGGGTCATAACTTGAGATACCAGATTCCCTTTGAACACACCGTTGAGCGATCATTTTTTTCTTGTGGGATACAGATCAGAAGAAAGAGGACGTGGAGGGAGGAAAAGGGATGGAGTCTTTAGATTGTGCAGTTTGTTAGCAGAGCTTTACCCATGTATTTTAAGAATTCAGACTGGCTGCATCCTGCAAATGTGAATCTGGTTAAATAATGCTTGCTTATTTACAAGCTTTAACAGTTCTAAATTGAAACTCCTACAGGTGTTAAACAATAAACTTTAATAAAATCGTGAAGGCAGCATGGACTAAACATTAGATGAAGGCCAAGAATTAGAGTAATTCTGAGTTCTGTTCTCAAATGTGGCAGAGCAATGGTGATATAATCTGGATGTTGTAATCACATTTTTTTCTGAATTGCACAGTATTTGTCTCTTGAGGTTTGCAGGGAGTGCTGGCTGTGACAGTACGAATGACTAATGAATTTTAGACTGTTCTCATTTGAGCTACCTAATATGATAAGTATCCAGTAAGTGAAAGTTTCTTTAAGGTATCTCAAGTTACCTAATACCTAACATTTCCTCTAAAATACGAACTGCGGACTTCTCAGTTCTCTGAGAGATTCAAGTCCTCCCTGTTTGTTTCATTTGTGAGCATTAATGCCAAAATAGTGGCAGCTGTCCAAAGCAATGAAGTAGTGTTTCCTAAATATGAGGTAATAAATATTTCCTTTCCTAAGTATTAAAATCCCACCCCAGTTGTCATCTGAATGGCATTGACAAAGAGCATGGAAAAATGCTTTTAGTTTGCTATTAAGCTAAAACAAACAAAAAAAAGGTTTAGTTTGCTATTAAGAGGCTCTACAGGAAAGGTCAAAAAACACATTCATTGTCTTGGTCTCCTTTGGGTTTACTACATTTGTAGCCCATCGAATTGTTCCTACAGAAATGGTGCATAATGGTTCATTTTTTAAATAAACAAAAGCACTGACCCATTATGATAGTCAAGTTACATTTTCAATGCTCGTTTCTAAATATAGAGATTACCAAGTTGAGTTTTTTTTTCCTTTTGGTGTCAGTATCCTCTTTTTCTCCTAAATCACCGTGTCAAAACAGAACTTGACAGTTGACTTTTTTTTTTTTTTTTCCAGAAGAATAAGGCTTATCCTCTTTTCCCCTTTTCTTTTTTAATCCATGCATTTTGATCTTTTCTTGTCGGAATTAATATCACATGTTTTAATTTGTCCGTGCCAAGACCACCAGCACGTCCTTCCTGAGCTGGGAATTTAAACTGACTCCAGCAGAGCAGTATACCTGCTGGTCTAGTTGGAATCAGGTCTTGCAGATTTGTCTTTTTTTTATGGTTTCCTTACAGATAAGCAATGGAGGGAATGAGGGGAATTACCTACCTCATTTTACAGTTGAAGCATTTGAAAATGTTGAGTTATTTTGCCCCAGGTCTGTATAAATAAACAAATGAGACTTAGAACTTGAGAATAACTGGTCTTCATCTTCCTGTCCTGCTCCATCGTGTCCAGTGCCCTTGCACTGATCATATTTCACTGGGCAGAAATTATCTTTGGAGGCTACATTGCCCTCGCTTTCCTTCCTGGGTTCCCTTTTACCCTGTATTTAGGTATTTGAGGTATTCAAGCAGAAAAAGACGACACAGGACACATCAGCTGGCAGTTCCTAGACTGCTATGTCTTGAGGCAGAGGAAACTCCTGTCTTAAAACAGGATTTTCCACTCCTGACAGCTGTTCCTTTTGAAGATATTGCCCTGCAGTGAGGCCACTCTGTTTGATGTGGATTCTTGGGAAGAGTTTTGAATTTTGTGGTAAGGGAGCTTCTCTGATGGAGAACGATACTCGCACAGGTTGGTTGGGATTGCATAAATGCCTGCCAGCCAAAAATGCTTCCGTATTGCTAGCCATAATCAAATAACGACTTTCTGTTCAAGGTAGTTCAGAAAGAATATGCCAATACTGAGACTGGAGGAAGCGAACATCTGTAGTATAAACACATTCATGTCTTTACAGTTTTTGGATTGTCCGATGTAGGGTGGGGTATTTCCTTATTCTTTCCTTATTCTTATTTCTTTTTTTCCCAATAGAAATTTCCAAATCAGGCCATATCAAAGCCAACATTATAAACATTTTGTTGGCAGGGCTGGGCAAATGACAGAGATGTTAGCTACTATTTAGAGGAAAAGAAAGCTGAGACAATGGTGGTTATCCAGATCAGCAGTATGCAAGATACAGATTGTTTCATATGCGATCCTTTTTGGAAACTCACGTTGGTATAGAAATGAGATTAGCTTGTGTCTGAATATCTTTTTGCAAATCTGCCAGTATCATGTAATTGGTTTGCATTAAAGTATATAAACTTCACTTTAGCATCTGTACTCGAAACTAATTAAACTAAGTTTTTGATGGATTATGTGTTTATGCGCAATATGTATTTAAAACAACCCTTTACTTACTGATCAAGACTGCCTTGTAAAATGAGTAATGATATGTTTCCTTTTTCTCCATCTGTGTGAGAGTGATGTGAAAGAACAAAGCACAATAAGCTTTCTTGTTTCCTTTGCTTTACTTTCTGCAGGCAATGAAATCACCAGAATTGAAAGAACGGTTGGAGGAATCAGAAAAGTTGATTCAGGAAATGACGGTGACCTGGGAAGAAAAATTACGAAAAACTGAGGAAATAGCACAGGTTTGCTGCTTTTTTTTTTCTTTTTTTTTTTTTTTTTTTTTTTTTTCCTTTTGATGTTTATAAACAATAGGCTTGTTTCCTTTGTCAGTTCATAGCAATTTTCTGAATCTCTCCCCACATTTATGGGTAAGTAGGTCAAGCTTACTACCATTTAGAAAAGCTTCACTTAATTCCTGTGATAGCTGGATGCCTCTCAGATTACAGTTCTAGCGACAACAATAAATTGTCATTCTATGCCAGCTGAGAGATTGTTTAAAAAAATCCGTGGATGAGAGGATTATAGGGATTTTATATTCTTCGGACAGTAAAATTGCTGTTTGTGATGGAAGATGGAGCGTTGAGAGTGTTAAATGCAAGTTTACTTATGGAGTGCCTTAATACTGAAGGCAAAGAGCATTCAGAATGTTAAAAAATAGAACTGTTCAGATCTCCCATGTGTCTTAATACATCTTACACCACTATTTAGGACCTCATAACATAATTGAAATGATGGTTACACTGAAAAATTGTGCAGGTCACCACGATTATTGCATGACACTTCCAATTCTTACCACACAAATGCTGATGTATATATTTGCAGCGGGGAGCTCTGGAGGGAGAGAACTCTTGAAAGGTGATGAATAGCTTGTAAGAAAATGAAACCTCCGATACAAAGCCCTTTTGTAGATGACTTGATCAGAATAAGCTGTTGACTTCAGTTTTATATATCCATTGTAAGAAATGCTCCTTCAAATAAGAGGTCTTCCTGGCTTTCAGAGTCGTACTATGGATTTTTCTCCTTGTGTAAGGGTGAAATTTAATAATAATAATGATAATTTCTGCTCCCACCTTACACAGTAGTGTCTAGACATAGAAACCCTGAGTGTACGAGGAGATTGATGAACCAGGGATCAAGGCTACAGAATAAATTCGCCTTGATGCTTGCATCCAGCTACTTGGTTTTGCTCTCTGCCTCTAAATTCTTAACCTCATGTGATGTGAAGGAGGTGGCAGTTTCATGAGCCTTGCAGCTGTAGAAAAGTGATTTTTTTCAGAGGAAGGATAAGGACTAGTGTTTGTGCAGCACAAGGCTGTATCGGCACCACTTGGAAGCCAGTGGAAGCAACCTTCAGAAGGTTGCGTACAGGCATGTACGTTATGGCCTGTCAAGTGATTTTGTCCCTGGCCAGCCTCCACCAACGTCTGTCTGACAAATTTTAGCAGGGCAGGTGGGTAGGTTGGAGAAAATCTTTGAGACAAGGATGATTCCTTGTAAAGAATAAGCACCCCAGAAGAGGCACTTGGTAGTGATTGAGAGTCAATAAGGGTTCAAAGCCCTACAGACAAACTGTAAACAGGCACTTTTTCACATGTTCAATGAATATTTGATGTACTTTTAATGTATTTTGAATTCTTAAGTTAATTAACACTAGGTCTTGATCAAAACTTATCAAACTGGCTCATTCTCTTTAAGTGAATCCTGTGAGTTTTAGATCATGGGCCAAGTCCTCCTTTGGGCAAGAAATTCTTCAACTTTGAGTGTAGATAACAAGGAATGATGTGAACATCAGAGCCTGGCACTGATGATTAGAAGAGAGATCTTTGACACCACGCTGCCGTTTTCCTCTGTTCTTTGTTTTGCTCTCTCTCACAGACGCACATGAATTTTCCTTACAGGGATGTTATGTTGGTTTCGTAGGGTGTGGGGAGACAGGAAAGAGAAAATCAAGAGGCAGTTCTGCTCGCTATTTGCAATTCTAATCTTGGTTAGACCTGATAAAACTGATGCTAAATGAAAAGTTGCACTCGATACTATGACATCATAAATTTTAAATACACAGGAAGCTCGAAGGTAAAAATCAGAGCCTTCATAAACTTCCCTGCGTTATCTCTATATAATCTCTTTTAAGTATTTTTGTAAAGTCTCAGTGTCACAGGTGAAGCTGTTGCAGGTCTCTCGGTTTTTTACTTATTTGTTTTATTCTCCCCTGTTTCTGCTTCTCTAATAATTCCCTGAGAGGCCTCCTGTGTTAATTTCATTTTTATTTTGTTTGCTGTTGTGGATAGGGAATCTCATTTCACTTTCAGTTTCCATATGATCCTGAGAACAATTCTCTATCTCAAACTTTTTTATAGTAGAATCCTTTTCTTTTTTTCTTTTTTTTTTTTTCAAGACAGAAATGTTTACTGTTCCTCTTTCACTGCACTAGTCGTCACCCTACCACTTCCCTTTGAAAGATGGACAATTTTGCATAGTAATTCTTTGTCGTTTAGTTCTGTGAAGTCCATGGACAAGAACAAAACACCACCCCAAATGCCACTGCTCTTGTTTAGCAGGAAGTGTTATTTGCATTGCTTAAACAGCAGGTTGTCAGTTTTTTTGTCATTTTGATTTCTGGGGAATAAAAGATAGACATGGAATTTGGCTTGGCGGGGAGTTGACTTAACTTGTTGCTTTTTAGCTCGAAGGAGAAGATAAAGGGCTGTAGAGATGGCTCTGGAAGCACTTGCTGTTCCAGTGAGGTCACGGAGAAGCTCCCACAGTAGTGCAGTGTGCTGTGCTCAGCTGTGGTCAGTTTTCACTAAAAGGATGCAAATACATGAGCCCATAGCACGTAGCACTCTGAGTCCAGGCATAGAAGGACCAGAGAAATTAAAGATATCCTAATGTAAAACTTGATAAAATTAAGGCTTTTGTATCTAATCATTGCATAAGAAAGAGCTACCTTTTTCAGGAGTAGCTGCCCCTCGTTTTGTCTTGCGGTTTTGGGCAGGTAGGAGTGAATTTCCTACCTCAGTCATCAGTCAGACTAATTTTTTGATGGCTACTCTCTTGCAGGAGCGTCAGAAACAGTTGGAAAGCCTTGGCATATCGCTGCAGTCTTCTGGAATAAAAGTTGGGGATAATAAGTGCTTCCTGGTTAATTTGAACGCAGATCCAGCTCTCAATGAACTTCTGGTGTACTATTTAAAGGTAAAAATAAATATTGATATGTATATATTTATTTAACGGAAGTGGAACTCTAATGCCATTGGCATAGGTGTACTTAGGGAATGTTATAAAAAATGCATATCTGAAGCATTCTCTGCTATTCACTGCTTGATTTAAAGTAATATGAATACAAACTTTTTAGTCCAAATTTAATTGTCACAGAGGAAGGTCTGGGGTTTTTATTTTAATATAGTTTGATATGTATATAAAGAAATTTAGAGATGTTTTCTGTCATAAATTGTCTTCTGTTTTCCAGATTTCACAAAGTTTTACCCTGAAAAATTAATTATATAAAAATTTGGTCATATCATTAATCAGCTTGCATCCACATGCGTAGTCAAAATTCAGAGTACTGATTTCAGTTTATAAAATACATTCCTATTTTTTACACAGCTCACCAGGAGTGAAAATCATGCTCTGTTCTGTTTTAGCACTTCTGCTGACGTGCTGTCCCCCATACTGATGTTAAACATAAACTGTGTAACACGGCTTTTGGACTTTGCACCGAAACAACCGGGCAGCTTGTTCTTGTTCAGACTGTGCAGATGTGATCTGGAGTCAGGGGAAGAATGAGATGCAGATCTTTTTAAGTCACATTTTAGAATACAAGCTCTAAAAATTTAGCAGCACAAAAACTTAGGCAGTCTGAGCTTCACATTAAATCATTCTCTTTGAAGTGGTGTGTAGTAACTCTCAAAGCAGCCACAGAATTAGCAATGGGTCCGCAAGATGTGTTTGTTTCAATCTGTCTTCCTATAAAAGGAGATATGTGACCTTTTATATCAGTCATCTTATCATTGCTCCGTGATATCTCAATAAAAGCACAGGAAAAGTTTTCATTGTTTTCTCTGTTAAAAAAAAAAGACAAAAGAGCTGAGGTTTTGGGAGAACTGAAGGCGCTTTGCTCATAGGTGTCCAGACTGTCACTCAAGCTACTAAATCAGCTTCAACACTGACAACTGTTGAAGCAGAACCGACCTTTTGTGGTGTCTGTTGTGATTATATGATTATAGGATGATATGACAAGAACATAGTGAAGTCAAAGCCTGTTCAGAAGAGGCCTTAGCCCATCAGTACCAACTGAAGAGTCTCAGGTGGTGCTGTGATAGTTTTCCTTGCTAGAGAAAACCACCTTTGCATGGGATAGGACTTGTGTGTTTCAGTTTTTTTTTTTTTTTCTTTAATTTTTCTTTTGTTTTGGATAACTTGAGTTCATTTTGTTGGGAATTATGGTGTAAAAAAACCCTGAGTTTTTAAATTCTTTAGATAAAATGACTTGCACCTGTTTTGCCTAAAATCCTGAAATGAAGCTCTCACTTCTTAGAGTAACTATCTTACCTACATTCTCATTAATACTGAGCTCCAAATGTACTCATTCTTATAAAAGCATTGAATAAGAACTTCATCCCACTTATCTAAACTGTTGTATCTGTTCTCAACAAATGTTTAGAAGTGCCTCAAAAACAAATACATGAACAAATGGAGTGATTCTTCCACTGCCAAACTTCTTGTGCCTTGAGTACTTTGGGGATTTACAGAGGATAATTAGATGGAACCTGTGCAATAACCATGGATCTAACCACCACGAACCTGTCTTAATTCCTCTTTAAACTCTTTTATTCTTTTGGCTTCTGCAATGCCCTGAGGCACTGAATCCTGCTATTTAATTATAGGAACTTCTTCATTTTTGGATCTAACTGTTGCCTATAAAATTTCCTGTGTACTCCTTACTTGTTGCCGTAAGAAATAGCGGGGATTTGCAACGTTTCATTCTCTTTTTTCCCTTTGCAGAAAGTATTGAACAGCTTTCAAATTTTGGAATTAGATGAGAAGATCTATCCAGAAGGAGAATGGATTAGTTTGAACTAGTGACTTTTGCAGTCCATTGCTAACACCTGAATTAATTTTCACAGGAACACACATTAATAGGATCGGACAATTCTCAAGATATCCAGCTATGTGGAATGGGAATTCTTCCTGAACACTGCATTATAGACATCACCCCAGAAGGACAGGTTATGTTAACACCTCAAAAAAATACTAGGTAAAGGAAGAAAATACAGTTCTAGTTGTGTAATAGCTGTAGTTTTATCTGGTATTTTACGAGTAGTGGGCAAGAGGGTAACTAAAAAGGGATGCTTTTACAGATAGTAAAGGTAAGAAAATTCTACCTCTTGTATTCTGCTTCTAGGCTTTGTTTGAGTTATCTAGCTTTCTGTTAACTCACATATTTCATCCTAAAGAGATTTCTTTCAGTAATGGCATTTATAGTCTGTTTTCAAAGAGAGGATGAGTAAATTGCATATGCTTTCAGCAGGTCGATGCACACTGATTTGCAGCTGTGTAGATTTAACTCTATCAAAATCTGAATTCATTTTCTAGGAAATCTGTTGATATGCAAAAAGCAGCTGAAGCATTTGTTGCTTTATTTGATTAAGTAGCAGTACTTGAAAAGCAGATGGTATGTTCAAACTGATCACAAAATGACATGCATCGTCAGCATCTCCAGCAATTTATTGTTAGGTTCACAGAATTTGAGAATTTCACTTTCATCTTGGTTCATAGTTGATCCTGCTGTGAGCAGGAGCATGGACTAGATGACATCCTGAGATTCCCTTCAAATGTGTTATCCTCCTTTGAATGATCCCATTTTCAGGCTTAATCTAATCCTGAAATAAAGTAGTTTCTTTATTACTCGAATTAGTTTATTGTCTTTAAGCTTTATATATACCTTATTCAAATATTTATATTTTGTGCATGTATTTCAAAGTCGAGTGAAAACTACTTATTTCCAGTGACATCTCTTTCAAGCCCCTCATTTTTAAGCCCTAATTGTACTCCCCAGACGTAGCTGTCATAATATCCATCCAAAAGTAGTGAATCCCATAGAGCTTAAGCAATCAAAAGAGGCTGAGTTTAAGGAGTTTATGAAACAGCACAGAGTAGCTGAGTGAATTATCTGGGGATATTTTGCCTGTTTGTAATCCATAACCCCATTTTCCTACCTTAACAAGCTACAATAAAGCAAACAGTACTGAAATAAAATAAATAAATACAAATTTTAAAAGCTTTCTATTAGTGGCTTTGCATTAGCTTGTTGTCTTTTCACAGGACGTTTGTAAATGGTTCTGCTGTTATGGGTCCTATCCAGCTACATCATGGAGACAGAATACTGTGGGGAAACAACCACTTTTTCAGGTACAAAAGATATTAAATAAATTGCAAGTCTGAACCAGCTTTATTACTATTATTATTAAGAACATTAAGGTGTAAGGAAAAGTAACAATGGAGCACACAAGCTGCAGGAGGAGGTGATTTCTTTTTACTTTGGAATTATAAAGGCAGTGCTGATGACTGGATGTTCTCGAATGCTGGATGTCATAGCAACTGTGCATAATTTTAATTTCAGAGCAATAGGTTGACGTAACTTCTTACGTGTTCAAGGGAAAGCGATCTTGCTGATGAGGACCTTGCTATCGGTTATCAGGACTGTTATCTCACAGAGGAGATTTAATTCTTGAGGTGGTAACTTTAATTTGGTTCAGTAACTAAGAGCGTTTTGCAATTTGGCATCACGTTAATACTTAGTACCCTCTTTTCCATGACGAAAATATCACACCCCAGCTTTAACTTGGGTAGGTTGCCTTTTGGATTTAGCAGCTAAGGTGTTAGATATCTGACCAATGTTGTACAGAGATCTCAGTCTTACAAGGTCACTGTGTTCTCCCTTCCTTGGAGTTCCAGTCTCCAGCTGAGATCTTCCTGTGTCAGACAGGATCACTGGCATATGTTTTCTGTTTTCTGTGAAGGGCTGCATGTGTGAGAGCCTGGTCTGAAATACCTTAAAGATCAGTGGATTTAAAAGATAATTTAAAACATAATTGTTTTCTTTTATGCTCGAGAGAAACATCCTCATAAAAATTGAGATATGATTTCATTATTGCCTCTGTCTTATTTATAATTTGGGGTTTTGTTTATATACAAAATACAGAAAACATAAAATACATTATGCAGAAGAATATAAGATATATAATACAAATATATATTTTAAAACATTTATTTTTATATTTAATTGCCTCTAAATTCTTTAGCTATGGGAAGACTGAAAAAATCATGGTTATATAAGCTATAAGATTAGTATTTTCAGGTGCTCTGCATTACTAGAGTGTAATATAAATTATTTTGCCTTGAAGTCCCTTATTTACTTTGAGGAAAATTTCACTCACAAGATAAACAGATTTCAAAAGGGAAAAATTGACTTATTTTGGTAACCTGCTTACTTTAAATTATTTTTGTAAGCAACCCGTTGTTTCAGTGTTGATCAATTAATAGGTTAAACATTTTCCCCTACTTCTGAAGGCTGAATTTGCCAAAGAAGAAAAAGAAGCCAGATCACGAGGATGAGGAACGAGACAACTCTATGAAGTACAGTAACAGTGCTGAGCAGCTGGATGTGGATGGAGACAATTCCAGTGAAGTGTCTAGCGAGATTAACTTCAGCTATGAATATGCCCAGATGGAAGTCACTATGAAGGCACTTAGTAGTAATGGTAAGAAGCAACAAAAAATTATTGGAAATATGTACAGAATATGAGGTTACACGTTCAGGGACTCTTTACCACACGCTCTTTCCCTTGTACCTTCTGCCTACTGGAGAATTCTTCTTGTGAATGACTCATCATGGCCATTTTTGCACTGGAGGGGAAAAACACCACTGCAGAGTGTTTTGTTTGGCAGTTCTTGTTGAGGAAAACTGGAATGCTGGTGGAACAGCAGCCTCAAATCAGGGTGTTTTCACTTCAGTGTTTGTTTTTCTTGTGTTATGTCTCACTCAGGCATTAAATGTTGTGATTTCTTTCTCTGAAACCACATTCTTTATTTTTTGTGGTCTTACACAACTGCTCCAGAATGGCTTTATTTTGGGACACAGGAGGAAGCTTTTTTCAGTCTGGTCTTTCCCTTTTCAAAATTCTCTTAAATCATTCATCCAATGTGTTCTGGCAATGTTTAGTTTGCTTCATGCTCAACAACATTTTTTAAATATGCCTTACAACAAAAACATACTCTCTTCTTCCTCTTATGTGACATAGTGCTATGTTTACTGTCTAGGACATTCCTCACCATGGATCTCAGGGGGCCATTGCAGCCTCTAAAATGGACCACTGTAGATCTAGACTGGGGAAGCAAAGTACCGAAATATAGTAATTTGTACCTTGCCCAAGGTCATGCGGAATGTTTGTATCAGAAACTGTGAAAGAGCTCACATTTCTAAGTCCCCACTCTCTGTCACATATTCATGACATGACTTGTTCCATTTAATTTTATGCTTACTGAGTATTTGACCCCCAGAAATGCTACTTTCTTCATTTTTCAACATTTGCCTAGATCCAATGCAGTCAATCTTGCAAAGTCTGGAGCAGCAACACGAGGAGGAGAAGAGATCTGCACTTGAACGACAGAGACTGATGTATGAGCATGAACTGGAGCAATTGCGAAGGCGGTTGTCACCAGAGAAGCAGCATTTCCGCAGCATGGACAGGTTCTCCTTTCATTCTCCCAGCGCCCAGCAGCGTTTACGACAATGGGCA
The DNA here is from genome assembly GCA_011076525.1 of Nettapus auritus. Classification (NCBI taxonomy): domain Eukaryota; kingdom Metazoa; phylum Chordata; class Aves; order Anseriformes; family Anatidae; genus Nettapus; species Nettapus auritus. The sequence goes on from CM021767.1 coordinate 116,699,532, forward strand.
GAGGAGAGGTGGGTAATCAAGTCTGACTATCAGGTGCGTTCATTTGAAGTTCTTTAGTACCAGACAATTTTGCAGGATTTAAATTGCATTGCACACCTCTTCCAGCTTTCTGAGAAGACTCCTGCAGGATGCTGGAGAGGATTGAGTGAAAATATTAATCTAAACCCGATCAGATCATTAATTCTGGGGAAGACGAGAAAGGAGGAGTGTCTGGTTTGTTGTTAAGAGAAACTCTGTCCTCATCAGTATTAAGTATGAGTCTCTTCTATGGATTCATGACAGCTGCTGGAAGTTTGTTTTTCCTTCTGACTTGTATCCATATGTCTGAGCTGGGCAGGTTTTAGCAGCCAGAAGAGTGCAGAAAGAAGAGGGAATAAGGGAATGGTATAGGAATTTGATCCAGAACTATTGCAAGAACTGTGTAACAACCACAGAGGGGCCACACTCCTCTCCCTCTTCCTAGACAATTGCACTGAGGATAATTTCTTCTGCCTTTAAATGGTCTTTGCCAGAATTACTGTCAAAAAGAGCAGCTGCAGGAAGAAGATTAAAGTCTCCCTAAAACAAGGAGCATGGCAAAGACGCTGTAATGAGAAAACAGAAATCCAATTTAAATGGCTTAAGAAGCATCTTCTGAAATAGAAAATACTTGAGGCAGTCTAACCAGGTGTTAGCTATCTTTTTGGAACATTTTGTGGTCCCAGATTCCTGCACTGCACAGTTGTCTCTCTGATACACTTGCCTGGGAGGCCAGTGAGCAAGTGGGTCATGGGCTTTAAATAAATCTTTCTCTGTAAGACAGAACATCTACATCTGTGGTGGGAAAACTCTGGAATAAGCCACACAAGTGCTGACTGTTCAGCAGATGCATGGAGAAGTCTCTAAAGCTGGCAGTATGCTAACGTTCATACTACTAAATTCATACAGATAATCTTTTTTCCCCCAGAGGAAATGCAATTTAATTTGTTGGATTTGTGTGTTAAATAGCTGAATGTTGACTCCTTTGCTGTCAAGTGATCTTGTGCTTCACATTCAATTTCAATAGCTAAATGCCATGATTTTTTCCTGTCTCCCCTCCTCCCCCCAACAAATTGCATTCTTTTAGAGAGGAAATGTTGACCCACAGCCTGAGAAAGCTGCGAGAGCAGATTGTTAAAGCCAATTTGTATGTGAGAGAAGCCAATTTCATTGGAGAGGAATTGGACAAGAGAACAGAGTATAAAGTCACTCTCCAGATCCCAGCTTCCAGCCTTAATGCTAACAGTAAGGTAATGTAGCCGTAATGGAACTAAATTGTTGCTCACTGCGTTTGCCCCTCAGAGTTCACACTTGTCTTGTTCTGACTCTGCTGGTCCAGACAGTTTGCCATTGTATTCATGTGCATTAAACATGGCTGAGTTAGCGCTAGCTACGTCTTTATCTTATTTAGTTACTGTGGAAGTGTTATAATATGCTAATTTACTGATAAATGCTACAGTGCAAGACCTTTCCACTGATGTTGAAGTTTTGCTCATGTGCTTCCGTTGCAGAGTGATAAAATCTTTGTAGATTAGGTAACACCTACCTCACCTGTTTGCCATCGCTTTGTAGGCAGTTGCCTTTCCATCATGCTAGTGAGGTGAGAAAATGCTCTCGTCCCCATTGTACAGGGAGAAGCTGGAGCAGAGAGAATTTGGATGATTTCTTCCAGACATCTTAGAAATTTTGAAAGGAGGGAACTGAACCCAGACTTCCCTGTTGCAAGCGGGCTACCTAAGTTGTCTTACCCTTTCTGTTCTTGAGGTCAGCTCAAAATCTTAGTGCTAGTAAAGCTGTCATTAGTACAGTAGATGTATTTTATCCCAGAACTAGAATTCTTATCAGTTCCTTTAGAAATGTCTCTCGTTTACTTGTTTTTCTTGCAGTCTTCTGGCATATCTATAAACAAGGTGGTAAAGAGTATTAAGTGTTTGCAGGAGTTGAAAAGTTGCAGAGAGTAGTAACCTTAGCTAGAACTCTAAGCTGCTGTAAATAGAGAATATTTGTGAAATGCTTACATATTCCTATTTATAACATCTATGTGAGGATCCATGGAAACTACTGCCCGTGGGATGAGATGCTGCAGTTAAACTGAATGTGAATGTACTGTGACAGCCAAACAATCTGTCATGCTTGCTTTGTTGATTAAGCTGGAATAAAAAAAAAATAAAAAAAAAAAAAAAAAAAGAAATCCCAATGATTTGCAGAGATGCTCCCAGTTTTCAGTTGCTCTAAAACTATTTTTCATTCTTGTGACACAGGTTCTGCATTAATGTCTCTTTACTTGTTTCTCAGAGAGGTGCAATTCTCAGTGAGCCTGCCATTCAGGTGAGAAGGAAAGGGAAAGGCAAACAGATTTGGTCACTGGAGAAGCTGGAGAATCGCCTGGTAGATATGAGGGATCTTTACCAGGAGTGGAAAGACTGTGAGGAAGACAACCCAGTAAGTAAAAATTTCTCCAGTTATGTGCCAATAGAAATACATTCCTATTAATTTTTTTGTTTAAGTAGATGTGAGAAAGTCTTCTGGTTCAGGAGGTGGTGGAGAGAGGGAGGGAAAAGACAGGGAGGTAACAGTTTTCCTGAGCCTTTGTTTTTCCTGAAGCAATCTTCAGTATTCCATCAACCCTTATCTCATCACTTTGATGCTTGTTTGCACACATAGTTCAATGCAATAAGTAAACACAGTAGGAGTTGGGGTTCAGGCTGACTTCCCTGGATCTGACACTGTTAAAGAGAACTTGCTGAGGACAGGCCTTATTCTCTGTGCAAAGTAAAAATCAAGTTTCCATTCTTCTTGTGACCTAATCTGACCTCTTGCTTGTGCCCCTTTTTCTTTGTTAGGCTAGTTCTGTGACACTTTTAAAACTGTTGTGAAAAACTGTTTGTTTTTGAGAAGTTTGTTTTTCTTACATTATTCTGAATTTGGTTGAAGGTGATGAGAGCTTACTTCAGACGAGCCGATCCGTTCTATGATGAACAGGAGAACCACAGCCTTATCGGAGTAGCCAACGTTTTTCTTGAGTGCCTGTTCTACGATGTGAAACTACAATATGCTGTTCCAATCATCAATCAGAAGGGAGAGGTTTGTTATTCTTCTTTAATCTTACTCAACTGTTTAATTACAGCCTGTGGATCTTAATACCAGTAAATGATAAATATTTTCCGTTTTCTTGTGCTACCAATTTGGGATTGTGCAAAACCCACAATACCTTACTAGAGTCGTTCAGGCTCCAAATCTCAGTGTAGTGCCTGTGAAAGGAGAAAGCTTTGTGTGTACCATCCTAAGTTAAGCAGCCCAAAACACTTGGTAGAACCAGCATGAGATATAGCTCTACTGCCTTTCACTGAATATCATCGATTATAGACTCTTAAATACCATAAGAAAAAATTCAAAGGCAGCTAGAGCATACATACTCTGTGCACTCTCTGTCTCACGTACACTTTGCAGACTCTAGAGACTGATGGGACAGTGAGTGAGACTGCAGCATGCTGTTCCCAAAGTCACTCTAGTGGCTGATTTTTTTATTATTATTTTTAAATGCTTTTGCAACAAAGGCTCTTCAGTCTTTGCTCCAAGCAGTCTTAGTCTGGCTGCATTTCTTAGTGGAACAAATGCATAGTGCAAGATGATAGAAAAGAAGAAAATGTCTGCTGTCAGACAGCAGTAGTTGCAGTTATCTGAAATGTTTGAATCTGTCACTGTTTTCTGTCAAACAAATAATTCGTACTCCTTTTTTCATCAGGTATCCGGACGTCTCCATGTTGAAGTTGTTCGGGTGAGTGGAGAGATAGACGACAGGTTGGTTGGAGGTGAGGATAGTCCAGAGAATTCCAGTGAAAATGACACTCAGGAGAGAAAACTTGTCTGCAGGGTGAGTTCCAGATATATCCCAGCCTCATGAGTAACCTTCTCCCTTTTCATCCCATCTTAAAATAAAGAAGTCCCTAGTGTATTGGCTTCTGGATGTTAGATACCTCTTTGTAACTTGATGTGCAATGTTCATTTCCAGTATTCAGCTACACAGGCAGAGTCCTGACTCTAAACTTGTTGGTAGACTACATAAAACTGTACTGATGTTTCAGGATTTTAAAACTAAATAACAAAAATAATAGAAAGCTGTGCCTTAGTGGTATGTACAGAGCTTAGTACTTTGGCTGTGTTTGTTTTCATGGCCTTTTGTTATGTCTTGGGGCCCAGCTTCAGTGTCCTGAAGCACTGCTGTGTGGTCTTCTCTCATAATATTTTGTTTCTTAAGTGGTTGAAATAATGCAAGAGAACTAGATGATCTTTGTTCCCTTCAGTCTCCATGATTTTTTTAAGTCTGCAAAGTATTCATTAAACTATATTTATATGCACACAATCTTACTCCAGACAGTTTTCTTGTATTCTTAGAAAACATGGAAGACTTGGTACCAGGGTTGGAGCTGCAATATCTAAATCAAAAGCAGTAATGGAATCTGATAAACTCCCTTTGTTCTGTGAATGTCTCTTTGTCTTATATTTTGTGAAATATATACAGATGTGTTTATTAATAATAAACAGTAAGTTAGCAAGAAGGATCTACTACAAATTCTGAGTGTTAGTAAAATGCAAAGTAGGCCAAGCTCCATACAAAAATAAAAAAGGGAGGCAAAAATTTTGCTGGCTTCTGGACAGTACAAACAATTTGAGGGTAACAGTGCTTTTTTTCCACTTGTTATCCTGTCCAGTAGAGCCCCACGTGCTTACAAGCAACACAGGGTGAAACATTCTCCTGAGGGTCATGAGTGGTGCCTTACCAGAGGAGTCTAACTCACTTGGTCTTAGTATGACAAATGGAGAATAGAAATGTATTAAATTAAATGTTGTTAATATGACGGTTGTGTTTAGAACAGAAGGTGTATTCAAAGCATTCTTTTTCTATTTGGCCTACATATTTTTTTTTTTTAAATAATAATAATAAGGTGTGGGGGCAGAGGTGACTTTTGTGTTACTGGGGCTATTTTTCTGTTATTTTTAGCATCACATAAGGACAAGTAGCATCTTCAAACAGGGAATTTGAAGAATAAAGGAGCCCACTTGGTAGAAGAATGTGATTTTTCTTATATTATTAAATTATAATGTTCAGCGCATCTCTCCATTAAAAGTAAACAAAATGGTTTAGTATGTTTGTAAAATTCACCCTGCTAGTTTTTATTCCCAAGAAATTTGTGCTTGGTGACATCTAGTGGCGATGTTCAACTGATGCACTCAAAATATTTTCTCCAGTGTATATCAATGCAGAAATGCACTACTTGTAAAGCTTTTTTTTTTCCCCAATATTTTCTTAGTTATCCTTTGTAGGGGAACAGAAAGACATTATTCTAATAAAGGAGTTTTTTAAATCTATGAATACAATTTAATACTGATTAATAAGTTCATTTTCTTTGCTTCTCATCTCCTCTAGATCAAAATACTTCAGGCAACAGGCTTGCCCCAGCACCTCTCCAACTTTGTGTTCTGCAAATACACATTCTGGGATCAGCTGGAGCCAGTTAACGTTGCACCTGAGGTGGATCCTTCCTTATCTCCCATCAGCAAGGAGCCACGGTGCATGGTTGTCTTCGATCACTGCAACGTAATTTTTTTTTCTATTTTATTAATGAAACTGTAGCAGGCAAAGCAGATTCATGCTTGCCTAACACAATTGCTTATTTGCTCTCATAATTATACTTCCTGGGGCTGATACCATAATGCCATTTTAGTAAGAACTTGAAACCTCTTTAGAGACCTTGTACTGTACAGTTTACTTGTACAAAAATCACTGAAGATGATGAAGGGGATTAATGAAAGAAAGCAGTCTGTTTGGCAAAGAGTTAGTTTACTCAGTACAAATACAGCTGAGAGTAAATGGAAGTGTGATATCCATCTGAGGATATTTTATATCTGTATCTGATTGCTTATTCTGCACTGACATCAGCAAAGAGGAACGAGCAGTTTTGGGACACGATACCCCTCATCCTAATGGAGATGTTGAAGTTAGGTCAGGTATCTTAGAACAGGATATTTCTTTCTTTTGACTTTAGAACAACTAAATAAGTGGAGACATCTTCAACAGAGATGTCAGGTTAGATGAATCCCAGACAATCCCAGGTTAGAAGTCAGGTTAGATGAATCCCAGACAATCATCTGAGTTCTCATCTTATTCTTCCTCTCATCTGTTATTACACTGAGCAGTTTATTCCACTTATTTGTAAAGTAGATATAATACCTTCTGATGAGTTTTGAATTTGATCCTAAATATTAGAGTATTTGATTATATTTTATTTATTTATTTTTAAGATTGGATCAGGACTTGGAACAGCATGTGGTCATTTTTCAGCTTGTTATGGACTTTGATTTTCAGCCTGTTTTTTTGTCTTGCATCCTGATTTTGCAAATGGAGAAGGCAGTTCTTCCTTTCTTCTATATCGTGTCTCGGGCACTACATCCTTATATTAAAGTCAAGACAGAAAGTCTCTAAGCCTAAGCCAGTGATGTGTGGTCACTGTCATTAACAAATCTGTCACTTGCAGGAGTTTTCTGTAAATATTTCTGAAGACTTCATGGAACATCTATATGATGGTGCTTTGGCAATTGAAGTATACGGGCACAAGCAGAGTGGTGACCGGAAAAATCCGACCCTGTGGGATTTGGGAATAATTCAAGCCAAAACACGAAGCCTTCGTGACAGGTAAATATAGAAAGTAGGTCATTGGTTTAAAATGCTGAAGATCACTGACTGAAGGGCCTAATTTTGAATCAGTTTGTGATAAGTAGTCAAATTTTGAACTGAAGAAAACGGAGCAGGTCTGTGAGACTAAGTCTGTTAGACTATTATAGACTATTGGGAAAATACCATTAGATGTGTCAATAGGCTTTAAAAAAAGTGAAAGAGGAGAAATGCTCATCCATGTTTCGTATTAAAGGTGGTAAAACTTGAAAGACCTGAAAGTCCCTTTTTTTTAGGCATACCCATGAACAATAGTGGTTTTAGGAAGGAGCAGAAAATAGCAAGCTGAATATTTTCTGTTTTATTGCTATGCTGGCCTGAGCCAGATAGAGCTATCAAGTCTAAACCAGCAAGACGGTTGTTCTGACTGAACGATGATGTATTCAAGGTCAGACTCCTGTTCGTTCTTGGCCATGAAGTGTTATCATTGTAATGCTTCCATTGGAAGGGCTGTATTACTAATTACTTCAACTGGAGTAAATATACAACAGTAGAGTAATTCAGGCTGAAGGGGGTTGTTTTTTTTGCTGGCAGCCAGTTGTTATCCCCAAAGTAAGCTTAGTAGCATTTTCTTAAATGTGAATCGTTTTGCCTCTCCTATTTTAGAAGACAGCTCTGCACCTTAATTTATTGGCAGTTATTTCTCTTTTTATTTCCAGCCTAAGATTGTGTTGAACATGTTGAGTATTAAGCCATATATGGAGAAATTTAAATGAAAAGTCAGGAAAGTATGGCAAACAGAAGCTGTAAAAGGGGTGTTATAAAATAGTGAGTTACGTTTGGTAGCTGAGTAGTACCTCTTTCCTTCTTCATTTTGAGCTTCTGAAAAGTGTGCATAAGAATTTAAGCTCTTGGAAAAAATGGAGAGAAGCCAGTAGTATGATGAAATTCAGGAAGGTGCTTTCAATCTTGAAAACTTGTGAAATGATGCCATTTTTTCATTCTGCTGTCTTCTGTATGGATTTGATTTTACTGACAACACCGGCCTTTTGTGGCAGTAGTTGAGACCAGAGCTTAAATATTAGGATCTAGTGGAATTGGTTTTTGTATTACAACTAAGAAAAGGCTTATTTCCGATGTTTGACTACAAAGGTTGTCAGTAAAATTTATAAGCACTGCACAACTAATAACCCTGGGTGGTCACAAATGGCACCTGCAGAAGTGGTCTTTCATTTCTTCAATCTACAGCCTGGGCCACTGATTGGCTTTTTCTTCCCTTCCCTCCTTTTTCTTTCCTTCTCTCCTTTTGTTTTGGTTTCAAAAAAGGAAAAGATAAAAGAAACAGCATTTGATGTGTTTTACAGGTGGAGTGAAGTAACCCGAAAAGTCGAACTCTGGGTTCAAATTCTAGAGCTGAATGAGAATGGGGAGTACTGCCCAGTTGAGGTGACCCCTGCCAAGGATGTATGCACAGGAGGCATCTTTCAGCTCAGACAGGTACAGTGGCATGTGCAGGATTTCAGCTGTGAAAAGAGTCTGCAGGAAGCTTAAGAAGCCTCTGGGCTTTTTTATGGCAGAGGGATGGTGTCCAAGGAACTGTCAAGCTTAGACACAAAATATGATCTTGTGTAAATGGAGTCCCTCTGTGTTTAGTAAAACTCCCAGTGTGCACAAATTCTCAAGTAAAGATGATCAAAGGGCTACCTGTAATCTTTTTACTATGTTCTGTTACCTGTTCTGTGTTGGCATCTGGTAGAAATTGAACTTTTTAATTTTTTTAAGAGGTCCAGAAATCCCCCTTCTTTGATCTTTGCAGCCAACTACTCCTTTTCCTTTGAATTCTACAGGCATTAAATTGTTAATGCTTAACTGAGCACTTAACATTTTCAGTGACAAGCTATTGCCAAGATAACACTCGGAATTAGTAAAGGTTAGATACAGGCTGCACCTCTGAACTCCTCAACTCCTTTGATTTTTTTTTCCTATGGATTTTCCTAAGGAACAGTTACTTTACTGCACTGATAGCAGGTGGATAAGAATTTTCAGTAAAGGAAACCAGGAAACCAAGAAAAATTCTCTTAAACAACTCCAGTAGCTCACCAAGTTAGAGTATTTTATTTCCTCTTCTGTAGGTGGGGAGGAGAGCCTATTCTCAGCCTTCAGAAGTGCTAAAAATAACAGTCCTCTGATTGTATATTTTGAAAATCCTCTAGAAAAAGTAAACCGAGTTTCTGAATGCTGATTTTTTTCTCTAAATACCTAAATCCTGTAAACATAAATCCTTGCAACAGAAGGGGTGTCTCCTGGGCACTGGGTCATTGAGATTGCAGTACTCACCACTTTGTTCCTCACGTAATATAAAATGTTTCTTGCAAATGACTGCCAGTAGAGGTCTCTCTGTCATTAAGCTTTCAGCATTTTATACCTTTTCTTTTTTTCCCTAAAGTATTTCATACTGTTCTTTTGGGCAGGGACAATCTCGAAGAATTCAGGTTGAAGTGAGATCTGTACAGGAATCCGGGACCTTACCACTGATGGAGGAATCGATTTTATCTGTTGGAATTGGTTGTGTTCAAATAAAACATGCCAAGTCACAAAAAGTGCCTGAAAATTATCAGGTAAGTCTGAATATTTCTTAGCAGCAACCCATATTTCCAAGACGTATGAAAGCATTAAATGATGTCCCAAGTTTGCTGCAATTGGAAGCAACTTCATTGGTTTCAAGTTTTTGGTTTATTTGCATCAGGTAGGGGAATGATGACATACGGGCATTATTGAACCTGCTACAAAAGCTTGTAAAGAAACAAGAAAAATTGTCAATATCACTTTGATGGTGGTATTGTGGATTATGCAGAATAGTCTAAATTCAAACCTTTCAGCAAGTGTTGTAGAAGATCTTCCTCTTAATCAAAAATCATTTTCCATGACAAAAAATATTTGTAATGCTGTCTTCTATGTCTCTTCTGGGGTGTTTCATATCCTTAAAAGCAGCATTGCTTTCACACACCATACAAAGAAAAAAAAAAAAAAGCCAAAATTTCTAATATTCTTTTGGAATTTTGCTTCATATATTATATACAGCGGCAATTTTAAGTGAATATTCAAGTTACAGTGAATCGATGGAACATATATTCAAATAGTGTGTTAACAAACATCAGAATTGCGTTGGCCCATATTATATGTTGGCCAGTTGTCTAATGACCTCAGAAGCACTGCGTCTCATCATAAAGTGCAAGTATTTTGATCTGGTTGTAGGGAGCATGCTTGACCTGGTGCTTATCTGATGGCGTATGATGATGGCACATTGGCTCACTTACCCTGTTTTAGAAGCTTGTCCTGTTGTGGTGCTCCTAGCTGTTTCTAGTGCAGTGCTACTTCTTCCCTAGCAGCTAAATTAAATAAAATTCAGTCACTCAGAGCTAGCAAGCCAAAATCTAGTGCAACAGAACAATCAAGTCTTCGGATTTGCTTGATTAGCTGCCCTGCTTGAGGTAAGGCCAGCTAAATGCCGAGTAGATTTTGGGACATCTTCAGCTTTCCATAATGTTTACCCTGTTGACAGGGTATGATTCAATGTGTGTCTGCTCCTCCTTTTTGCTTAACCAGAATTGTTTTTCCCTTGTGAGGTCTGAAGTAGTTGGCTTTTTTGTTGTCTCCTAACCTTGGCAATCCCCCACCTCTTGTGTGTCAGGATCATATTAAAGGGAATATTTTCCACCTTTGCAGAAATCTCACTTTTTAGAATATCCTAGGCAGATTATTGCTTTTATTTCCCCATTATGCCTATGATTGTGACTCTGCCTGCAAGTTTCCTAGCTGCCCTCCCATCACAGCAGTTTCTGATACCCATGTCCTATACAGCAAGGATTTTTTTTTCTTTCTTACTTCCAAACTGAGCAATTTTTTTAAGAAACTCTTCTCTCCTGAGGCAGAATGATGATTATTTCTGGCAAATTTGACTTGAAAGCTGTGATTGTTATGCACCCAACACATACACACACCACTTACCCAGTTTTATAAGGCAACGAGTCCCAGGTGAGCATCCTGTCTGTCTCACCCTGTTTCTTCCCCATTGAACTTCGGAGCTGTTGGCCAGTTTCAACCGTATCAGGCGGAGCTGGCAGTGCACATAATAGTAAATTCTTTCAAGAAGAAAGACTTAAGCTCCCCTTGAGGGAGAGACTACTGAGCTCTTTCTGATACTGATAACCCACATGGGAAAAAGCTATTGAAAACATGTTTTATTAGTTCTGCTGCTTACAATAGCCCTCTGACTCGAACATCTGGATTTTTAGTCCCCTTATTAGCATTTCTTTATCTCAAGTCAATCACTATCTGTGGAATGTGAAAGATTTTCTAAAGGACTTGAACTAAGAAAATGCCTCTTTCTATATGGCTTTTTAATTTTAGCTTAGCTAAGTTTTTGCTTTCATTACTAAGATACAAAAGTAGGCTCCAGTGGCTTGTTATTACTTAAATAGATGAGTAATTGCTCAGGATTGGAGTCCTTGCTGCTTTCCCATTCTCTGTGCAGGAGTTGCAGTTGTGCTTACTCTCGGTGCAAATGGTTCTGATGCATGTCGAGAACGAAAGGTGGTGTTCGCCAGGGGAATTTTAGGTTGGATCTTAGGAAGAACTTCTTTACCGAAAGGGTTGTTAGACATTGGAACGCGCTGCCCAGGGAAGTGGTGGAGTCACCATCCCTGGAGGTCTTTAAAAGACGTTTAGATGTAGAGCTTAGGGATATGGTTTAGTGGGGACTGTTAGTGTTAGGTCAGAGGTTGGACTCGATGATCTTGAGGTCTCTTCCAACCTAGAAAATTCTGTGATTCTGTGATTCTGTGATTCTGTCTCCCATCAGAAAATAATGGAAATCAAAACTTCTAAGGTCTATGTTGTGGCTGCTGGTGTGGCAGACGGTTATTCTACCTCCCTAGCAAAATGGCTTAAATGTTTACATTTTTCTCCTCTAAATGCTACAGCAAACTTGCCTTGAATCCTTTGTGTTGACTTTGATTTCCAGTGATATCCAACATAAATATTTAACTTTTGCAGGAAAAAACAGCAGATTTTACTTTTCTGTCCAGGATCAACAGGTTTCAAGTTGTTTCACTTTACCACCTGTCTCTTTCTAAGGGCAATTTGAATATTCCCCATTCTTCCAATTCTGATGAAGTCTAATAACTTTATTTCTGTGAAATTCTTCATTTATTTTTCAGTTGGATTGGTTTAGTTTGTGTTTAGACCAGCAGATAGCAGCAAATCTTTGGGATGTCACTGTGTTTTAATTCTATGGCCTCGCCATTGCTAAGCTCAGACTGTTACAGGAGACTGCCAATATTACTTAAATTAGTAGCACTTTTTGCATTAAATGTTTCCTGCTGTCAAAAAAATTAATGGCATGATTTTGCATCTTTTGGCCTAGGAAGAAGAGGATGAAATGGACAGTTACCAGGTAAAAATAATTTCTTATTACAAATTCAGATATTCTCAGTTTAAGAAATGTTAGAAGAGGAACAGGATTTTATCTTTGCTGTGTCTTTGCTGCATGTAAAGAGCCCTTCCTCTGAAGAGACTAAAAACTTGAGAATTGCAAAGATCATTATGCTACAAAGCCGTATGGTGGATTAGAGAGGTAGAAGGTAAAGAACAAGATACCTTTAACCGTATTTCCAAAACAAGATCCAATTGTGTTTCCTTTTCTCTTTTGAGAGAAGGAGTCTTCCTTTTTGATAAGCTGTGGTTACACTGAGATTGTCTGCATTATGAACAAGATTAGGCACAGTGGCGTTGAAGATGCAGTCAAAATACTTCACGCTGTTTCATATTATGAATGTGCTATTTATGAGACCTGGAATATACTGTAATCAACCCTTGGGCCAGCAAGGGGGATTCTGTTCCTAGAGCCTTAAGACGGCAGGGAAAAAACTACTTGAAATCATCCCAGTGATTTTTGTGTAATATATGTAATGCCACTGTAACATGAGCCTTACAGGAGAACTGATGAGGTACAGTATCTGCGATATATTTTTCATCTTCTTGTGAATAACTTTAACAAAGGCACATCATCATCGTTTTAGATCTCAACTTTGTATAATGTGAGCGACAAGAGATTTAGGTTTAATGCTTCCTGACAGGTTCCAGCATTCTTGTAGGGGTCTGCAGGTGAGCAATACAAATGTAGTTTATAGTCTTGCAGCCACCCATTTTCCTTGACAAAGTGTTTGTTATAGTTTGATGTGGAATGAAACTGAACTGCTATTGCCATGAAAGACGCTTTCCTGAAGGCATCCCAGAGCGGATAGCTCATCGTTGTGGCACTCAACATACAGCATGCAGAGTATCATACATCATTTCTGAGCATTTCTGCACCACAGACAAATGAACTCAGTGTTCTTGCAGATGCTGAGGTGTTTTTTGAAGGACATGAGCACTTAAAAATATGTGAAAAGGCTCAGGCACAAATGCCCTAACTGGGGATAAGGGCATGATATGGGGTTAGGAGCAGATTCCTAATATAAGGCTGCTAAACACTGAGCATGAATGGTGAGCTGTGAATATGGACAGGGGGATCCAGCTTTGCCACAAGGTAATGGTTAGTCAGTTTTAGATTAGATTTCAGGCGAAGAAGATGGGTAAAGTGAAGTATGCTCAGCTAAGTACCAGGTAGCACAAAATAGAGAAAAAAAATGCCCTAAGCTGGCAAGCTAACAGCACTTCAAATAACATGTGGAAAGTTAAGGGACTGAATCTCTGAGGAAATGCTGAGAGAACCAAGGTTGTTTAGCCTTGAGGAGAAGATTTGGCTCAGGGGAATCTTGTCAGCCCTCCCTTACTCTACCGTGTAACAGGAGGGTGAAAGAAGACAGAGCCAGCCTCCTCACAGTGATATCCAGTGCAGGTACAAAAGGCAGTGAGCCTCCACTTCAACATAAAAAAACTTTTTTTTTTTACCATAATGATGGTCAGACACTGGAACAGGTTGCCCAGAGAGGTTCTGCAGGTTCCATTCATAGAGATAGGCAAATCCCAGCTGGGCACATGCCCAAGCAAGCTACTGTAAGTGAGCCTTTGAGCACAGAGCAGAATTAGATAACCTCCAGAGGTCCCTTCCAACCTCGGCTATTCTGCATTTCTCTTAGGGTTGTCCCCTACAAAAGGAAAGCATAGAGAAGAACAAAGTGATTCATCGGAGGTCTGCTCTGTCTTATCTGCTTCTTTGGTACAAGATGAGCAATAGGGTTGAGGAAACATGTAAGCCACAAATAGGAAATGCTGGCTTTCCAGGGTCAATATTTAATAGGACTTCTTTCCTCCATACAGGATAGGGATTTGGAGAGGCTCCGTCGGAAGTGGCTGTGTGCCTTAACAAAGCGTCAGGAATATCTCGATCAGCAGTTGCAAAAACTCGTTGGGAAGCCTGGTAAGCAAAATGCTATTAAAGGTAAAAACAGTGACAGGTTGAGAGACATGTACAGACAATTTTAATATATTGTAAGATAGGAAAGAAGGTAATGGAGAGTTGCGAATCTCTGAACCCACCACTACTTGGCTTTCAGTGAAAATAAATTAGAGAAGCCTATGTAAGATTTTATTGTTTTATTTACGCTGTATGCTTCTTTGTGAGCCAAATTTCGGAACAGAGTGGGTTTTATTCTTTTATGATGGTATAAGATCATTGACACATGATAAAGGCAGCGTGTAAGAAATGCTCTCTATTGTCCTTACTGACATCCTGCTTCTCCAGATAAAACAGAGGACGATGCGGATCGGGAGGCACAGCTTTTAGAGATGAGGCTAACGCTCACCGAAGAAAGGAACGCGGTGATGGTGCCTTCTGCAGGCAGTGGGATCCCTGGAGCTCCAGCAGAGTGGTATGAACATGCATTGCCATATGCAAGAATGAATATAAAAATGATGCACGGCTCATTCCTGGCTTGGATTGTTGCCATTTTTTGCTTTCCTTAATCTGGATTCTGTACACTGCATGAGCAAAGTTGTTAAAATTAAGGCGATTGCTTAAATTATTTTATTAGGCTGTGTATCTGAAATCCAGAAATGCTATTTAGTAAACGATACTATTATTGATCAGAGTGTAATTATGACCTTCTGAGGAAACGGAATCAATATTTATTACCACTGCACTTACCATTTAAAAAAATTAGCTAATATGTTAATTACCTAGTTCATTCACTTAAAAGGCTGCTCTGTCATAATAAAAATGCATCTACAGGAGCATTTTGTTGCATTCCTGGTTTAAGCGCAAAGTCTGTTTAGTCAGCAAGTGTTCCATGTAATTTTCTAAACATTAAAAATAGTAAATTACGCTAGACTGAGCTTGCCATACTGTAGCAGCTGTGAGTAACAACTGCAGATAAGGAAGTAAGGCTGTTTAGTTTCAAACCTCGTTTTCAGTGGCTTTCAACTTTCTGCAATGTTTTTCTGAGCAAAACGAATGGTATTTATAGATGGAACTGAGTGTCGTGGCGTTTTAAGCTGAGGTTTGTTAAAATTAGTACTTCTGAAGCATAAAAATGGCAAAAGCTTTATTGGAGACGTTCACATTAAAGTATTTGACTAGGTTTGAAAACAGCAGAGCTGCAGCAAACATACTTGAGGAAGAATCTATTATGAATGCATTTGCACCAAAAGAAGTGTTTGGTGTGATTCAAACACCAAAGTACACATTAAACAAGATTCCAGCCTGCTCTCGTTCACTACAAAATTCATTAAGTCCAGGTTTATCATGAGATGGCTACGGCCTTTCTACAGCTAAGATTGCAACAAGGAGTCTTTGAAAATGTCTTAAATGCTTCGTATTACATCTTAGTACATCATTAATGTTGTAGCTTTAAAGTACAAGGCTACAGAATATTAAAATTACAAACAAACAAAACACCACCTATGTTATCTCTTCATCCACCCTGTGAAAGTCATGGCTTATGCATCCTCTCAGACTCTTAGATATGTTTAGCAAGACAGAATAGCAATTG
Source organism: Nettapus auritus (assembly GCA_011076525.1). NCBI lineage: Eukaryota > Metazoa > Chordata > Aves > Anseriformes > Anatidae > Nettapus > Nettapus auritus. Next base: position 116,715,216 of record CM021767.1, read on the forward strand.
TGCAGCAGCGATAGTAGCTTGAAATCTTTGCAGCTTTGCTGCTGGATATTCTGACCAACTCTGCTGTCTTCACTGATATCAATAATGCAGAGGGGCTTGCATTTAATAAATGTGTATGTCAGAGTAAATAAACTTAATTTTGCTATTAGTGTTTTAGAGGGAGAAAACGTTTCTGAAAGCAGAGGTCAAAGAATATAATAATTGTAAGAGAGCTGGTATAAAAGAAGTATCAATTTAGTTGAGTCTCTCTGAATCTGCAATAGTAAATTAAAATAAAGCTGTTTGCCAAGGTTATCATTGGTCTGACTTGGAATCATAGTTGTACTGAATGTAATATACTGTGAGCTTGTATCACCAAGTACGTGTGCTGGGTAAATCTGCTTTAATTTAAATGCCGCCATTGTCACTGTCTTGCATTTTAGGACTCCTGTGCCTGGTATGGAAACTCACATTCCTGTTATTTTCCTCGACTTGAATGGTAAGTGGTTCTTAAAAGGACAGAGTGCTTTGGATCAAACTTTATACAACCCACGATGTTATAAAATTTAAGCAATCTAATAAAGTGAAGAAATGCCTGGAACGGCAGGTAGATTAATTTGAAACAGCACATTTTTCACTGAACCATATCACTTAATGTTTCAAAACATACAGCATTATTTATGGAAGGAACCAGGCATTTTGGTAATCCTACTATTTTGCAGATATTTAATATGTAAAAGAGAAATAGTAAAATGAGTCTGCCTGAGAAGGTGAACATCAGTAGACGGTGCAACGAAAACGTAATCATTGGGAATTCTCCTTCCGAGGTCTTGCAAGGATATTATTACACTGGTGATATGTAATGTCTTTCTCAGTCCATTAGCAGAAAATGTGAAGTCACTGGTAGTAATGTCTGCATATCAAAAATAAAAGTGATGATAAACTCATGTTTATCTTACACAGTGCAGTCTTCCGTGTTTCCGTAATGTATGTATGTTTGAATGCATCTAGATACAAGCTCCAGTTTGAACAATGTACTCGGTATATATTCTTGACTGTAATTTCCCCATCTTTGGTAAATCAGCAACCCTAAATAGACCAGGGAGCCAGCAGTGCTTACTTGGTTGAAGAAATCCTTGCTATGATGTTTAGAAGAGGGTTAACACTTGGATTAGAAGCATCAGGTGAGAGAGGAGAGGTGGCATTCTGCCTGTGGTGATGAGGTTTTTGCTGCAATGCTCTTTACATTTATGGCTTATTTACCTCAAAAAGTGTATTGATATATCAAAGGGCTTCAGAGAGGAGCTAGTTAATAATTCATTAACGGTGAGGAACTCGAGCCAGAGCAGGTTGAGCTTGTTCTCGAAAACAATGTTAAAGATTTAATCCTGATCTAAATGTACCATATTTTTACTTGTTCAACCAGCAGCTTTCCTTTATTTCAAAGAGAAAAAGAAAAAAAATCACCTAAGTAATTATACCAAGCAATGTACTTGGTTTAATTGAGCAGCAGTGCTCAAAATATACCTGTGGGCAAGGAAGGGATATTTACACCTGGGGGATTTTCCCGTCCAGCAGAGAACTTCATAAGGCACATTTGAGTCTGCACTCCCAAATTTTTGTGCACATTTCTGTATAGAAACAGTTCTGTCTGAAATGGGATGAGCTTGTCTTGTGCAGGTAGAGTATAAGGAGCCAAGCTGCAGAGATGGAATTCATGAATTGTTGGATGGATGCTTTTAAACGGGATAATTGTGTCATCTCTCCTCACCTTCTGCATTCCCTTTTGTTTCCAGCTGATGACTTCAGCTCCCAAGATAACCTTGATGACCCAGAAGCAGGTGGGTGGGATGCTACCCTTGTTGCAGAAGAAGAGGAGGAATTTTTTGAACTGCAGATTGTAAAACATCACGATAGTGAGGTAAGCAGGGATATAGACCAGTATATTTTAGCTCAGGAGTCTTTCTAATTGTTCTCTGTATATGTTAAGATATGAAAATAATGTGTCAAAGGTAACATACAAAGTATATAATGCTTGTTTCTTATAAAATTGACTTTTTTTTTTAAGGTATGTTTGCTTGGAGTTGAACCATAATTCAACTGAATCTTCCTTCGTCTAAACCCAAGCATTACAGAAGGTTGAAATTCTGAATGTGTGTTTGGGAAAGAACAAACAAACAAACAAAAAACAAAACACCTCAGCAAATTAGAGAATATTCAGCCTTCAGCTGAAAAAAAAAAAAACAAGCAATCTTAACTATAGCTATGGTTAACATATTTAGCTGTGTGTTGTGTGATGAAAGATTTTCACTGCAGTCTCAGTTGCTCTCTGGTTTATCTCACTAAAGGCCAATTGGTCCTGTAGTTCTGCATATTTTAAAATTTATTTGCAATGATCTTGGGTATTCAAACATATTTTGTTTCAAGAGGAAATTTTCCAGAGTTTGAGCAAGTTGGCATTTTTAAATCCCAACGTCTTCATTTGGCAAACTAATCTTGATTTTTAAATGGCCTCTTCTAAAGTGCATGGATTTTTCTTCATAGGGAGTGAAATGGAGAAGCTGACTCTCAAAATTTATGTATTATGTATTTTTGTTAATTATGCTTAATTAATTACACTTAATTATACACCTAATTATGCTTATTAGAGGATACATTTTTTTCCTTCGCAGGTGAAAGTAGAAGCCTCGTGGGATTCCACAGTCCACGACTGTATCCAGCTCAGCAAAGGAACGGCAGCAGATGAAAGAGTTTACCTTATTGTGAGAGCCACCGTCCAGCTCAGCCATCCTGCGGAGATGCAGTTGGTGTTACGCAAACGCATCTGTGTCAATGTTTATGGCAGACAGGTATATCTTCTGCAATCCTTCCTACTTTCACTCCACCCTATGTTTATCATTGCTCCAAGAGGGGAAGGCTGTGGTTTGTGCAAAATGCTGCTGCTGTGTTTGCTTGTAGCTGCCTTCCTTTCTACCTGAATTGAAACAACATACTAATGGTTTGAATAGAGGCTTTAGGCTGCCAAGCAAATTTCATAGTGTCTTTTTTATTGTGACTGATAATACAGCTTATTTAAAAGGTTCAATGGCAATTTAGTATGAGATTCGGTATTATTTGTATTACCTATTGACTAATTGCTTTATACCCAATCACAGAAAAAAGTAGAAAGAGTTTACTTGTTATGAACTCGTGGTTAATGTTTTGGATAAACTGCATCAGAATAAACGTGTTCCCTCACTCCTATAGTACCTTCACACGTTACTGCTAACTATTTCTATTTGTACATCCAGGTATTTTGAGTTAAGCAAGCAACAGCTGGAGCAAAGCAAAGGTCCCTTTGTGTAATTTCTCGAAGTTAGTCACTCTTGATCTTCTACATTTTCCAGTTACTTTGTGCTCTCAATACTGTGTAGGAGAGAGCAGGGTGCTTGATAAATGGCAAATGGAAGATATTATTCCATTTATGACAACATGTCCTGAAAAATATTTTATTCTTAAGAGGATGGTGAGGAAGAAGAGAGTTTACTCAGCGTTGCCTCAGAATCCAGCTTCCCTTAGCAGGGATGATGACAAAGCAGGAAGCCTGAATTGTTATTCTGTTTGCACATCTGTAGTTAAAATCAAGAGCAGAATTCTATTTGCACATCTGTAGTTACAATCAAGTTAAAAGCAAGAGCAGAAAAGGTGTGGTAACACCCAGAAACGGTGTAGGCAACTCTAACCTGCTTTTAGGTTAGAAATAGAACTACAGCTCTCGATGCTTCGGTTAGGTAACAGCTATTTCTCAGAAAGGGAACAGTGATTTTTTTTACTAATACACAACGGGAGGAGTTTATTCAATAGATGGAGCCTGCCAGTAATTATAATTGTGTTAAGTCTTCATTAATTCTGTTTTCTACAGGCTTAGTCAATGATTTTTTTTTACTGTTATCCAACACAGAATCTTTCTTGCTAGCTTTCTGGCTAGCATTCTTGCTAGGTTTCTAAAAATCCTCGTCGATAACCTTTTCCGGGTGTTTGTCTCAGCAGCATCTTTGAATGACTCATCTCTGCATTAATTCAACAGTCCAGTTCTTAACCCTGCAAGGCGCCAAGTCAGCATAAACAATGACCATGCCCCCTTAAATCATTCTTCATAACGATCTCTTTGGTCAAGAATTTAATGCCTGCACTTGTCAATATTCAAGACAAGTCACCTACAGCCCTGCAAAGAAAAAAAAAATCTAGAACTAGCAAAAGTATTGTGTGCTGGTTAAGCAGTCATCTTGCAATAAAGGAAGTAAATTCTTTGTCTGTATTCGAAATACAGACGAGCAAACGATTTGTCTCCAAGATAAAATCTTTGAATCTTAAGTATTTGTTGGCTAGTCTCTTGGGTTTGGGCTTCTTTCTTTGTAAACTGTATTTAGTTCAGTCGAATACATTAAAACATTTTTTTCTTAAAGCAAGAAATATTTTCTTTTCCTTCCCCACAGGGTTTTGCACAGAGTTTCCTCCGAAGAATGTCTCACCGAAGCTCCATTCCTGGCTGTGGTGTCACTTTTGAGATAGTCTCAAATATTCCAGAGGTGAATAAGAATTCAAACTATCTGAAATTGGCCGAGAGTCTCTAACTTCCTGATTTTTTTCTTATGGTTGAGCATCTTCGTTCTTGCTGCTGAAAGCATAAACTATCGTTCTTATAAAAGATTAAGCAAATTTATTTACATGTTTTGACTTAGCAACAGCGTGTGTCTTATCAGTGTCATTATGTATTTTGTTGAGTGAGCATCCATTTGCTGAAGTCCTTGAAGAAATGTTTTAAAGAAAGAGAAAAAGGGGAATAAAAATGGCTAGGTGAAGTGCCTGATGTAAGGGACATGCAAATATGTTGTAGAAAAACAAAGACAAAATGCACACAGCCACTTGGCTTCTTATAACTAATGTCTTAATGCAACCCTTGATTCCTGAGGATGTTCGTAGTTGGATGCTAATCCCTTCCTTCCAAACAGATGCTTTATAAGATCACTTGTAAAAAAACATTAACACGTGAAGAGCCAAAAGGCTGATTGCTGCCTGACTCTTTTATGTTCTGCTGTGTTTAATGCTCTGTGTTGAAATGTTTCTCAAGTGATGTGTTGGGGTTTTTTTGTTTGTTTTGTTTTGTGGGGTTTTTTTTGCAAGTCACTTGAAATTTTGTTTTCCTCGCAGGGTATATAATACCCCGAATGTGTTTGAGTACTTTTTAATTACAAAATATCTGAATGCAACCCTTTAGCTAATCAATGGCAATGTCTTACTGTGAGACTCTCTCTCTCAAGAAAAAATAATAAATGAAAAAACATGCGCATGAGATGATGCTGATGATTTCTAAATATGCCTTATCATATTTAACAAGACATTTGAATCTACCCCTGAGTTTAAGGGAAAACAATGCTGAATCTGTCCTGCATGTTTTAAAAATGCATTTTCTTATTTTCTTTGTTCATGTTTTTATTTTAAAAGATTGTCATTTCTTTTCTTCTTCCCAGGATGCTCAAGGAGCCGAAGAGAGGGAAGCACTAGCCAGAATGGCAGCAAACGTTGAAGATGCAGCTTCAGCTGACTCTGAAGCCTATATTGAGAAATACTTGCGGAGTGTGCTGTCTGTAGAGAACATTCTCACCTTGGATCGTCTGCGCCAGGTCTGTTTTGTCTCTAGCACTCAAAACTCTGTATGGCAATGCAAATGTGTTCATAAGTGTTTCATAAGGCTGGCAAACCAAGACCACCACCTCAGTGCATACCTCAGCTTTGCAAAGTGTGCCTGTGGCAAAAGGCCAAAGAAGCAAATGCAGTTTGCTTTGCAGAGATGTTCTCACTCTACCTGCAAAATGGATGGATCGGGCTGGAAGCTGTATATTAAATGCACTGTCTCTTATGGGATCCTTAGTTTGAGATCATGTGTTGCTAATTATGTTTCAGAAAGAGCAGTTATGGGTGGTGTTAGCTTTTGCTTTCTGAAGCTTAGGCTTTAATGCAGGTTTCTGGAGTTGCTAGTAGATTTCTTGTCATTTTGCTTGTGTTTGGCCTCAAAGTAACCCAGCCTGTTCTGTTGATAATTAAGACATTGGGTGGGTTAATCTTAAGCACTCCAGCTTGATCTGTTTACCGAGAAAACTATGGGAGAGAAAAACATTTATTGAAAATTGTTCTTCTGGTTATAAATAATGCAGGCGCAAAAGGAAGATATGCAAAGCAAGCCAGAGTATGTGCCTGCCCACTATAAATTAATGGTGAAAGTGCAATGTGCTCGTAAGTACTGAAAGCAAGTTCCGTGTCATATGTAATTAGTTTAAAGGATTAGAATAGGAGCTCAGCTAGGAAAAGAAGTCCATCTTCACCTCTCTAAGTCATCTCCTAGACTCAGTACAAGCTCTAAGATCCTACGTGTGTCAATCAGCAAAATACTGGATGTTAATGTTTCTCCACTCGCGCACTTCTAGCTATGTGATGTACAATTTTTAGATTACAGTACCCTTCCCAGATGGGAGCCTGTGCAATAAGGCTGTTTAGAAACATTTCTCTTGTGTAGACAAAGATGAGATGATTGGAGCTCGGATTCTTGCAAAACATGCACAGTATTTTCTGTTCTTTGCTTCTGTATGGTTGGCAGGAAGTTGCTGTAAAAGAGCAGCTAATGGGAAAAGGAAAACTCTACCGGAGGAGCCTGAGCTCTCCCAATGTGAATCGGGTGAGTATTCCACACCGACATCTGCAGTGTATTGAGGGCAGCAAGTGCATCTTTCAATTACAGATCCCTATAAAGCCAGAGTCATCGAGCATAGCAATACATTTTCTTTTGTTTGACCCTTCTGTTCATCTGTGCTATTTGTGTAAATCGCTAAGTAGAGACAAAATCTGCATATATTCATATTTTCATCATACAGATTAGTGTGCTTTAGAGTACCCACATAAATCCAGATCATCTGAAATAGCAATGTAAAAAGAACTGCAGAACACTGAAGGCTTTTCACCTCCCTATCATCTTGGAGATTTTTTTTCTCTTTAGAAGATTTGAAAGCAAGCTACAAGTATTTGCTGATTTTAATTTTATAACAGCATTGTTATATTATCTTTTATATTATCTTTTTCTTGATTAGTGCATAAGAAAGAAAAGACACTTCTGCTTTCTAACATTTTTAATGAAATGCTTTGGTAGAACTAGTAATGAAAAGTTGTTAAATTTTTCCCCCTTTTAGGTCACTAATTGGGGTTTCACCTTTCCTTTCTTGGCTTTTTGTTCTGCTTTAACTGCAAGATGGTTTCCTTTCACCTTTACTTATGTCTGTCAAGGCACGTATTTGTCAGTTTAAGTTTTTGTTAAGAAATAATTCTGCCTGCCTTGACCGTTTCAGCTTTCTGGAAGCCGCCAAGATCTAGCTCCTCCTTATAACCTGAGCAGTAATCGGGTAAGTGTCTGAAGCTCTCCTGGGAAATCTTTTACAGAAGAAAGGTTGCTACCTTGACTGCTTTATACCAGTTACAGGAGCGTAAGTGGGAAATACCCTTAAAAATGAGGCACACCCGCTTGGTTCTTATATGCTTGGGACTGTTCATTGGCCATACTAGCCTTGTTTGTGAAAAGCTAGACATCCCTGGGAAGGCTCCCAGGCCTTCATCAGTCACATATCACTACTGTCAGTGGCTGTGGCATGTATTATGGCAGACCTGTGTCCAGCAGACCAGATTAAATGTAGCCATCCTTCACATGGGGTTGCCTTTTTCATGGGAAGTTTTCTCATTGTTAAGTTTCAAAGCTCTTCCAAAGCTTTCCCTTGGGTAAGATGCAAACCTGGGTAAGGGACAAATTTGGGTTCACAAGTAAGTTCAGGTCCACCCTTAAGATAGAATAGTATGCCGTGAGCCTCTGCCCTTCAGAGGGAAATGAGCAGTTTTAAGCTTGCAGTGGGTGATTTGATAATTCAGTCCATTACACTCCTTAAAAATAACAGCATAGATCAAAAGCATTTATTTAAAAAGTGAAAGATTAAATTTAAACTTATTTTCCAAAGCCTAGATAAACTAAAGGGTCTTCTCCTGATAGATATTCTGCCCAGTGAGCATGTAGTCATTTTAAAAGGGAGCATCTAGTGGTGACAAGGCATTTTAATGCATAATGCAGTTGCACGGAATAATAGAATTTTGATGTAGTGCTCTAGCATTGGTTGCTAAATCTGCTACATCTGATCCATGTAGAGAATGCTAAAATATGTGCAGGTGATAAGTGCTTACGGCAACTTCTGCTTGGAGAGAACTGTGGAAAGTGTCAATATTGAAGGTTTTTAAAGTGAAAATTAAAGTCCCGAGTCCTTAATGATTTTTGTTTTTCTCTTCCCCTCCTCTCAATGATTTCTCTCATTGCATGTTTCAGAGTCCAAAGATCCCAACAGAGGTAATGCATTAGGTCCACCTAATGAGTGGGATAATAATTTTATCTCACTATAAAGTTTATTTTGCTCACTTAAACGCTTTTCCTTCCTGCTTTGAAGATGCTGCTGTTGGTGTCTCATTTGCATAGTAGGCAGCAAATGAGTTTTTTCCATTGAAAAGCCTGTCATTAACACGGTGTGAAATTGGTACAAAGGAGAGAAGATTCTCCTTCTTGGGGGCATCTTATGGTTTGCTACAAAGCTGTGGCTGGTTAGATGGTATTTTTCCGAGTTGTTTGGGCAGGGTGAAGTTATTTCAGAAATTACCCCCTTTTTGCTTAAAAAAATAAAAATAAAACAGACATAAAAGCAAACAAATGTGTGCCAACCATGTGCAGCCTGGAAATGAGATAAATGTTGAGAATTTCTTTCAAATCTTTCTCAGGCTTTCTGGCTTCAGATAGTTCAGTGGTAACAACTCTTGATTCCTTTCAAAGAGTGAATTTAAATTAACACTGAGCCAATGGAAAACCACGTTTATCCTTCTTATCACATTAACGCTCTCAGAGGAATGACTGTGCCCCCCCTTCGTCATACCAAGCTTTGGTTAACCGAGTCAATTGGTTGTGGTTTGCATGGGCTTTTGCAGCTCTGCTTCCTTTGGTGTAGCCACTGACAAATATGTTATAGCACTGTGACTTGGGACTGGGGCTGTTTAGCTTACCTCCTTGCTTGTAGCATGCTTACTTTAAAGTTGCTTGTTGCTCAGGACAGTAATAGTGGCTTATTGGGGGATTACGATCTCCCCTCTTAGAGATTTCTCCCCTTCTTAGAGATTTCTTAGAGGCCTCTGGTTCAATTTCTGTAGGGAGATGAATGGAAGCTTCTGTAATCACAGTGAAACATTAATCAAATTCTTAAACGTTCCTGCAGTGCACACAAAGCACACTGGTAACAGCATCCCTATGTATTTTAGCATAAAAGATCCACGGACGGTTTCATATGCTGATTTTTAGCTAAGTTAGATGTCTTTTGTCACTTGGAGGGCAATTCAAGCAGAAAAAGAAGTCTTCTCCAGCAGTGATGAATCATTATTCTTCTGGGAATTTGTTTTTGTTTTCAAGTGACTATAATAAGCTAATCTCAAACAAGCGGTGTATTGTATCATAAGAAATGTCAGTCACAATATAGTAATTGCATCCTGAATTGGGTGCAGGTCTTATCTGCCAAGCCTGTGTACGTTAATATTAGTGGAAGCCTTTACTTATATCAGAATCTTCCTCTCCTTAGCTTTTATTCCATTACTTAATTTTCCTCTCTAATTTTAATGTTGTTATTCCTGGCATTGCTGCTGCCTTCATCATGAATCTCAAGCTCTGTAGGAAGGGCTCCTGAGCCTCATTCCTGTATGTAAAGCACCATTTGTCCTGGTAAAGTTGTGAATGTGGATTCTACTTCAGTTTTCAGCACGATGAATAGACAGAACTCACTCTTATCTAAAAAGTTAGAAAAAGAAATAACTGTGGTATAGGTGCAACTAAAACAAGCAGGCCAGAACTTTCCAGAAGTAGGGCCTGGACTCATCTTGCAGTTCTAGCTGAATCTTTGTTCTTACACATGGATGGGTGGTCACGCTCGCATGAAGAGCTAGAAAAGCCCATCTTCAGGACTGGAGGAGACATGTGAGTTTGGTGTATTTTGATAAAAAAACTCCAAAGAATATCTTGGTATATTGATACCGCAGAGAACTTCCAAAGACCAAGCCAAACCTGACCATGAGATACATGTTTGTATGAAATAAAAAATCCCAATGGTGATTAAAATCATAACTTTTGAGCTTACCTAATTTGATGAGAAGACAGAGGGATGCCTTCTAAATTAACTTCAGAAGACAGTCTCACAGATGTTAGGTTAACAGGATAGCATTTGATATCACCTCTAAATTCTAACTTCTTGCTTAAATGAGCAAAAGCCAGTTTTAACTCCTATTATCACTACAAGTATGGTTATGGGAGAGTGAGATTAATTTTGTTTCATCTTGCATATCAGCACAAGTATCAGGTAGAAGTGTGGAGTCCCTTAGTGCTAATATAATATACAGAGCTGGATTTTTACCTTTCAGAGTACTTGCATTGGAAGCTTAAAAATCATGTTGACTTATAAATTCCGTTGACTTAAACTGATGAATCAGTTGCACAAAGAATGGAAGACACATCTGACCTGTTTTACAGCAGTTGTTAAGACTATAATCATATGCTGATGAAAAATTTCACGAGCTGTTCTTAAAATACCTTTGTACCATTCTGTCTCTGACAGCTGTCTTTCCTTTCCATAAGGCCCAGTAGTTTGTAGCTCAAAAGCCTTGTATCCAAAAGCCGAATAAGACAAGATCGTGCTACTTAACCTTCAGATTTCACAGGGAACCAGAGTTTTTTTCATCAAGTTGGTACAATGTAAATAAATTTGAATACTCTAGTTTTGTGGTTCATGAGAACAAGTGCCCTTCACCCAAGCTGTATGCTTAAATATGTGCTACCTTATCACTTCTTCCATAAGACTTTTCTGAACTGCTAAAATAATAAAACGCAAGAACTATTCATTTATCTTACCCAGTGGCAGAATTTTAATGGTCTGCCAACTTCAAGAAGAAAATCATTGTCAGGTAAAGCCTGTAGATGACTTGGGTAGCAATCACCGATATTTGCTGTAAAGATTTTATGGGTGCCAGTGCTGACCTGAACCCCTGAGTTTTTAATGGGGGATGACTGAAAGGGGATGCAGTGGACAAGAAGGAGAAGGTATTATAGAAATAACACACTTTCTGAACAACTTTATATCAAAATGCAACAAATAGCAAGTGTTCTTCCGGTGGCTATTTTTGATTTGTTAAATTAAGTCGCTTGACCTCTGTTTGGTCACTTGGCAGAGACCAAATATATTCATGAAATGATGGCTCCTTAGGGCAAATGATTTACAAGCTTCCTTCCTTCTTCTGACCACCCTTCTTGATAGAGGAAAGATTCACAGCACTTAAATAATACCAATTGCTTAGACTTAAAGTCTAAGTGTTCCAGTTAGTGAATGCACAAAGCAATCATCTGAGAGTGCTATGTAACATGCATATGTGAAACTTGGGAACTGTATCAAGTTAATAAAGTTAATAATTCTTTTTTTTTTCTTTTCTTTTGAGAGATGGAGACAGGTTATCTTTCAATCCAGTTTAGTAAAAGCAGTCATTCATCAACTACCTTTTGCCTCTGCGAATTCTTAGCATGACAGTTGACCCTTTCAGTTGTCTCCAGCATTTTCTTTTGCAAATAGTTTCTCCATGTGCTGTCCTGAGTTACCTACTTTTTAATGGTTTGCTGGCATCTCAGAATTGAGGGTCACATTACCCCTAACATGAGTGAGCTACAGTCTAAAATGATGATCTTTCCTTTCCAAAACAAATTATTTGTTATTTAACAAACCTAAATGCTTTAAGTATATGACAAATCCTATTCACAAGTGCACATTGCTGTTCTCAGGATCTGTATTTTATTTAGTCTGGCAAAATACTTAACATTTTGTATGACATGCAGTCATCCATAATATCAAGGCTGAAACTAAATTTACTAAAGATACTTAGAAAAAAGTTTTTTTCCTACAGAGAAAATCACTAAATCCTGCCGTTCTTTCTGTGCAGGATGAATTTCTTGGAAGTGTTTTGCTCTGTTTTTTATCTACTCTGATTTTTTTTGAATCACTCTTCAAACAGGTCTAGAAAGCCAACATGCTTGCCTGAAATGATTTTTGTTGGAACAGTCAATGAAGGGCACTTCTGACTCAATAAATCGTGATTCAGAAAGCGATTCAGTTGCTCCTTACCTACATTGAGGCAGTGTTGTAGTAAATTAGAAAACGTTCCCCACATAGTCTATTTCTTATGTCTCTTTGGTCTCCAGTAGCCCTGTAGGCTTGGCCTGTGAGTAGAAAATGATTAGGACCTGCCACCTTTTTCCATTTGTCTTTAGTATGTTGATCATCATTGTCAGATCAGAAGGTAACTCTAATTAAGCTTTACATCCTCCAAAAAGAAGCTTTAAGATGTTTTCCACACTTTCATAGTTTTTTTCTTAAGCTGATGCCAGGCTAATGTCAGCACCAGGGTAATTTACCAGGCTGATGGCAGTACCAGACCCAAAGGTTAAAAAACCAAATAGTTTTTCAAGATTGAGTCTTGTGACCCTATCCCACCTAATATTCTACTTTCTTTAAACGTCTTCAACACTGCTAAGCTGGTGCATGCAAAGAAGACTGAATTACACTAAGATGTTCTTCTGATCTGGATATAATACAAACTCTTCTTCCATTTTGGCTTTCCTCTTGCAAACTAATCAATCAATGAGAGCCAGAGGAGACTTCAGAAAAAATTCCACATGCCTAAGAGCATTGCATTAAGTCACTGGATGTGGAATTTTTTCTGAAGTCTCCTGACTGGCTCCCATTTTTAAAGCCATGCTGGTTTTAAAAATCTACTGCGGAGTGTGAAACAGTCACAATGTCAGGATAAGAAAGCAGACTTTTGAATGGATGTAATTTGAGCATGACCACAGGCAGTCAGGCCAGCTAAAAGAAATCAGCACTAGCTGAAATGCAAGATAGCAAAACCTGAGTAAGAGTTTCTGTGGAGTGGGATAGGAAAGGCTGTTTCACAGAAGCATTTCGTGGAAAGAATTTTCCAGACACAGGCAGGACTTTTTGATGCGTGCAAAACGTGAGAGTTGCAGGTCAAAGATAACACTTAAGTTCGAGGCTTAAGGTAAAGGTAGAATAGCTCTGTCATCCACGCTGATAGAGGAGGAAGCTTTCAAGAAGGGCTTTAAACTCCAAAGTCCTCAAAAACACAAGACTAAACAAACCCCTGCAGTTACTGCTACTCCCTGCCTGGGTTACATCAGTTTTGACATTCAGGATGGCTGCCTCCAGTCAATTCAGACACCCACTACTCTTTAGGTATCCCAAATGTTACTTCACAGAAACCGAGCCTGTTGTCTCTACATCTAATAACGTAACCGCTAAAGGTCTGAAGACTCTGCAGAAGTGCACGTTACTTGCTATTCAAAGCAGGACAGCTTCTGTGGGACTAACTTATAGATCCAAATGGAAACGATTTTTGCTCGCTGTGACCTTCAACCCATTGGAGAAATCTATTCCTCCTATCCCGGCTTATTTATTATTTGTGAAACATTCACGACTTCAAGCTACAGTTGAGATTAGGCTCGCTGCCTGTCATTTTTCTGTTCAAGGTCAGATTATTTCCTTGCATCCCACAGTGTGAAGCTTCTCGAAAAGGTGCATTTCCCTTCTCTCCGCCCAGAAAACTACATAAAACATGTGGTCTGGGATGTAGCAGGTCTCTACTGTCTTCTTTTTAGTTTGTTCACTGTACCATCTCATTCTGCAAGTGTTTGTATTAAGGCTTTTAAAAGAACCAGCACAATACAGACACACTACAGTAAAGACATGGGCAGATATTGTGCAGGCCGTATCCCAACCTCCTACCAGAAGTGTGATCGGAGTTTGGTGTATGTCAGGTTGGTTGCCTTACCACTGTCCTGTCTTCACAACTTGTATATCTGGAAAAGTGCAACTTTTTCCTTGGGGGCTCTTTGCTCCTGACCAGGACAACACTTTTCCACAAGATATTGAGACTTTGCAGCATTCAAGGCCAGGCTGTTTTCACCCACAGACCCTCTCAACATATATTGGGTTGCATTAAGATCTCCACATAAAACCTTTAACAGCAGCTTCCTCAGATTCCCTTTGGCCAGTCACTAGATTTGTCTGTGATGACACTGCAGTGTGCTCTAAAAGATGTTACCTTATGACATGATAGAGCTAGGAAAACAGGATTTTGCCACTTAGATTCTCAAAATTGCACTGGTGCGAAATGAGAACTCGGTAATTCTCTGTATTCACCAAGAAGCTGTCACCGGGCCAGCATCTGGCCTATAAGGTTGGGGTGGAAGATGCAAAACCCCAGTGACCCCATTGTTCAGAGAACTCCCACCCCATGACGTGAGGCTCCCTCCCTTCGGATCCATGTGGTCAAAACCCAGCAAGGGTCTCCTGGGCACCCGTGGAGGCAGGGGGCCTGCCGCCTGCTCTGCTGCTGTTTCTTACCCCTCGTCTGCGCTCAGGCAGGTCTGCAGATCGTCATCTTTCATCTTCATAACCGCATCAAAACTCCGACCTGTCTTTACTTAATCTTTTTCCTGGCTCCTGGTATCTACAATTTGTTGTCGTGTGTTCCATCTCTCTCTTTGCCAGGCCGTTAAACAGAAATGCAGCTACCATGATTATTTCCTCTTGATCTGATCAACGCAGCCGTATCTGACCCTAGGCACTAACGTCCAGCCTTTGGGTCTAAGATCCTATTTCTCGTCTTGCTCAGGGCTCTGTCTGTCCTCACCCCTTCTTTCTGACACTTCATCCGCTTCCAGAGTAGATACACAAAATAGTTAGGAATTCAGGGCAGTACTGTTTTATTTTCACCTGGCTGTAATGCGCTCAACTCCCAAATTGAGTGAAATATTGTAGTTTTAAGGTCTGAGCAGACTCTTTTTGTGCCTTGATGCTGATGGGAGCTGAGGGTGCTTGTCTTTCCAGGACTGGGTGTTTCAACTAAAGGTGCCTTGGGGAAGGGTCTTTGCTCAGCTCGGCCAATTCTGAACTTTGCAAAGGTGCTGTGCAAGCTGGCATGGTGTGTAAGAATTGCTGTACTCTAGGTGCTGTGCTAACTTGGAAAAATGCAACTTTTTATATTCTTTCTTTCCCTAGGGCCGATGGGAAAGTCAGCAAGATGTATCCCAAGGTGCTGCAAACACCAGTAGAGGCATTAGTCCATCTCGTACCTCCCTGCCAGGCTCTGGGCAGCAAAACCAGTCTCCTGATGCAGGTATGGGGCTTTCCTAAAGCTAAGACAGCTCTCACAAAAACGGAGTGAAATCACCCCAGTTTCTGAGTGCCAAACGGAGCTGAGCTACTTTCAGAGACGCAGAGAAATGTCTCCTCCAAAGCAATGTCCGTGAAGTTCCCTCTCTGATGCATTTAGCAGCTGTGACTTAGCTGCCTACTCCAGCTAGCCTTGCCTTTGTCTGACAGAGTTCTGCTAAGTGACAAATGCCATGTGTTTAAGTTGTCTTTGATTTTGGAAGATGCAAGCTTTATCTTAGAAGCTCAATTCTAAAGCCAGCAGTTAGCTGGGCTCAGAGCTATATTATCTGTTGTGTGGGTAAAACAGCAAAGGCAACAAGGCTACTAATGTTTTAGAAAATAACCAGCGCTGGAATTAGATGGCTGTTTTGCAGTACGTGTGCCCAATGTACAGCTGAGAGTGCAGTGATACATAGTGAGGCTTTTTAATGTCTAACTAGTTTCTCTCAAGGGAGAGTAGAGTAGAAAAAAAAAATGCAGTATTAGCAAGAAGAGTTGGCTGCCCCAAACTTTTTGTCTTTTTCTTAACTTGGATCTTTTCATCTTTTTCTTTTGGCAAGTTTTGTTAATGTCATCAGAATCGTGTGTTGTATCAACATCTTTTTCGCTTTTGCTTCTCAATTCTTTCCTATTTCTGCAAGTTATATAGCATTTTATGTTTCCAGTGGGAAAGAGCAAACTTTTTCACACCATGTGATGAGAAAAACTTTCTGCATACTGGGCCACAGATTAAAACTTACCCAGATTCTTATATCCCTTTCAAGGGAGGAGCAAGCACTCAGTGCTTTTTCTCAGATTGACCACTGGAAGAAGTCATTTTAGAACTAAAATGATTTTTTTTTCTTCCAAAATCATAACTGTTCACATTTTTCAATTTTTCCAACAGGCCTTGGTAGCCTTGCTGCTTCCTACCTGAATCCTGTCAAGTCCTTCGTGCCTCAGATGCCAAAGCTGCTGAAGTCTCTCTTTCCTGTTAGAGATGAGAAGAAGGGCAGGCAGACCTCTCCTCTTGCACAGCAGGTAAAATATTAAATCGAATTGCCTATGCAGTAATACTGGTGCGTGCTGTTAGACTTGCTGGCAGAGTGCTATTTTATATGTTGTTGCAGAGCAAACCGAGCTCTTAGTCATAGTAAAGCTCTGTGATGCATTTCCCCTCCGTTCTATCCAGAGATAGTGGAGCTGTTTAAACTTATTGATACACTCAGCCCGCTTGGCTTTTTACAAGTGCCATGTACACTACTAACATGATTTATGGTAATACCACTTGCAGCAACAATAGCAAAATTTATGAAGTGCACTTAGGGTTGTTTGTGTATTGCCAAGTGGCAAATGTAATCCTATTTTTTATTTCTTATTTTATTTACCATCTTCCTCCTCCCCTGCCCCATCTCACGTCACATTTTTCCATCCTCTGCTTGGGACACTTGCTTTTGTTCATTCTCTTATTTATTACACATGCCAGAGAAGTATTTTGTTTTGTTTTGTTTTTGCTGTTAGTGGTGGCAGTGGTGGTTTTTTGAATGCTGGGCTCCAAATGGGGCTTCTGTGCTGTGAGGGGTAGTTAATGCATGATGAAGCAGAGTACAAAACACTACTGTCTTTTTAAGAAAACAGATGAAATACAGACTCACATTGTAAATAATATTCTCTTTGAGAAAGCATAGTTTATAAAGGAAAAGCCCTCTACTGTGTAAGTCTGGAATATTTAAAAATGATCATGAAGATAAATCTGGAGCCAGATCCCACTTGCTAAAGTTTGTGGAAGTCCTTTTGGTCTGTGCTTTGTTAAGCACCCAGCTATCTCTTGGTAGATGGAAGCTCCTTCATTAGTCTGGAGTTTTGGAAGCACACTGTCTGTAAACTTAGACCTTTCTCACCTCTTCACATGCAGGCAGATGTTTTTAGAGGGTGTCTTTCCAAAGCAAAACAACAGAAATATCCCCAAGCAACTACTTTTTTATGGTTGGATCCAGAGATTCTATTCCATTGTTTGCTACAACTAGGTCTGCCATTACAAGAACATCTAAGCAAATTTTAAATATTTTTCCTTCATATTTTATTCTCTACAAAGTAATAAAATGAGCAAGTTTTACCCCCAAATCTTACCCAACTTTATGCTTTACATTTTTCATGTTGCCCTTTGCTTATGACAGGTTTAGTGTAGAGTCTGGAGTCATGTAACCTTCCTCATCTATGAGATTTAGAATATTAAAATTAAGACAGTGACTTTCTTAAAGGTATTTGGGTATTGAAAGATGCAAATAGGTGCTCTTTACAATTGCACTGAGAGCCTTTCACCACTTCTTGAATTCTTACTGAATCAACGAGAGCTGAGATTAGAAATGAGGTCCAATTTCCTGCCTCTAGTCTAACCACCTGTTCCCACTCCTTCTTACTGTTCAAGATCAGTCTTGCATTATTTGCCTTGAAGTCTGCTTTTAGACTACGAAGACATGTACTTTAGAGAATTTGAAAGTATATTACGGATTACCATGGAAACTCAAATAATAAGGTCATGATCACAGCAGATTTTTAATGGGCAGGAATGCTATTTCTGATTTGTTTTTAAGAAAGAAAAGCTAATGTATAAACAGAAGTGTGTGATGTTTTAATCACACACAGAATCACACCCAGAATGGCCGAGGTTGAAAGGGAACACTGGAGTTCATCTGGTCCAACCCCATGCCAAACAGGGTTACCCAGAGCTTGTTGCACAGGATGGCATCAAGACAGGTTTGGCGATATC
Source organism: Nettapus auritus (assembly GCA_011076525.1). Classification (NCBI taxonomy): domain Eukaryota; kingdom Metazoa; phylum Chordata; class Aves; order Anseriformes; family Anatidae; genus Nettapus; species Nettapus auritus. Next base: position 116,733,312 of record CM021767.1, read on the forward strand.
TCCAGAGAAGGAGACTCCACAGCCTCTCTGGGCAGCCTGTGCCAGTGCTGTCACCCTGACAGTAAAGAATGGTTTTCTCATATCTATCAGGAACCTCCTGGGCTTCATTTTGTGCCCTTTGCCTCTTGTCCTGTTGCTGGGCATCACTGAAAAGAGCCTGACCCCGTCCTCGACACCCTCCCTTCAAATATCTGTAGACATCGATGTGGTCATCATTAATGGATGTTTGCATTAGAGAGCAACCTAAAGTTTTCCACAACCACTGGATCAGGGGAATGAAATGAAATCTTGACATTACTTGGTGCTTTTAGTTTTTTAATAGAACAAGTTACAAATACGGTAGTTCTCAGTGGTTCGAGAGATTTATAGTTACTCTTCCCAGCTCTATCAGTTAGCAAACTAGGTTTCTGCACCCCTGTTAGCAATCACACTGCACAGAAGAGAGCAGAAATTGAAGGAACTGCTACAGGATTTGCTTCCTCTGTGCAGTACAAAAATAAGTAAGTGCCGTTATAGTGGGACTGGCTTGAACATCATAAATATCATGTCTCATAATCTTTCTTGCTGTTCCCTTATAACGGCATGAGGATGCTAATGTGGTCATAGGCGTTAAAAACTGGCCAGAATTTCAATGGTGGCAGTGATGAATGGCTGTGTGCTGGGTGGATGATGGGGCTGCTATGGGGTCAGTGTTTGGCAATCAGCTCCCGAACCTTATCGCTAACCTGTCGGAGTAAGGCAGCGAGCTCGTAGTTCTTGCATAATTGTATGAAACTGCACGGCAGAGAGAACACAAAAAATGGGATTTTTGCATCTCAGAAAACACAAACCAGTACATCTTAGTTCTGTGGAAGGATAAGGCTTTGATGCAGAGTGTCAGGGGACGTAATTGAGTGTGCAGGGTGAGGGTAGGCAGTAAACTACAAAAAGCATAAGGGGGAGATGAAGCCGAAAAGATATTTTGACTGCAATTGCAAAAGAGCCTGGCCACTTAACAGGGAATTGCTGGATTTCTGTTACAGTAAACAGCAAATTTAGAGAAGTAGTTTCAAGAACAGAAATGACTAAAGGAAGGCCTCACAAAGAAAACAGAAAGATCTAAATCACCCGTACCTGGCTAAATGCAAGTGAGTAGATAAGTAATAGCAGGTTATTGAACAAAAATACCAAATGTTTAATAGCAAAAATAACAAAAAGCTAAGCGGATCCATTTAAATGAAACAGGATTTCCAAGTTCTTGTCCAGCTCACTTTCCAGTGCCTATCTGTTCCAGTACATAAGGGTACTGAGTTATCTAATGTCATTAAAAATATGCTGGTGAACCATCTCGAGCTAGATGGCTGCTGCTGTTATTAAACCTCCGATTCATTACAGGTCAATTATCAGGGCACACGTCTGCAGAAAGCAATGGCTTTGTTTTGCTGCATCTTGTAAGCAAGGTCTCGTGGCTGGGCTGGTTTTAGTGCTTTTGAGCATCATTTCCAAGGGAGCAGTACTTAACCTTTTTCTGCAAGTTTATAAGTGAAGTTGAGTTCATCGTGACCGAACAGCTCTCCGAGTGGATATGTTATCAAATCTCAGATCCCATGCAAGTAAACAGGAGACGGATTTCTCATCACTCGTTCTGAAAACACACTTTTTTTGCAATTTATTTCAATCACATGCCGTCGCCGAGGCAGTCACCAGTCTTAAAATAAGCACTATCCTAACGAGATGGTCTTTCCCAGAGCTGTTTTTGTTTGTAGCCTGTTGTTGCCTGAGTTTCAGAAGTGCAGAGCCATTCCAGTCAAGGTGGTGGCAGCTAACAAAATTGCTGTCTTTGACCTTCTGATGCAAGTTTAGTAACTAATCTGGAGAATAATGAACCGCAATTAATGAAATCTGCTCTCGTATTCAAGTGTGTTTCTCAGACAGCACATAAAATAATTGAAAGAACTTCCTGCTCTCTAATTAGTTAGATTGAATTAATTTGGCATAATAGGATTCTTTATGTAACTAGCAGAACGGCTTCCGATGAAGCTGTTTATGTACCTAAAAGATGGGTTTCTGATGAAGCTGTTTATATACTTTTAAGTTAGAAAATGCCTATTTTATCAGTTATCTGCTGCCTTTCAATTAATTGCCAGTACTCTGTAAATAAAAAAAAATAAACCTTTTAGATTACTGCAATTGCTTTTTATTTTCCTAGTTTATTCGTTGAAAGGCTTGGTACAACAATGTACAAGATTTAAAGCCTTACCAACCCATAGTGCTGATCAGGAAAAGTTTAAAACACTTGCTTAAAATATGCAGGTGGATGGGAATCAGAGTTTCATCTATCTTTGCTTAATTATATTATGTGCGCGCTCTTGAAGCTTGTCTTTTTTATTAACATGCTGAGGCTTTCATGGTGTGCACCAAGCAGAATTACTGCTCTTTACCTTATGACCCTGTTGATCTCCAGGAACTGCCCGTATAATTTCATTTTAGGGCATCATTGGGTGCTGACATTACAAATGTATGTATTTGTATTTCAGTTTCTGGCTCTTGACATTGCTGTGGCTCATACCTCTGACCAGTGTGCATTTGAGAAGTGCATTTTGGTCACCTTTGTAGTCAGGAACCTTGTTGGGTGGTCAAATGTCTTCGTTAGCACATGGCTTAAAGGAGAGATCTTGAGTCACAGCTGTCTTAAAATGCACACTCGTCTTTGAATTTCCATGTGCTAATGTAATTCACATTTGTTTTACGGTATAGAAATGCAGACGTGACACAAGAAGGCAGCCCTTTATTTGTTCTCTTTCACCTTCCAATGCAGTTATAGTAATTAATCTAAAAATATATAAAAAATAAAATAAAAAATAAAATAAAAAATAAAATAAGGGCTAAAAAAAATAAAATGAGATAACTGAGAAATAGTGTATGTATACATTTCCCACAAAGTATATTAGAAAAACAGAATTCGAAAATATTATTACTGGCTGCAATTTTCCATGTTTAGAAGGTGAAATAAGAAGTTTGAGTTAATATTTAAATATACAATGTCTTTAGGGAGCAAACAAACAAAAAGAACAACAACAACAACAACAAAAAAAAACACGACTAAACACAACTTATGCTGGATTTCAGCTCTCCTTGTGGTTTCTAGGTTTATATTTCAATGACTGGTGACTTTAAATTATTTTAAAATGAAGGGCAGGGAGGAATATTTGTGTTTGAAGGGGTTCTTTTTAAAATGGACTGTTTGGCTTTGTGCTAAGGGATTCAGAATTCTTCCTGCATTGCTGTGTGTCTTGTGAAAGCATTTTAACCCAAGCGCTCAAAACTGAATTAAATCCACATTTAATGAAGCAACTGCTATGCCCTGCTGGAGAAGTTTCCAATAGCTGCTTTTAAATGGTGATGTGAACATAATACTGTCAGGCTGACAGTCCTTGAGCTCAGTCATTCTTGTCTGCGGATGGCAAAGCACAGACAACAGCAGTGGAAGTTTGCTGATAATGTCCGTATAGGACTGCTGTAACCTTGGCTGGACCATTTCTGGAGCTTGGACGATAAGTCTTGGACACACGGACCCACTCTGTTAACTGCCACTGAACTTTCTGCATATTGTGTATTAACACTGAAGGATTTTCATCTGATGACATCAAGGCAAAAGGCTTTGTACTGAATTCATCAGTCACAATCATCAGAATCACTTACAAAACGTTTAATGGCAGTGAAATACCAAATGTATTTTTCTGAGTCCATTGAAGAGGTTGCCATTATATACGTGTACTATATAGAATGGAAAAACTTAAATTGGGGTTCATTTTGCTGCCCCTGTTAAATGGGGTGAGATACACATTTACTTTTCGCATTCAAGCCCACCAACACGTTGGATTGGTCTTCAGATTTCTCTAATCACTCCTAATAACGTGGCTTTTGGTCACTCAAAGCGTGTTCAGACTGACCTCGAATCTGACCAGCAAATGCTGTGCAAACATGCCCTTAGAAATCTTTATGAACTCACCACACAGAGTAGCAGCTCTTAGGAAAAAAGACAATTTTTGTTCTACAAGGATTCAGAGACGCTTTAAAGTGGATTGCTTTCATGTTCTCTCTTACTCCGTATTTTGTCAGCTTGGTTGAAGAAACAGTGCCAAAAATTATCAGTGTAAAAGGGTCACGTGTTGCCATTGGGTAAATATATGTCTGCTTTAGCAGTCGATATCTACACACGTTTAATGACAAAACTTGGCACTTGATTCAGAAATATTTTTCATCCAGTAAATGTCTTCACGGAGAGACAAACACATTGTTTCAAATGTCCCCCCTCAAGTAACTTCACTACATTTTATGACCAAGATTTGTTTTAGTACCTTTGCTACCCCAATGGGGGTGTTTCTTCCCATCTGTTTCTTGTCAACACCAAAGTTGGGCAAGTGCCACTTCTCATAATTGCTTTTTTTCTCCGTATTTTTCTAAACATTGCTTGGCAAAGTTATTGTAGGAGTTTGGAGATGTGTCATCCTTTCGCGAAGAGAGCATCGTCTTCGCAATTGATGAGGAATGATTAAAGTGTAACAGGTTTATTTAGATTTTATATTTCATGGATTTACATGCTGCAAGACCGAAGGGTTTTGAGAGAGAAAAAAAGCACACAAAAACACTTTCTGCTGTTTATTTGTTTAGAAAGGAGGAAAGAATACCAAGGGAACTGAGAAAGATCATTAAATACTTTTTCTTATTCTAATTCTGAGTACTTGTATCTCATAATAATGCTTTACCTCGGAGTGCTTCCTGGACGTGGCGTGTATACGGGGAGAAAATGGGACAAAAAGATCGATTTAATTTATGTTGCCATTGTAAGAGCTTTTGTTCCTGGTACGAGGTCTGCCATGGAAGAAGCCGGTGCCCCTCCTGTACCAGCTCACACACAGTAGTCTGGAAGCAACGGGGATGGTGGTTTTTCTTCATGCAACCTTTCTGGGATGCCCAAATGCAGCATTTTGTGTTGGACCACGGAAATACTGAACTGGGATTATCTGGATTCAAGGGCCTTGGCTACTCGCTGAGGTTCAGATCCACCTCGGCAAAAGGTTTGAAGTGCTGTCTAAGTGCCTGGCCAGGGATTAGCCCTAATGCCTTGTGCCTGCTGATTATTTTTTTTCATTAAAAGGGGACATTTAACAGCTTGGCTTTGCACTCCCAAGATGGGCCAACCCATGGTTCAAAGACAGCTGAAGAGGAGAGAATATGTTCTGCCAAATCCTCTGGGCACTTTGACACTGATAAGCCTCTTTTACACCTAAAATGTGCTGTGTTTACTTAGAAGAAAGTTAATCCCTCTCCTCTCTAGTCTACATTAAAGCAAAGCATTTGACTGTTAGGACAACGAGGTTCTCCTTGCACATCCAAGTTAATACTTGGGGCAGGTCACAGCACTCATTGAACTTCCTTACTTGAAGATACCTCCGAACTCAGCCACAAGTCAACATTACAGCCATTTTCAGGTTAATACTGTTGGCTTAGATTGCCACTTCATTCCAAAGGAAGCTGAAATTTTGGAATATGAGGTATGTGACTCGAAAACCACTGGACGATGAATCATAAAGCTATGCTTCTTTCAGGCTTCGTTGGTTTGTCCTGGTTCTGGACACCCTCTGCTCCCAGCCCGCGTCACAGTGAACATCTCAAAATGTGAAAATCACGGTGAAGATGTCAAAATGCTGATACCTCGGGCACCCCAAAGAGAGCCGGCTTGCTCTGCCCCCCACTTCAGCAGTCTACTTGCAATTAGCAGGTGTAAAGACGAGCAACCCCCCTCCTGCTTTCTTTCAGTGAGCTGAAGCTTTAATGTCTCTACAAAAAAAAAATATTATTTTGATCCACTGCGAAGCTGTTGGGTTTTTGTCTGCCTTTTGTCTTTAGTTTTACTTTGAACAACCATGTTTTTATTTAATGCCTGAAGATCTCTGCATAAATAATAGCCCTAATAGTTCTTTTCCCCCGTGTTTCTCTCTTTTTGGGAGAGGTCTGGTCGTATTCCTGCTTTACTTAGAAAGGATGCGAGAAAAGAATACCTTTCTCTTCAGTTGGTAAATCTTGGTTCTTTAACCAGGTTGTTGAGTTCTGGAAATAGCTACCTGGAGATCAGCACAGCCTGCAGAAGGAGTCCTCAAGTCCCTAAGAGAGAAGAAGAGAAAGAAAAAAAATCAGGCTGCTCCCAAATTGTATAATACCTTGCCTTTAAAGAACTCTTTCCCTGAAAGCATGAACTTGAGGTTGCAGTATGTTACTTAACATTGCTAAAGAGAGATGTTTCTGCCTTTTTCTCTTTTCTTCATGCTTCCTTTTCACAAGGTCCCTTTCCCCAAACACAAGTTGCTGTTACTGTCGGAAGAGATGGTTTCAAGTGATTATTTCATACCTTCAAAAAACAAAAACAAAACAAAAAACCTGAATACAGAGCAAGCGAGGAACATTTGCTGTCAAAGGCTTCATGTCAAACCCCGAGCTATAAAAGAGAAAGTAATGTGGAAACTCAGAAGTGGTCCTGACACAAGACCAATATATGATCATTAGCAAAGGGCACGTGTAGATATCGCTCTGATGGTGCCCTGTTTGAAAGCAGGATGCACGGATCTTCCTTCTTGCTTCTTCTTTGGGTTAAACAATGCTAAAATTTTTCCTGAATTAAGATGTGGGAGATGGAGAAAGAGTTTTGGAGAGGGGCTGAAGGTGAGGATTTCGTTAGCCAGACCAGCATGACCTCAGACCTCTGTCATCTGGCTGCTCAGTGCTGTGTCTTCTGCCACCTCACAAAAGAAAAGTTCATACGCTATGAATTTGTACTTGAAGTTGCTCTTCTGTTAAAATTCAGGGATTCCTCTGTTGCCTTGGTTGATGTACTTACTTGCCCCTTCAGAGGATGTCAGCAGGATGCATTAGGATAGCGATGCTCCATCCTTTTTTGCCAATTTCAAAATTTCAAATACCAGTATTAATGTTTGCCAGCTTGACAATATTTAACCCTTTAAGTGAACGATGCTCTGTTTTTTCATTCCTGCAGTCTGTCCCACGAATTATGGTTCAGTCTGCCAGTATTGATGCCAGTGCTGCGAAGATAAAACAGGTAAGCACGCCCTGGGATGGTAAGAAACAGCTCTCATATTTGCATCAGTGCAAACCAGAGGCAGTAAATGCTGGGATAGTTACTTAAAACCTGTTGCACTTTTAGTGTTGCTTTACCATGAGATGATTAAATGCAATGTATTATGTTGTTGTGTTTTCCTAGGTCCTGCTAAAGTCCTCCCTTATGTTGCTGGTTGCATTTCTATATCTGAAAGCCTGGCTAATCACATGACTGCATTTGCAGTTAGCTAGCTGAAATTTAAAAAATTTAAAAGCTGTTGTGGAGCTTTAAAAGACAAATTGCTAGGCTCTGATGCTTTCTATAAACAGAACGAGTCTGTTATTCCAAGTGCTGAGCTTTATTCTTGATTTTACATGTCAAGCCAATTCATGATATCGGCATGAAAAAAAGGCTCTTGCTAAGCTGGATGGAAAATAGACCTTATGATCTCCCACAGTTCGGCAGAACTTCAGTCTTATGAATAGCAAATCAGCTTTCTCCCACTGCTTTTATTGTCTTAACAAAACGTGTGTTATCTGAACACTTACAAGGGAAAGCCTGAAGCAAGACCAGAGCTCCGGAGCCCACATGTGCAGCACCCACCCCACAGAAAAGCTAAAAATGTTTTTAATTCTCTGCATCATTTCAAACAACTTATCTGTATTATATTTCACTTAGCAATTGCAAGCTATGCTTTGGTTCTGAAACTTGTAATTCAATCAAATCCCTCTTTCTTCAAACGCCACTTAACCTCCCAGTGGAAAGCATTCAAAACAAGGTGAAAACCCTATTGTTTGGGACACTTTACCACTAGATGGGAAAAATGCAAAATTTTGAACAGTCAACGAAAATGTACACTCGAGAGTTAACAGGGAGGATATGCACAAACCTGTCTTCCTCCAACCACTTTTTTTTCCTCCGTATTAGCAGCCTCCTCCCTCCCCCCTGACGAGATTTAGAGACATCCTAATCTTTTAGAGTACATGTGCTGGCAAAAGATATTGATCTATCAGATTTAGTAAACTTTACAGCCAAGAAATACATCACTAAAATGGGCTGTTAATCTCACGAGGTGCAGTTAATTTCATACTCGGAGAGTGTGTGGGGCTGGCAGCCCTGAGGTGGGAATGGCATTTGGAAACGGGGACGTCAGTGACAGTTGAGTTGGAAAGGGGATGATTTATCAGTCCTGAAAGTTAAGCCAAATAACGGAGAGAGACTTATGGATCGTGGCCGTTTTCACATTCCGTATAAATCCTGCTATTCAAACAGCAAATGACCATTCCTGTAATATAAATAATTTTTCAGTAAATATTGGGGAGCGTATTTCTTTCGGTTGACACTTTCCTTATTAATGGAAGAAATAAGCTGACAGTCCTCCCAGGTTTGTAAAGCTGACTTGAGATCAACTTGCATCTTCTGGAGATAGCAGCTGCGGGGGGATTTAGATTTGCTGGAGGCCTTACTACCTCCCTGAGGCCTTATATCTGTCCTTTTAGCCCAGATACTTTGGATATCAGAGCTCCACGGTCACTGTCCTCTTCTGTTGCAGATCAGCCAAGAGGAGGTAGGGAAACGGCCCCTTGAAGCTGCAGTACAGACGTCAGAGGCAGGAAAGAGTCCTGAAAAGATGCCAAAAGTGCCTTTGCAGCAGCCCCTGGGAGATGCCCAGGCCCAGGACTCCCAGGAAGGACCTCCAAGCCCTCTGAGTGAAGCCTCCAGCGGGTATTTCTCACACAGCGTTTCGACAGCCACCCTCTCGGAAGCCCTCGCGGCTGGAAGCGATGCCGTGGTTCAGCCAGGGGGACAAATTCCTACCACAAGCGACTTCCCAGCTCCTGCTGCGGTTCAGGCCTCTTCTTCTGATGGGCCAGGGCACTCGGACAGCTCTACAGAAAGCCGTCTCAGCAGTAAGAGAGAAATTCAGCCCACCTCCGGCCTTCAAAGCGCTCACACGAGACCAAAAGACAGCCCTGAAGTCAATGGCAATGAGGCTCTGAAATCCAAATCGTGTGCATCTCCTGTGACTCAGAGTGAGCAGGCAAGTGATGCCTCTATAGGCAGCGATGCAAAAAACACCTTTCCTACCTCCTCTCCAAAGAAGGAGCTATCTAAACAATCTGTGGAGTCAGCAGGACAAGCTCTGAGGAAAAAGGAAACAGCTTCTGGGGCTTCCGACCTGGGCTTTCCCAAATCTCAAATCCATCCCGACCAACCGTCCCTGCCCATTGTTGCGGCCTCCCCCTTCAAAATCCAGAAAGTCAAGACGTCAGAGCTCAAGTCCTTCACGAGCATGTTGGGGACAGATCCCCCGTGTCCGCTAAACCCAGAAGAGCAGCCAGAAGGAGAAAAGAGCATGTTGGCCGCCCGCGGGCTGAACCATAACGGATCGGAGACGGCGGAAGAAAAACTGGAAGTGATTTCCGACTCCGAGGACGCCAATGAAATCCCCGAGTGGCTGAAAGAGGGAGAATACGTCACAGTCGGTGCAAACAAGACAGGCATCGTTAGATATGTTGGGCCCACGGACTTTCAGGAGGGAACGTGGGTTGGTGTGGAACTGGATTTACCCTCAGGTAAAATATCCTCTAGGTTGGGGGCAAAGTAGTGTTCATTTTAATGTTGTTTTTTTCTAAAAGGGTTTCATTGGGTAGTCTGAGAAGGGAAATAAAACAGGTCCCTCTCTGCTGCAATCTTTTCACAATCTGCCCTAGTAATCGTAGTCTCCCTGCCCTCTGGGTTGTGTCCCTTCCCAGTTATTTCACTGGCCTCTTGCAACAGAGGTGGAAAGCTCAGCTGCTTTTATAACGTGGCTCATTAACCTGTGTTTTGCAGTATTCATGTCCAAAGGGTCTTCTTCTGGGCTTCTGCTCCGAGGATAAGGGCATCCAAGATGTCCAGTCTCCTAACATGTTCCTTAGTCTCCCACAAGCTCTTTTAAAATAAGCAGTGAAATTACTGAAGATATATATATAAAAACAAGTAGGAAATAATCATACATTGACTGCCAGGAAATACAGGTGATTTAAGGTTTCTTTCAGCCTCTAATTTGCCATTCTTGTCTAACTCTCACCTGTGCAGCTGTAGGCTTCCCAGAATTGATGTGATACTTCATTTCTAGGAGCTAGGTGCCGTCCCTGGAGAGGTTTGCTCACATGTGCCACCGTAGCGTGGTGCAGAAAGGCAGTGGTTTCAGCACAAGCGCTTTAAAACGAAGAAGATGAGGGGAGCATTTACCTTTGCCATGCATGGTGTGCTCATAGAAGCTAAACTAGGCAGTGTGTTTGCAGCCAGTTACGGAAAACCACCTGGCGTTTGCCACCCCAGAAAGCAAACTGTAGCTTTAACCCCTCTGAAAGCTGCAGTCCTGATTCCTAGTCCTGAATTATCTTAAAAACTGATGTATTTATAGACTCCCATTTCCAAAAGTCACCTTCTCTCCCTGGCTGGCTCCTCTGGCTCGCACTGCTAAGGCTGTTGGGCTGGTTGCACACCCCCGGTAAGCCTCCATGAATGATGTCTATGAGATTTGGGGTTGGCCAAGGACGCAGCCACTGGTGTTACTGGATATTTTTCCCAAGGATTGGGTCCCTGACTTAGAACCATAGAATATCCCGAGCTGGAAGGGACCCATAAAGATCACTGAGGGGAGGTAGAAGTCCAACTCTGTCCTCATGAGGATGGATCGGACCCGGAGCTGCGTTGGCGGCAGAGAGGAAACACGTAAAACAAAGCAGGTGACCTTTTGGTGATGAAGAGCTATTGTACCTCGTGGCGTTGCCTTTGCAGAGAGGAGTGGTCCCAGGACGGTGTTTGTGAGGCTTTTAAATGCTTTGCAGGGAGAGATTAAAAGGTAATGGCATCAGCATAAAGTGATCATGCTTTTCTGTTTTGTGGAGGTTTTATGGCATGGAAACAGCTCTTCTCTATTTCCAGAGCTCTTCTAATTGGCTTTTTTCTTTTTTTTTTTATTTTCTGTATTTCAACACTTTTCCTGAAATACAGGATTCCCAGAACACTGAGCAGAGAGGAAGCATCAGGAGCATCCCGTTCGGGTGCCCTGTCCCCACGCAGTGCCAGGGGCCGCCCAAACCACCCAGCCTTCTCTATAACAGTTTCGAGCCTCCCATCATCACGGTAGCTTTTCCTTTCAACCAAACCCTTCTTCCCTGCAGCATGGCAGCACATCTTTCAGCACAAGGTGCCGTGGTGGCTCCTTGGTTCAGTTTTGCAGCCACATCCCTGCCTTCGTGACACCCGGCGTGCCGCTGCGTGTGGGTGCCACCCATCCACCTCTCCTGATATCCACACTGCCCTTAGCCATGAAACAAAAACCTGGTCTGATAAAATCTGTATTTACTCCAACCTTGTGGCGTTACACTTTTCTCTGTCATCTTTATTTATTCATTCAAAGTTTAGGTGTTTTGTAATCGTGGCTCAATGGCAGTTGGATCGCATCCCTGCTCCCGTGCCGGGACCCTGAGCGCGCCCGCTTTGTGTCACCTTCCTTCCTCTTCTTGCCCCAGGTAAAAACGACGGCTCCATCGGCGGAAAGCAGTACTTCAGGTGCAACCCGGGCTACGGATTGCTCGTGAAACCGGGCAGAGTGAGGAAGGCCACGGGACCAGCCAGGAGACGGAGCACGGGGCTGAGGGTGCAGGGAGGAGCGGCCGCCGAGAACAGGAGGAGCGGCAACTTCTCCGGCTCGGCTTCCAACCTGGCGTCGCTCACAGCCCTGGCTAAATCGGAAGGAGGAGCCCCGCTTCGCCTGGAGAAGAGCCAGAAAAACGCCGAGAACAGGAAATCCTGGGCAAACTGAGACAGCCCCCCGCACACCGCAGCCCGGGAGCACATCTCACGGCTTCGGGAAGCTGAAGTGTCCCTGCGAACTCCTGGTTTGTGGCAAACACTAACGAAGGGTCTTTTTTTATTCTGCTTGGGGTGATTGACACGTTAATTCTTTGCCTTGTCGCGGTGCTGGATCTACACCCGGAGTTTCGTGATGTTGGGTGTACGCCTGATGGCAGGCAGCGAAAGCTGGCGGCGGTGGGTGGCTGGAAGCTCGGCTCTCCTCCACCTTTTGGGGAGGGAAGAGATGTGAATTGTTCCAATCACAGCTTTGACTTTCCAGTAGCTACATAATATTACCCACGTGCTAGTGCTTCTCGAAGTGCGACTGGCAATTCTGAAGAAACGTCCCCAGAATAACTCCTTTTTAAAATAATTTTATAAGAGCTGTGTCTGTCTCACGTAATACATAACAAAAGGGTAAGGTAATGATTCCAGACAGGCAGAGAAGGGAACATAAAACTTTATTTGCTTATGAAGAACCCCCAAAACCCCTTTGTTAAAAAGTTAGGTGAGCCAGGACCAGGACCTGCTTCGGTTACTGTCCTGCTGCCCTTCCCTCCTCCTGGGGCAGGCAGCACGACCCGATTTATTGCTGCTGTGTTGGGAACGAGACGAGTCCCGTGGCCCGCTCCGCAATATTCCTGATCCCTTCTTTTTACAGAAGAGGGGAGTTGGGCAGATTTGCTCTCTGTGATCTACTTAATGTGCTCACCAGGCCATGATCCTCTCTCCCCCTGTCCTTTGGGCCAGGAGGGTTTTTGCAGGGACCAGCACCGCAGCGCTGCCCCAACCCCACTGCGCCTCCTTCCCGCTGCTGGAGGTGGGAGCACCCTGCCCAGCATCTTTTTAACCCCGTTTTGCAAAACAGGATGCTGGTAACGGGATGAATCCAGCTTATTTATTTGTATTTATTGTTTGAAAATGAGAAACGTTTGCGCTTTACAATCGCCCGCTGCCCGACGTTGCACGAGGAGCTCCGCCAGCCCCCCGCCAGCATCGCTCCCACGAAGCAGCGCACATGAAACCCAACCCGGGGGGGGAGAAGAGCTGCAGAAGCTTCCCCCAAACCAACCTCTTTGAAAGTGGGAGGCTTGGCCTGGCTTTCCTAACACTTGATTTTATTTTGGGTACCCCTCGCTAGTTTTTAACGTCCACAAATCCCACGTGGCTGTACGCGTGCGCGTCTACGTGCGCACATCCCGACGTACACGCACTCGTTTGGCTAACAAACCGAGGAAGACCGCAGGCTTTCATGTTCTGAGCTGTTTATATCTCGTTTCAATAATCACGGGGGGATTGGACAGCTTGAGCAAGAGGCGTTTTAGCTACGTGGGGAATATTCAGGATGCCGAATTCGTGCTTAAACTTCAAGACGTATCTAGTCTCCGTCCGCGTTACACGCGGGTACCGAAGTGCCTTAGCCATCTGGTTCAGAGGTCCAAGGGAGAGATACATTGTCATCAAAGGAGCCCGGGATGCTCGCTGAAGGAGATAATTATGCTGATTTACTGTAATTAATATCATTTATGCAGAAGGAATAAAATTAAAATAGAAACTAATCTGTAGCTGAAATAAGCGGGATGGGTTACAATGCGGCAGGCGTAGCGCTGCCAGGGACTTGTGTATCCTTTCGGCTTTCTGTAACCGGCTTCAGCGTCTCCTACGTTTTCCTAGAGAAATCTTAATATATAATGTACAGACCGGCTTTGAAAGGCGTTTTTAGTGTACAGTTTTGTTCTCCTTTCCCTTTGCACGAAGCTCCTGTCCTTTCAAGCCCAGACTTCGGGAGAAATTTGGTAGTAAGGAATTCAGATGCTAAAAACCTCGTGTTTTGTTTTTTTTTTTAAGGTTATAACTGTTTTTTATAGACATGATCCATGCAAGGAGACAACATTTTGGGGGGTGATGAGTCTTGCTGATGAAAGACCACCCGCTAATTGACACGACGCCTCTTTTATACTGCCTTGTGTGTTTTCTAAACCCCATCTTTGATGTTTTTCTACTTGCACTTTGTTCCGATGCGCGACCGAATGTTAGCTAATGTGAAGCAGCCCCCTAACCGATGGGTTTTTTACAGTCTCAGCATTTCATTTACTGGATTTAGGGATAGCTTTGAAACTCGGTGTCTGCGAGGTGGCCCCTTTGGGAGGGGATAGGAGGGAAGAACCTGTCCAAGTCCTTCTGAACCCGCTTCAGGACTGGTTTATCACAGGTACAGCAGTGAAAGGGTGAAGCAGCAGCTGGGCTAACAGCTCGCCGTGGATTCCACCCGCTATAAATTCCTCCGGCCGTATTTAACTACACTTTTGACTCTATAAGGACTTACTGAAGTGTTTGCACATCTGGGGCGTGTGCTTGGAGGCCGCAGCCAGCTGATACGGGGTGGATTTCCTCTTCCATCCGCCCTCAGTTGTGTTACAAAACCGTGCTGTGCGTTTGTAGAAGGGCACGGAGCCTGGTGTGAACGGCACTTGCTTGCTGCCTCCTCTAGGGGAAATAAATGGTCCTGGAAGCAAACAACCTAAATAAGGCTTTTGGCTTTCACCATCTTGTTTGACTTTTGAAACTAAGCCTCCCCTCGAATCCCACCTGCCCCAAAATGCAACTATCCCAACCAAATCGCGGCACAAGCTCCCCAAAGCCAAACAAATCAGATTTGGCCACAAGGATGCTCTTGGAGGACTTCTCTGGCTCCCTCCTGCCCCCTCCACCTTTCCCAGCCACCTGAGGTTTCTTCTCAAGATGCTGCCCTCTGTTTGGACACAGTGCACATCCCTCTGCTCAAAGCCATCTGGTACTCTGCACCAGCTAACCAGAAAACATCAGTTTAAACCATGATGAAGGTAAATTTATTATTATTATTTTTAAATTGATAACTAGCAATAGAAACGCTCTACCCTCAGCATAAAGGAGGTGCTCTTAACTGGAACAGCCCGGCCAAGAGGCTGGCGCATTAATAGCTATGCATATTTTTTCCAAGATTTTTCATGCACTTTATACGGGGAAGAATAATATTTAATGCAGGAAGTGTAATTTGTAGCGTCTCATCTCCCGTGTCTGCTCGGTTGTGTCAGCTTGCTTTCTGTATCTGTGACCTGTGGTCGGGTCTTGGTTTCTGGGGTAGAAAATAGGGTCAGTGGGGCAAAAATGCAGTGGTCTGCCCGTATCAGCAGCTCGGTACCCCCGCACCCCTGCACGTGGAGCAGGATTTGGCCGTGCAGGGTCGTTTGCTGCAAGTCAGCCTAGAGGATGCTTTTTTTATGGGACGTTTTTGTGGGTTTTCTAAGCCAAGCCAAGACTTTTTACTGTGCTATGCTCAATACTCTTGCGGTGTTTTGATTTGTTTGGCCAAAATAATACCTTTTCGGCTCAGGGGCCTTGGCTCTCTGCTGTTTAATGATGTAGTTTAGCTGAGGAAAACTAAGAGAAACGAGTCCCACCTGGGAGTATCGCCCACGTCCTTAAAAAAAAGAGGGTGGCTCAGCTCAGACCTCCTGGCTCTGCTGCTGCCTGGACACAGCTGCCCAGCCCCAGGCTGGGAGGCTCAGCACCTCCTTGCTCTGCTATGAACCAAGAGCCTCCAGCTCGTTGTGCCTGGCAGTCACGAAAACTGATCCAAAGCGAGCTTGGTGATGCATGGACCTGTTCATACTGTACCAGAGCTGCCGAGGAGTCTCTTTTCTATATCAATGCTTGTGTTGTCCTCGCGCTGGCACTGCCAGCTCTTTGCACAATAAGAAGTTCAATTCTCACAGTGCCTTATCCCTGGGTCAGCAATGAGTGCAGCGAGGAGGTGGATTCGCGCTGAGTCTCTGTAGCTTCTAGGAAATGGAGATCGTGGTAGGTAAATGTGCAGACTGGTCACACTACAAAACCCTCTTGAGCTGGGATGACAAATAAGTGTCTTGTTCCTCTATTTCCTTTATCCATCCCTGCTTTCCCTGATGCAGGAGCCGCACTACCTGCCTCGCCCCAGGGTGCCCCAGAAGTGCCCCATATGTGCCTCTTGCAGCCCCTGCACGTTTTGCTTTTTCACCCCCTACTCATGCCCACCGTGTCTTGGGAGCCTCTTCCAGCTCGTCTTTCTTTCTGTTGATTTTTTTGTAAATGTAGTGGGTCTGTATATAAGGAGTGGATATTTACACTGTGGTATCACGTGTTGATTGGTGTACTTCAAATGAGCTAAAATCCAAAGATACTTTGTAATGAGCTGTAAAGTTTTTAATTATTTCTGTACAATACTAAATTACTGTAATATTGTATTATACATGCGATGCAGCCTGCAGTACCTAAATAAACTCCTTCTTTAGAGCCTGTATGTCTCTGCTTTATTGATCCAGCTCGCAGCACCAAAACTTTCAGATGCATTTCCCAGCACTACGATGGGAGCAGTGTTCCTTGAGGGTGCTGTGGTCTGTCACCAATTCAAATGAGGCTGTTTCCCCCTGTTGCCTGTAGTGTTTCTTGCAATTTAGGGATCTTCCTGTAGACAAACACAAAGCCACAGCATTGCTTCCCCTTAATCCTGCCTCCTCTTTGGGGCCTGGAGAAATACCCTCTTGCCCACAAGTGTTCAAGTGTGGGAGCCCTCATCACAGCCCAATGGCCAAGGAGGAAAGCTGTAAGACTTCCCTGTCCTCACACTGACTAAAAGCAGGTGTTGTGCTCCCTCCCCAGCATGCTGCAGCCCATTCAAGGGGCTGTTGATGCTGCTCCTGCCCTTCCTTGGTCACAGCAGTGATCTCTCTTCCCTCTGCTCCTTCTGTTCCCCAATAGGTTGTAGAAGTCCACTGCTTGCAGCCTCCCAAAATTGGGGGTAAAAGCACACAACAACAAAAAACTCTTCCCATTGCTCATGAGGTTGGAGTGCTGATGCTGCTGGAGCCTTCTGCCTTCAGGCTGGGGCAAATTCTGGGGCTTTGGGCAGGTGTTCCCTCCAGGTGCCCATTGTCTCTAATTAACAGAATGGAAGTGACTGGGCACATTGAAAACAACCCCCAGAGCTGTGGTCTATTTCAAAGCTTGTGTCATAGAATGGATCCAGCTCTCCAAGGAGCAGCCCTCAGACCCTCTCAGGGCAGCCTGTGCCAGGGCTCTGGCACCCACCCAGCCCAGCAGTGCTGCCTGAGGGGCAGGGGGAGCCGCCGGGGCTCCAGGCTGGGCCCAAGGCCTCTGGGCCTGGCCCTGGGCACCGCTGAGCAGAGCCCGGCTCCGGCCTCTCCGCACCTCCCTGCGGGTACTGACGGCCATGGGGGAGCTCCCCTGGAGCCTCCTCTGCTCCAGGCCGAGCAGCCCCAGCTCTCGCAGCCTCTCCTCACAGCACGGGGGCTCCAGGCACAGCAGCACCCTGGGTGCCCCGGCCTGGGCTCTCCCTGCTGGGCCCAGCTCTCTCTGTGCTGGGAGCCCAGGACTGTTCCCAGTACTCCAGTGCTGAGTAGGGGGGCAGGATCCCCTCTCATGCCCTGCAAGGCATGGCCCACACAGAGGCAGAGCAGTTGGCACATGGAATTTGGGGAAACTCTGCTCTTGCCAATCCTGCCTCCCAAAAGTCCTCAGAGCTGTGAGAAACCCAGTGCATCCAACCAGAATTTTAGACTGCCAAGAAATCCTTGAAACTCACTTCCTAGGTCACTTTTTTTTAAATAAATTTATCAACATTTTTTTTCCTCCCAAATACAGCTTCATGTTGAAAACAACTAGCAGTGTTGTTTTTGCTTTTGTTTTTATTGTGTGTGTGTGTGTGTGTGTTTTTAAAGCAACAAGCATCATGTTGATTCCCCAAATCCATGCTGAAAGTCATTTAGCAAAGGATATTTTTATCAGTGTCTTGCAATCAGCGCAGAGATATACGGCTTTTTTTTTTTTTTTTTTTTTTAAGCCGATCTCCTTTAATTTTTTACCTTCTGAAAAGAAAAAAATAAAAAAGCCTTTTGCTGAAACACAGGAGCCTTTTGAAGTGCCGTCACTTTGTTGGAGGCTCGCTCTTCCCGGAAGGGGGGTGTAGCACCTTCCCGCACCACAGCCGCGCGCTGCTTTGTGTTCTCCAGCCAAAGCTGCTTTTAAAAGGCACCGATCAAAACAAGCAAGGAAGAAGAAGAAAAAAAACAACACACACACAGAGAATACTTCTTTCCCCTTCCTTTCTTCAAATTAATACTACTTTCACTGTCCTCGTTTGTCTCATCCAACGCAGCCCAGCTGCCAGCTGATCTATGTGCCCAAGGAGCTCCAACCCAGAGCCCTGCTCCTTGGCTTGGGAGCCTCCATCCTGAGCAAAACACTGAAATGGCCATCCAGGCCTGGCTGCACGCATCAATTTTAACCAGTTACAGACCCCAGAAAGCCTTTCAGTGAACAAATCGATGATGCTGAGCACAACCGGGCCAGGAGGGAAGGGCAGCCAAAGCATCCTCTTGCCTTTGTGGCTTCTCTAAATGGGACCTGTACTCGTTACCTCATCGTTTTAGTTTTATTACCCAGGACTGCAGACCTTCAGCAACTCCTTGGGCACCTCCTGGCCAAGGCCAGGCTGGATGGGGCTTTGGTTTGGTGTCCCTAGAGGTGTCCCTGCCCACGGCAGGAGGTTGGAACTGGATGGGCTTTCAGGTCCCTCCAACCCAAACTATTCCCTGATTGTATGACTCTAAGAGCCCTTTGGGGTAGGAATGGGATTGGAACAGACCCTGGCCACTTCCTGCAGCACATGGTGGCCCCATGGCCACCTGCCCTGTCTCAGCCTTGCCCCAGGCTTGGCAGAAGCCTCACAGGGACAGGGGCACAGCCGCCCAGCACCGCAAAACACCAAAGCACCACTGTAGCATGCAGCCCCTGCAACCCCAAAGGCATCCTTACAAAGACACGGCTTTCTCAAACAAGCTCATTTTTCCATATTTTGAAAGGTAAAAGACACGTTTTTTGTCTTGCTTGCGTCTAAGGCCTCTCTCGGGCTTTCACACCAGACAGCTTTGTACACAAAGGAGTATAGGAGAAATCCATCTTTGTTGAGTTATACATTTTTATTTTCTAATAGGTACAATACTAAAATAAACACAAATTAAAAAAAAAGTTTTATTAAAACAAAACTGTACAAAAAAGCAGTTATACTACATTTTAATTACAGAACAGTCTACTGTCCAAAAGGCACTAATCCAGAATAGGAGATACAATGATACAGGACTCATTTTAACTATTTTAATCAATACAATAGAGCACTTGTTTCTCTGTCCATTCACATATAGAAACAAGGACTTTTGCTACAGTCATTACACACTGTTATAAATATGAGCCCTACATGTAAAGATGCAGTATCGCTCTCCCTGGGCAAGAATTCAATTCAAACAAGGCTAGAAATTAAAAAATAATAATAAAAAAAAAAAAAAAAAAGGGGAGAGAGCAGAGGACACAAGGGAAGTAGCTGATACTTCATCCTTTCACAGTACGTGCTGCCTACGGAAGATGTGACGAGTATTAACCTCACCTTCATTTTGTAGCTGGGAACTGAAGCACACAGAAAGGACCGGTTTGCCTCCAGGGTTTGCAGCAAGTCTGTGGCAGAACTGAAAGGTGAGCTTACAGCACCTGATTCCCAAGGCTTTGCATTTTTTTTCCCTCTACAACCTGTTTTATCCAGGCCTCCTATGACCCTCTTATCCCCTGGACAAGTCTCCAAACGATAATGCATAAGGAACAATCCCCAAGTGCATGGAGGGAGAAAACAGAGGGCCTTTCTCCTTGCAGCAAAACACGGAGCAGACCCACTCAGCACCCTGCAGATAAAGGCAGTGATTCAGAGAAGATTTTAGCAAATTCTTCTTAAAAATCAGTATCTTTACTGCAAGGGCCTCGAGCCATGAGAAAGATGGACCTCATTTGCTGCAAGTGCTCCAACAGCAACGCACCCAGCTGTTGTAAAGCCACCAGAGAAGCGTGGCTCGTGTCCAGCTCCTGTTGGAGATGGAAGGGTGCACTGGACGTGACACGGGAAGTGACAGCACTGGCTTGCCAACTTGCCCTCCTGAAAGCAAAACTATGCCTTGGCAGAGCGTAGACAGCTGTGGGGAACACGAGGTCCCCAGAGCTCCTCGCTCCATCTTCCTCCGTGGTGGTGTTACCTGAGATGCGCTCCCCTGTGATGTTCACTGCTGCTTCCTGGCCTCTTCTTGTCCATAAGGGTCCGCTTGTCCTCCCTCCCAGTCTGCACTACTGCTTTGTTTTCCCCCCTGAAATACCAGGCTGAGGAGCAGTAGCAGAGATGCTACAGACCGTGGATGGTGTGGTGAGCGTGCTTGGAGAACACGCGTGTGCAAAGCAAGCAGCCAGCGCCAAAGCTCTGACGTTACCGCTAGGAGCAGCGACACAACGTGCCCACCAAAAGCCAACGAATAAATACCATGCTCTCGGCTGAACAAGCAGCCCTGGTTAAGATAAAGGCCTAGGCACGTCTGCAGGGTCGTGATGACGACAAGGAGCTTTGCCCAACGCTTTTGAGGCGGACGAGGTTTAACACGCAGGCGGGAGAGGGATACTGCACCTTTCGAACAGTGTCATACACATAAGACAAAGACAGGCATCTGGATGTTAACAAAAATAAGTAACAAAGAAATATGATTAAACAAAATCTCTTCTCACATCATCCTATACTACATCCTCCTTCTGCTTAGCAGAAAATTGTACGTACACAAAAATACAAATACACAATTTTGTAGAACAGTCTGATTTTAATATATTTATATATATTTATATTTATATGAGTGGCAGGTTAGTTCATTATATAGAGCTTTTTGCACTTTTGGCTCATATGCAACAAGGCTTTATAAATTCAGCTTTAGCTTTCATTCAGGTTTTATAGCTTCTTGAACATTTGTTTTCACATTTAAAGCAGCATCCAATTTGCAAGAGGAGTTGGTGGTGGCTACAGCAAGGATCAGGTCACGAGGTTACTTGGGGGCGAGGGGGGAATATACATTCCAGTGTGTGTGTGTGTGCGCGCTAGTGCTAATGGAAAAAAAGAAGAACGGACTGTGACCGTATGACTCCAGGATACCATGTTTACCTCTTGAGGTAGGCAGAACACCTACAGCAGATGAGACACAGGTGCGGTTTTCATCGGGGCACGCGGCGCGAGGAACGAACAGATGCCGACAGAGGGACGCATGGAGACCTAAGAACCTGCTGGCGGCTTGTGCTGGCCAGCAGAGGCTGGACACGGCTCACCTCGTATTATTTCTGCATTTGGCAGACTCACGAAGGCGGCTGCCAGCCACCCGGCACGCACGAGACCGCTTCGCTCCCACCCTGCGCCCACCGCGGCCGCGGAGCGAAACGAAGACACACAGAACCTGAAACGGCAAACCAAGGCCCTAGCGCTTGGCTAGGGCGGGCTTTTGCTCGGGGCCTTTGCTTTTCTTTTTCTCTTTTTGTGCCTCTGACGCTGTTCCGTTGTCTTTTCCCTTCTAGGCTTGCAGCGCTCACTCCTACATTAATCTTTTTTCAATTACAACCGCGGTTATTGACAATCGCTTTGTTTAGAAAAACAAAATATCACAGTTTAAAAAAAGGCATCTCTAGAGCAGGGCAGCAGTACAATGTCAAACGGTCGGCGTGTGTTATAGGCTCCACAAATGCTTTATTTTCATTAGTACCCCAGCAATAGATTCCCATTTGATCATTGCTTGTATCAACACCCATCAACATCCTACAAGCTAATTTTCTGTTCTCTGCGAAAGAGATGTCCTTACAGCTTTTCTTGCCAATAGTAATTTCCTAGGCTTTCCCAACTCATGTGTTATTAAGTTGTCAGAGTGAAAACAACATTTTGTTACTAATGAAAAATAAAACATCTACATATGGATTGCTTTCATTTTCGGAATCCTTAAGTGGTACTAATACATCTTAATAGTGTTCTGTTATTTTTATTTCCTTTTACTATGGTCAGAAGAAATTCTTTAATGCATTTTTTTTTTTAAACTAGCATCGATATCTATCTTTTATTTTACCCACATAAAATTCTCCTGTATGTTTACAAAATTATAACCACCTGCCAATAGTTAAATTACTTTGACAAAAACGCTTAGCAGGTGCCACTATTATAAGCCTAGAAATAATTAAGAATATAGGAAGAAACTGCCTCTGTGATTCCAAAATGGGGTGATTAAATATGCATATTAGCCGCTTCTACCCAGAAATCTCAGATGTACGGGCATCCAGAGATGCATGATTAATGCACGAAGCTATTTGCATCTGTAATCCAAGAGGCAGCTTCCTACCAAATTCTCTCCAAGCTTCCCCCTCTTCCCCGTCCACCCCAAACTGGAGATTGCTAAGGTTTGGCTGAGGAACAAGATTTGTTAAGGAGTTCCCCGCCAACAAGTTTGAGGCTGATAAACCGAGGGGGGGCAGCACGGGGAAGGAGTGGAGATTTCTTTCCAGCCGGGCTCTGCGGGGCTCCGGATCCCTGCTGCTCCTCGGGAGCCTCACGTGCGGAGGGACTGCAGGGAGGGCTCGTTTCTTAAGAGGGAAATGAGGTCTAATCCTATTCCTCCAGCTCACTCTGGAGTCCTGTTACTCACTTAGGCACTTTTTAAAATTGACACTAAGAAAAAAAAAATAATAATTAAAAAAGTACTGCACATATTTCACGCTTCCTGGGCTTTCACGGGCCTTGGGAAGATCGTAGAGACCAAGAGGGAGACAGCCAAGGCGATCTGTCAAGAAAATAGTGCTCCCCACGGACACAAGTGACTTTTACTTGTCACCCTCTGATAGAACTGCTGTTGAACTACATCTAGTCTAGATTTGTTATTCCTCTGTTAAGGTAAAAAGCCTGTCCTGCGGTGGTCCTGTGGCACTGTGCTAGCACGTTATCGTATGGGAGCTGACACCTGACTTCCAGAGAGGCACGGGGCTCTCCCAGTCCCAACCAGTGGCGCTGAGCACCTGTACTGGTTTGAGCCAGCGCTGCCTTTCACCTCCAAGAACAACCCTGATGGCAAAGCGAGGAGGGTCGGCTGCTGATGAGATATGGAACTACGCTGCTTACACCATGGCTAGATCCAAAAGTCTTGTACCGCAACAGGTGATGACATGGAAAATCTGTCCCCCCTCCAAAGAACCACGGGGCTCTGACCCCACTGAATCTAGAAATGAGTCAAAAGTTTCAGTTCAGCACAAGTCTCCACATGCCGTCTAAACGTATGGAAAAGGCAAAGAGAAAGAGAAAATTCAGTGGATAATAGTGAAAGATGGGCAGATCAAAATCCAGTCTATTTTCATTATTGTATCTGTTTGGAAAAGCCATTTCATTTCAAGTTTCTCTGATCACCTTCAAATCTAAAACAACTTTAAAAGATTAAAAAGCAACTGCGGCTGCCAAAGGTGATCCCCAGCCCTGGCTGAACGGGGCTCAATACACAGCCCCTTCAGCGAGGCCAAGCAAATCCGTGTATCCTGTCCCAAACCCTCGCAGTAAAAAGCAGGCAACAACACACTAACTGCACCAATTAATCCAGCTTCCAACAGTAAGTGCAAGCAAGACAGAATAAAATTAAAGAAAAAATGCTACTACCTCTGTTAACCATGGTCCAACACTTGGAATTATGTTTTTTCACGTTGGAGGCTTCAAGTAAAAGCCTGCTGTAAAAGGACTGAATATATGAACTCTTTTATTTATACATGGTCAGAGTGGACTCTGGAAAATGTTTCATGTTCATACTTCACTGCGGACAATAGATATCTGGATTTCAAGTAGGCAGTTGATACAGCACCATCTAATAGGCAGAAGGAAAGGTGAATCTGCGATGACTTGGACTAAAGTATTAAAAGAATTTAGAAAACGCCTAACTATAAATACACCGCCTGATGTTGTGAAGGTAATAAAGTGCCTGTAAAGAGAAGAACGAGAAACAAGAGCAATGAAATTCAAATGGCAGAAGTTACCAAAGACTCTGAAAGGAGGGGAGAAAGGGCACAGAAAGCAACCAGTTAGTCCCAACGGGAGTGGGAGAGGCAACAACCTACAACTGGCATAGGGAACAAAACCAAACGGATAAACCTGAGCACTCTAACTGTGCAAGAAATGTCAAATTAGTCTGTTAAGAACAGCCACATCTGTGAAATACCTGTATTTTTCTAAGTTAATTTGCTAGAATGTCGTTGAACATCTACTGAAGTGCAAGGCGCAGTGCCAGTCTTACCAGTAAAAAAGGCAGTTCCAACATTAATAAAAAAAGATTATCCTTAGAAGTTACCGTGTCCCTGATTTGTTGACCTAAGCATTAAAATGAAAAGGAGGGAAGGGAGGAGTGCTGCTAGCTAACCATTCTGAAAAACCCCGAGGTCCTTTGTAGAGCAAAAAGCTCAAAAGTTTGCAAAAGATTTGGAACCAAACCTAAAATTCAGAACTGGATGGCTCTGTTATTAGCACAGAAATCACATATATCACTTAGTTAGAGACTGTGTGACCACTGGGTTCAGGTTAGAGCACATCAGTGTAAGAAAACCATTGGTAAACCAGGTAAAATGGATTACCGAGGCGAGAAGGAACTTGGATGAAAGACAAAAGAAATAGTCTCTATGAAGGAACACAACTAAAGTTTGGGAAAGAATCGTGTGAAATTTGGTACCAACAAGAATCGGCTTCAGAAGAAAGCGAATGGCTTAGAGCGATGGAAGGAGGTGTAACTCAAAACACTCGTCTGGAATTCCTTCAGGGAAGCATAGGCTCAGTGTAAGAACTAATTTCAAGAGGAGACATCAGTTCAGCAAGACGACTTCTGGTGGCTGTGATATTTTTGAAGCTCTCTGGCAATTGATAAAAGCATTTGTAAAAACAGTTGCTCGCGGCAATGCAGCTACAGGAAATGGTCACGACTGATCAACGTTTTTTCATGTTAAATAATTTTACGTTGAACAATAGAAAACATCGCAAGGTACTCTTAACAACTGGAATTCATGTACCCAGGTGTCTAATATAGAGAATAGCAACAAAGAAGTTAACATTAGAAATTCGGACTGACCTGGTCTGGCTTTTGGTTGGGTTCTTTTTTGCTCTTACATGAGAAGCAAAAACAAAGGTTGAACAGAATAACGCTGTTCCAGAGCTACCATAGCTGCTCAACAAGGCTGGGAGGATGTATCGCTGTCTCAGTAGAACAGACACACTGAATCTGTAAGATACTGAAGCAAATCTAAGTAACGCAGCAGCATACATAAACCACCTTTTATCAAAACTACATTTGTTTGATTCCCATTACGGCAGAAGTACAAAGTGGAAAAAGTTATTTATCATACATGACTGGAACTTCCCGTGGTTTAAGGCACAACATGTTCTCTGATGGAAAGTCACACTTTTTAAAAGAAGTTCGTACTGCAGCGAACCCCTCTAGGACTCAAATCTCTACAAACGATTAAATACTAAGAACAGGTTATAACCGTAAGAGTAGAAGACAAGTCTACCTCTTTGGAATAAGAGTTTTACAATTAAGGCCAGAAGCGACCAGTCTGTCACCTACAAGGAGACCCTGCATATCATGTGGGTTCTCAAATGTCTGATGCAAACTTCCTACTCTTTCTTCATCCAGTGGGATGAACGAACCATCTTGCCCTTCCAAATGCAAAGAAAATCCCCTAAGGGTTTATAAACATAAACGGACTTCCCACCCCAACACATTTACAAATGCCTTCTTCATGTCCGTGGATACTTCATTGACTTTGCACGTAATCAGAAGCCTGATTTTCAACCTTGTTTCACTGAACTGAATTACTGACAATGCAACCTCAGGACAGAGTTTTGTTTCTGCTCTGCTGTAAATCCTAGCAGGAATTAACTGAGTGTTGTTGAAATCTACGGGCAATTCTCAACTGGAGTTAACTCCAGTAGTTCTGCAAATGGGAGGATCTATTCCCTAATCTCAGATAGTATTTATTGTCTCCAAACACCTGAAGAAACAGGGCTGTGACTTGAAAGAGATCTAAAGGAAGGACGAGAGGCAGAATTAAACTGTACTGCCCAGTGAGCAGCTGTGTGCTTAGCTAAAGTGACAGGCAGCTACCCCTAAGACAAACAGAAGAAAAGCACGTCTCAAATTGCAAGAGCAGTTCCTCATAATGCTATAAGGCATGCCTGGCCCAAAGAAACATACGCTGGATATCTCAGAGAATTCAGTAAGCTGCTTCAACTATCTCACAGAATCACAGAATCGTCTAGGTTGGAAGAGACCTCCAAGATCTCATCAATAAAGCCTCTGAGATATTTACCTTTCTCAACCAGTAATGACACACTTTACACGGTGCACCTGGTCTT
Organism: Nettapus auritus; assembly: GCA_011076525.1. NCBI lineage: Eukaryota > Metazoa > Chordata > Aves > Anseriformes > Anatidae > Nettapus > Nettapus auritus. The sequence goes on from CM021767.1 coordinate 116,759,558, forward strand.
TCTCAGCATCACATTTCCCCTTTGCCATGCTGAACCCAGTGTAGCTCCATCTCAACTCAGAGAAGCCTACTCAATGCAGAAAGGTGAAATGTCCTCACTGCTACTTTTCCACTCCAAAATTTCATCAAACCTTTTGAGCAGAAGGCAGCTTGAATGTGCCAGGGGAGAGCCTATGCTGTTTGGTCTTGTAAAGATCTGCTTACTTGCCGTGAAGTATAAATGAAAGGGTCTGCACTCTGGAATAGGAAAAACTGGTCAGAGAGTTGATATTGTGAGTCCCTGGCTCTGGTTAACTCCTGAATGATGTTTTCAGCACTGTCACTACAGTCCTGTCAAAGAGAGATAGCAGCAACGTTATCAGCCAACAGGCAAAAAAATCCAATTCAAATGTGCTTTCTGGAATGGAATACATGCTCAATATTCTCACTGTAATAGATCGAGAAATATTAATTAATCGTTTGCTTTCATTAAGTCTTTGTCCTCCTTGAGCAATTTGACAGATAAACTTTGTAAGTAAAATGTATTTTTAAATATCCAATGATGCAAAATACATCTCTGAAGGCTGAAGTCAACCTCTTAATTACAGAGGTGGGTTATTCAAGCTACATATGCCATCTTGCCATGGAATGGAAGACTAATTAGTTCAGGAGAAGAGGTGGGGAGAGAAGGATAGGAAGCTTGTATCGTGGCTAGTGACAGCAGCAAGTCAACACCCCAGAATTTCTGTCCTAGGAAAGAAGTTCCTACCATTGCTCCTGTGAGAAAGTACCACCAGTGCCAACAGTGCTGGAAGAACCAAGTACCCAAGACCCATAGATCTGTTCTGAACCACAGTGAGAAGGAATCAGATTTGCAGAAGTATTTCGGTACAAAAGAAGCTGAAAAGTAACCAAAAGATTTAAAAAAGAGCCTAAATAAGTTAAGTTCCTAACTCTTTTGCAAATCTGTTGAAGCTAGGAACATGCTGACTTTTCTAAATGTGACTAGGAGTCTATATATGCACCTTTACATACCAAAAAGCTTCAGAAACTTGTCTGAGATGAGTAGCTACAGCGGGAGAATGAATAGGACTACAGAAAAATATGGTCAATAAATTTACAGGCAGGCTCTGCAGTGCTCGAGACTGATCAGCAGATAATGTTTTTCACAAAAACAGAATAGAAAGGCACCTAACACTCTACAACAGATGCTTTTTCAGAATCTGGCAATGTATCGCAGAAAGATGATGGTGTAATTAATTATAGGACATCACCACAGCTCCTCTCCGGCTCTATGGCAGAATACTCTCGAGGCAATTAGCCAGCTGCAGGCTCCTTAGAGATTTCTTAAGAAAAAGGTGAGTTAGCCCCTAACACCACCCCACGCTAAGCACAACAGGAGACAGCAGAGAGCTTCAGGACAGCACAGCTACATACTTGGCTATGACTGCTGGTAAGGCTTCCGAACTGAGACGCTACAAAAGATGAGCTCAAGTGGCACCGAAGAGCCAGCTACATTGTCTGCTTCGGGAACTGGAGGCTAACAGTGCAACCGGTACTCTCCACCTGCAGGCAGGGTCAAAACACAGCAGCAGTAATTCAGTGGAGGCCTGGACCATGGCTAGTCTTCCTTAAAACAACTCTACAACCAAGTGGCAAAGCATGATCAAAACTCTGGGTAATTTGCAATCACACTGTCACGCAACTAAATGTTGCTTTTGTTTCTAAAACTCACCAAGGAGAAGTACAAAAACAAGAGGGGGGGACACACACACACACAAAAAAAAACCACCAAAACCATAAAAAATAGGAGAATCAGCTTTGCATAGGAAACTAAACTCAGTTTCAGTCCCTGCTGCTATAAAGTACCGTTGGGAGCAGGTCATTATTTAAGTTTACGAAGTAGCTGTTCCAAGTGTCACTAATAACGCTGGTATTAAAGAGAATTAGGGGGAAGAAGATCTTCTGTTTTCAATCACAGAAAGACAGAAATCCTTTTAATTATGACCATGCCAATCCACATCTTTCTAAAGCAGCTAATTACATGTCAGGAGGACACCCAGTCATTCAAAAGACCTGCCATTACTTTCGCTGCCATACACTTAGGCATTTATCTACCCATCCCAATTACCCTGCCTGCGATTTGAAAGGATTTAGCAGAAGCGTGCTGGATGTTTTGATCAGCAGAACACACCCGCTTCCATTTAACAGGAAAGAGAGGGAATGAATGGTGCAGAGCCTGCCAAGCCATCTGAGAGGCATAGCACAGCTCACCCCACTGCTACAGGTTGGGTTCATTTGTGCTGAAGCTGTTGGGCAGAGCACTCCAAAGCTTACTGGGAAGGACTGGGAAGAGCCCAGCATGGCAGCAGCCAACCCAGTTAGTCAGTTTTCTTCTTCAGCCTGATTAAAAGGGGCATTTAAAGTGTGTTTGGGGAGTTTTCACCAACCAGACCTAAAATGGCAAATCCTTGACATATCGCCTGACTACTACACCAATAAGCACCTCGCAGACATTACAGATGGTATCTTGAAAGAGCAAAATGTATTTCTTCACTTTTCCCAGTCAGTACGAGCTAAAGTACAACCTGGATTTTCACAGGGTGCGTGACCTTACCAAAAGCAGAGCAGTTTGTCCCGATTGCTGTAACGGTGCCAATGTCATCACAGCTACTGCATCACCTGCGTGAAAACAGGCACAAACAATCCCAAGCTATTTTTACGTGGCAAAACCTAAGGCCAAGGTTAGCCATGAACAACTCTTCAGACATTTGAATTTTTCTCCCTCCATTTGTTTCACTGGTGCCACCAAGGATACTTGCATTTATTTCAATTTCTTTGTATTTACCGGACAAAAACCAACACCAAAATGCCACTGGCTTACCAACAGCCCTCAAAACAACCACATCCACTTTTACAGTTATAACACATTTCTCACAAAGGAGAGAAATAATTTTTTGTGTATTTTAAATTTGAATTTATAGCTGCCATCTCTAGAATGCCTCGTTTTATTAATGTGCAATATCTTTAGTTGGACAATTCAAAGCCTATAAATTAGAAAACACTCGCAGAAACTAAAATGAAGGGTTTGGGGCTACGCTTTTCAGCTTGCCAAATGCCCATTGGCCAGTAACCAACTCAAGGTCCTGAGAAAAAATCCCAGCTGCAAAAAGCCCCAAGAGGGGAAAATTCATTTTGAAATTTCTCTGCAACTCTTCTTGAAAACTGCAAGGTACTTTTGGCCAGGTCACCAACCTTCCCTTCCAAGAAGTCACAGTGAAAATGCCAGACTACGGGAACTTCCATTAAATTAGCCAGTATCGTGATACAAACCTGGTTACTCCTACTAAGAGGCATTAATATACACACGCACAATCTACAGCTGTCTAATAAGAAGAGGCATATGTTAGGTCACTGACACAGAGCACATTTTTTCAAGACCAATCTTGCCAACAAAAATTCCTGCCAAATGACAAACGCTACACTAAACTCAAGATTATTGCCTACAAGCTTAAGATTTCGCTCAAAAGAATATTACCAAGTCACGTAACTTCAAAGAGTGCAAGAGCTACTTGGGTGGGAAGCCCTGTCTAAAATAGAAGCAAAGTTGATATTGACATAAAAAAGTAGAATTTGCTGGTAATTATCCAACAAACTTGAAAAAAGCTGATGAACCCTGGGGAATGAGGGCTACTCAGTGATGTAGCTGGGGTAGGAGGAGGAACAGAAAAATTACGGTAAGAAAATTATCTGAAATGAGAAGAATTCCAGGGATAAATGGGTGAAAAAAATACATATCGAAAAAAAAGAAAAAAAAATATATATCCACAGTTTGCCCACAGTACTTTGGGCAAAATCTATCACAGAATCTTAGTAATTTACAGAGAAATGTGTGAATCCTGCTTTGCAACAGTGTTGAAATTACACACAGTGAAACAAAATCCTGCATTAAATGTTTTAGGGGCAGCATTTTTGAGTCTGCAAAACTCCTTTACCAATTTTGCTGTTTTTATCTATGTGAAAAATAAAGAACCTTCTCCTTATGAAATCCTGTTACAACCACCACGCGTCTCTGCGTGACACAACGACCCAGGTGAAAGGCCAGCATGATACTTTCATTTTACTTCTTTGCAAGCAGCAACTCATTGTGAAGTAAAACCGTTACACCACGTAGGGGAACTGAAAATCTTGAACTCATCTCCATGTTCCTCTGCACCTTAAAGGCAGGAGTCATGCTTGGGAAAATGATTCCATGCTGTTCCGTATTGGCAAACACCATCATGAGTTCTGTTCAAAATAACATCTAAATCAGACCCAAAATCTGTCTAGTAGAGTATATTTTTTGTTGAACTTTTTTTTCTTTTTTTTTCCTAGCAGTGGCCAACAGCAAACACTTAAGGAAACAACATGAGGCTCTAAGTATAGAAAATCTAACCTACCAGACCAGATCTTCTGAAAATCACCGTTTAAAGATCTACTGAACCAAAAATTTCTAGCTTATCACAGTAGTCACCAGTGGGCTTAAGTTAAATAATTTTTTTTCCACTAATATGTTCAGCTATGTGAAAATTTTCAAGTCTACACTCACAGTAGCAAGACAATGAAAAATCCTCTCAAAGGCAAAAAGGAATCTGCAGCGCAAGTGTTATGAAAACATGGAGAACTTACCAGTTTGATGTAAGCCAATGAAACAAACAAAATAATTAAAATATCCCTGAAGAACTGTGTAAACAGAGCAAATAATTAATGACATTTATTACTTGATTTATGGCTTGATTAGAACCTGTAGCCAGACCCTGCAAATAAAGCTCATCTCTATTAGAATACATGAGATAACTTTTTATGAATAGGCAAAATAAAAAATAAAAATACGAATAAAAAAACCCAACAAGCTAACAGAATTTCATTAAACAAGTGAACACATATGGATCAAACTCCTTGACCTGAGCAGGCTTACACAGTCATAGAATAAGTTTGGGCAGAAGAGACCTGGAGGTCTCTAATCCAATCCCCAATCTTGTCCAGTTGAGTTTTGAATATCCCCAAGGATGTGGTTTCCACTGCCTTTCTGGGCCACCGTTCTAGCACTCTCAGTGTAAAAATATTTCTCTTTATACTCATCTGGGATTCTCCTCATTGCAATTTGAGTGCAATGCCCCTAATATTTTCGCTACGTGCTTCTGTCATCTCTAAAACTACCAATTAAGAGAGCTGAAGAGCAAAATAAGATCTCCCAAGAGCAGCCTAAAGAAAAAAATAAAAAAGCTCTCTCATTATGTGACGTGTGCTCTGTCCCTCGTATCTCAGGAGCCATACGATGGACTCACTCCTGTCAAAAACTGGACACCATACTCCAGATGTGCTCTGTCAAGTGATGAACAGAGGGGCCTAATCACTTTCCTCAACCTGTTGACAGCTCTTCCTAATGAGACTCCTTAATTGCTGCAAGGGCACGCTGCTGACTCATGACCAACTTGAGTTCATGCTGTACCAGTATCTATGCTCATAGTGTATTAGATGACTCTACAACTCTAGGGCATCAATGGATAATATGTCTGCTTGCTCCTTTTTTTGTTGTTGTTATTTTTTTCCAACTCATACTGCTTTTGTAAGTATCTGGGATCTCACACTTCAGGAAAAAGACATGGAGAATTCAACACAAAACCAAAAAAAAAAGAAGTAGAGGTAGAAATTGTTGTTTTAAGAAGACTGTTAAAGACAACAACTCAAGTATAAGGACTTTTATCGGCCACAAAATAACAGCCAAATTTTACCCTACAAAGTTAAAAGCAATCTGTGCCCATCACAGAAAAGAAGCATCTTGAAAGATTTCTTCTCTATTCACAGAACAAAAAGGTGGATCTAGCCTGCCACCAGATCCATTCCAAGGGAATCCACGTGAGAACAAACTGCAGTAATTCCTGGTTGGCTACAACAAACTGCCAGTGAATTGCAATGCTACAAAACAAACAGACAAAAAACTAAACAGGCTCAGTTATCAAGAAAATCCAGATCCAGAAAGACAAAGACAACTTCCCATACTACAGCAGAAAACCTAGATCAAAGTCTAAATCCCAGGATGCTTTCTCCACCAGTTCTCCCAATTACTCTAGATCTAATCTAGGTGCAGTTCTCCTGCAATCATCACACCAGCATCTGTTCCGTTGAGGCTAATTCATGTCAAACCAGAAAATATTTAGTCAACTGCAAATTGTCCATTATGAGCTTTCAGAGTAAAGGAAATAGGCAGCCGTGAGCATCCTGACGTCTTACTCTTTCCTCGTACCTTTTGTAGACAGGTGCAAACCAAGGTGAAAAAAATGAAACATGCCATGGAAGTCTTTTAAATTATTTTTTTAGGACAACTCATTGCCTAGTTAAGCCATTAGTTATTTCCTCTGGTGAGAAGATGCTGGGAGAGAGCAGCAAACTGATATATACCTGGAAGCTGCAGACAAGGAGAACCTGGCAATCTCCAGTTGTTCACAGGTGGTTTATCTGTTTAACCTTCACACTGGATATTGATGCATGATGAGACCAGCAGCTACCTGACACTGACAGACAGAATTAAGGCCAGATTACTCTACATCAGATGGTACAGACAATTTTAGTGGTGTTACTTTGATCCTGCATCACATGGACCAACGATCAGGACATGGATGTTTTAGTACTATTTTTATTCTTTCCTATTGCTTTAAAAAGGCAGTGCTTGAAACAATGACTTTTTTTTTTTTTTTAAGATGCCATAGTAAGCAATATTTCTTTTAAAATTGCAGCTGTCCAACAGTTTGAGTCTGTTTTTTTGAAAATGAAACAGCCAGAACAAATGGTGGTAGCAATCCCAACATAAAGAGGCCATCGATTATTAAAATCTCCTTACTATAAATCGTGGATGTTGCTTGTCAGCTTGGTGTGTGACTGTAGTATGAATAAGAAAGTAAAATTCCACTAAGGCTATAGTTTGCTCGATCATTCTGCTGTGCAAAAAATAGAAAGAAAAGCTCTCCTCACGTCCTTCCACTCCTTAGTACCAAAACATTCATACGCGCGTTAAGTAAAAAACTGCAATGGTGCAATGGTAGCTGATCCAATTCCTTTTTTTTCCTGAGTCTGCCCTGATGCTACTTACGAATTTGCCTACTCAAGAACTGCAATAAAACAGAAAAAGACGGCTTCATTCTGCTTCAGTGATCTATACCTAAGGAAAGCACATAAATTTTCCAATGAAATCCATAAATGAAAGACGAGGCCAAGCTCTACCTATTTATCTTCAAAGTTACAGAGACAAAGAGGTGCCAACTCTGTGCCCTCTGAAAGCACAAAATCTCCTCCACACTTACCTAAGCAATTTTTGCAAGATTAACAGATGTAAAGATGATCTAGTTACCCTACACCTTGAAGGGGTTGCCTAAAAACCTGCTGAGGAACCACATTTTAGGAATTCACAATGCTATCGGAGAGTTATGCATGAGGAAGGGAGGGAGGATGAGAACAAACCAAGTAATTGCAACTTCCCTTCATCCCCTCCACCTTTAGAAGTGGATGACAGAAGAAGGAAGACCATCCTTCAAAATTAAGCTATTTTCCCCTCTTAAGCTATTCCCACGTAAACGTAAAAAATGGAATGTTGTGGAAACACTATGCAAATTTTTATATATCTATATAGAAAAATTTACATAGTTTTTTTTTTTTTCTTTTTTAAACGTAACACAGTCCTGCCCATCTCTAACACTTCCCGTGCCGTTTCCATTGAAATGTTTCCTCTTACCGGCAGCAACATATCATTTTATCAGGATGCCAGGAGATCATTTCCACACAATGCCAGCAGATGTAATTTTCTTAGATGCACACACAGTTCATCATTTAGATACTAGATGACAAGGTGATCGCAGGGTGACTCTGTAATGCAAGTTTGCTGTTTGGCATTTTGAATTCTCAAATGATAAAAAAAAGACTTATCAAATATAAATATCTTTAAGAAAAAAGTAACAAAAGTGCTACATATGATCAAGGAAAACAATTCCATTAGTTTCTGCTACTTAAAGTAGGTTTGCTTTACAAATATTACCACATCCATTATCAGTATGGCTTCCAATTATTAATTAAATTGCTCGTAGCAGTATAGCTTTCTCACATCTTAACAAAGACAGAGTAAAGAGAACACAAAACATTCACACCCCATTTCTCAGGTAAGAGATCCTCCTGCCTTTAAGCAAATACAAAAGTTCGTATTTAGGAGAATATTTACGCTATGATGGTTAACTAGCAAAGGTCAGATGCAAAAGTTCTCCAATAACCCTTCAGGCTAGTTAGGGTGTAGGCATTAATTACACAGACGTGTAAAAATTCACTCACCCATTTCATGACCTTAACACCTTCCTGGAAAACATTGCTTTTGAAAGTGGCAAAGTGGAGAGGGGAGTAGGGTGGGGACAGAAAAGGTGAGAGGAAGAATAAAAAGTGAACTTGTTAGTGACAGATCAATAGAGTCTAGACCTCTTCTGAGCAGGCACTGCTAGCCATGCCAAATAATGAATAGTGGTTTTGAGGAGTGGACTGTTGTCCATTAGACATTCAGCTCATTTTTCATATGATCCCAGGCTGGGCTTCAATCATGGTCCCAGAGGCAGAAGGCAGTACTTATCCACTAAGCCACGCAGCTTGTGAGAGCAGAGGATGTCTGTGTTGAATATGTGAACATCAACCGAAATATGTGAGTGTGTTTCCAATGGACATTCTCAGCACAGCACCCAAAAGTATATCAAGTCACTGTATGACCAGTGAGGCACAGCTTATTGCAGCTGGAAATCATTTATTCCCATGCTGAAGTGGGGTTTCTAGTGTTCTTTTTACTCTCTGTTGATAATCCCAATCTGGTGTCCATCGACCCTGTGCCACTACCTCAGCTTGCATCCTTTCAGTCTCAGAGAAGGAAAAGCGTACAGACTATTTTTACACAATCTCTAAGGGTATCCAAGATTTTAAGTGTAGCCTAAGACTTGTAATTGAGGACTGTCTAAAATACCTGGAAGCACTTTGAATGCTAAGACAGAGCAGCAAGATTTTTCTAGCCACTGGGGCTGGGAGAGGGAGGTTGGTTGGTTGATTGATTATTTATTGGGAATTAATACTGAGAGAGTATATGCAAAGGCTGAGGGCACCATGCCATCTTCACAGAACAAGACCCTAACAGCTAACTGACGTACAAGAAACTGCAAAGTTTATACTGTAAGAACACATATTAAGGACCGAGGAAAGTCTGCTAAGGTGCTACGTCTAAAACTAAGTTACTTCTCGCTCTGACCCTCCCCCTTCTTCGTATCAGTCGTCGTCTAGAGCCTCTGTCTTGATCTCGTTGGCTCCTTGCCGGGCCAATGCCAAGATGGTGTGGTTTACCGCTGCCATTTCCACGGCTAACGAGATGGGGTCTTGGTGGTCACTATGGCTAGTGCTGTCATCCTGCGCGGGCGGAAATGAGAAAAGAGAAGCGTGGTTACTCCACAAGCAGAAAACCAGCAGGAAAAAAGCTAGCGTAGAAATAATGAGCTAGGGGCAGCAAACTGCACGTTTGTTGCAGGGGTACAACGTGAAAGGAATTCACACAATTGATTTAGGACTGATTTCCCTCACTGTGCAGACAAAGGTAAGCAGGGCATGGAGTGGTGTACTCGATTTTTGAGGAATAAATTTAAGGTAGGGACTGGGAGGGAAGAATATTTGGAGAAAAATACTAAATTATAAAGATAAGTGATATATGTGATATTATAAAGGTAAGTGATATACAACATATGTCAGGAAATCAAACTAAGGCAAACAATCACCTACTGCACAAGTTCATGCTATGTTTACATTTTGACTATTGCATACAGTTCTGGTCATCCCGTTTAAAGAGGAGATGGTAGAACTAGAAAAGGCACCGAGAGTGGCAACCAAGAGGAAGAGAGGCATAGGGTGGCTCCCTTACAAGAAGGGAATAAGTAGACCTAGATTCCTCAGTTTGGAAAAGAAATGGCTGATGGTTGATATGGTAAATGCTTATTACAAATAATCAGTAAATAGGGACCAGTTGTTCACTACTTCTGACAATCTAATACGCAAGGGTGCTCACTGAAATGATGAGATAAAATATTCCGGAGCAGCGACAGGAAGCAGCTCTTCACTTATCACAGATCAGTTGTAGGATTCGCTGATTTTTAGATTAGCCAAAAGTAAAAATGGCTTTAAAAAGTGGGGTTAGATAAGTTCATGGAAAATTAGTCTACTGGTAACTATCAAAAAGGAAGTGGATACGCTGCCTGGCTCAGGAAGTCTGTCCAAACTACTGCCTTCCAGAACCTGGAAGCTACTATAATAAAATCAGTCTGTGATTGTCATGTTCTTTAAAAATACTTTTTCCTGAAATACTGCTACTGACCTCACTCAGAGATAAGAAACAAACCTAGCCTAGCCTTTGCTCTGAGGCAGTATCCCATGAAGAAATTGAATTCACATGGGAATTGGGAAAAAGATGCTGAAAACCTCCTAGACAGTTAAGAAAAACAGTACAAGGATTTGAGGGGACCAGAACTACTGTAATTCAAGTATCTGGGTGAGCATCCTGCCAAATTCACCAGTCCACTGAAGTGAGTGCCATGTATTCCTGTAAGCAAAACTAATACGGGGGACATGGATGCTATAGGACTGCAATGAAACTTTTAAAATCAAGGAAAAAGAAGGGTTAACTTCCATAGGTACATAATGGCCATAGATTATCACGCCAGAAGTCTGACTTCTAGCATAATTTTTATGTGAAGTGGGCACATTTCTCAGTCTAGATCAGAAACAGAGCTTGGTTTAAAATAATAGGAATGAGAATGAGCAATATTCAAAACTAATTTCAGCTGTGAAATAAATTGATCTGGGACGTTGGGCAAAATCATGGTATTTTCCTCTTTAAAATGAGGCACTAATAGTGAACACGCAGTGATTTTGCCATTAGGATTTTTACAGAAAGGAAATTATAAACATTTATCAGTCTTCCAACAGCCGTTAAGTGATGAACATGCAAAATTTAAATTCTAATATGTGCATTACATGTTTTTAAATTAAGATGACAGGTGGCAAATGCTGAGGGAGAGAGAAGAGACGGGATTTGGTAAAATCCTAAGTTAGTTAAAGGAGTGCATTCATTTCCAACAAATATAGGGCAAATATTGGGATGGCATCTCAGTAATATTTACCATGGTAAGAAATACAAAGTTTCAGAGTCCTAGTCACTTCATTAATGTTTGGATTAACTTTGTATTTTGAAGTTTACTAGAGTTTAAGTGCTACTGTGGAAAACAGATTTTATGGTTTTAACAGTTAAGGGATGTTAAATGGTCATCAGGAGAGCTTGCCATTTAATTTGCTAATGCCTAATTATACTTCGTAGAGGAAGCCATCTAGGTTAGTGAGAAATTTAAGTTTTGAGGACTCTAAGCTAAGATGTTTAAATTTTAATATCCAATTTATTTCTGTTTTCGAAGCATTTTGGGTAACACACAAAAATACGGTTTGGGCGTCTAGATAAACCTTCATCTCAGTATCCAGTTCCTGGATCTGACCGATAAGGAACTAACTGCACTCAAAAGCAGTTTCAAAATATTTTCAGTCACAGAGCTGACTCCCATCATCTAGAGCTAGCAAGGCTGGTTCCACCAAATCTACTGGTGATGACCTATTAAGGTCCTCTTAACACCCATCAAAGCCAAGCGGCTGGGAACACCTCTGCCAGATATCTGTCGTACTGGGCCACAGCCAAGGCTGCTGGGGACTCGTTCCAGGACACTCAGTTGCTACAACACTCCACCAGTAGCCCTTGTAGAGGGAAACGTATCTATTTCTATCAAATGAGTCAATTAAAACACAATCTGCCCACCCCAGGTGTTGGGTGTAGCACAGAACGGAGCTAATATCAAAGCCAGAACCAAGTAAATGAACTGTTCAATAAGTCCAGTGGCGCCAAGCACACACATCCCTGATGGGTTTGGGCTAACACTGACACCTGAGGGAAAATTGGGAAGGGGATGCAATACCTGTCAGGAAGGTGTGTGAAGGAAGGGTCACCAACTTTAGGGTAGGTGAGGGCTCAGAGTGCGGGAAGGGGTATTCTTTTGCTAGAGAATTTAAAAAAGAAGTTGCTGTCAAGGGTTAAAAATAACCAAGAAAAATAGAGAATAGGCAAGAGTTAAAATGCAAAAAGAAAAAAAAAAAAGACAGATAATATGTAAACAATCCAAATAGTGGCACATTTGTCTCAGAACAATAGGAAGCAGGTATGGGGCCAAATAAAGCTTTAGTTCATCATATCCCTTCCCCCCCACCCTTCCCCCTTTGTCTGTCAGCGTCTTAGGGACTGATCCTGGGTCAATCCTGAAGGGTGCTCCCACAGACAAGCACAGGGAGCCCAGCACCTGAAGGGAGGGTGCTCAGTACCCCGTGGCAAGGTTGACAAAAGGGCTTAGAAAGCGTACTGGGCAGGGGCTTACTGGTGCACGTGTCTGGGTGCCAGATAAGCAACTCACAACAGCTGTAACACAGGCTATAATGAAGACATTTCTTGCAGAAAGAAAGAAAAGGTGAGAGAGGAACACACATGCCTAGTTTTGCAGGGAAGCATGTTGGTGCCTGGTATATTGGAGCAATTGTTAAAGACCTGCACATCCTTTCTGGAGGGTGGATAACTAGCACGGTGCCAGGGGGAAGGAGAGTTCAAGTTATGCATGGTGCACTGGGTGAGTTAACACTCTCCTAACATTTTTCATACATTGCGTGTGGCGTGAATGGTGTAACTTGCTTGTTTGGAGCAGATCCTCCTGTCTTCTTCTACCTTCTCTGCTTCTCTGCCTCCCTCTGAACATCTTCCCTCCTCCTCCCCATTGCGTACTTGCCAAGTGTCCTGTTGTATGACAACAAATCCGTGTGGGTGAATACTGGTTGCTCAACACATTCAAACAGGGGAGCTGTGCTCTTCCACTTTCCCCATTACAATTACAGCAAAGCAAAAACAAGAACAAGAGACATCTGATTTGCACGAGGCAGAGAGCCTCCTTCATGTGTCACGAGAACTTTGCCTTTTGGGGACACGCGGTTGAGGCACGAGGCTTACCTGCTCTGAATAGTCATTGCCATCAACGTCGTCGCTGTTGGAATGACCTCCCGGACTCTGTACATCTATTCCATGGCTCTCCAGGATTGCTGCTTCTTCGAAAAAAGCAAATGGATCCCTAATTTATCTGATGCATTAGAGTAATTAAAAGTAACTATTTTTTTTTTTTCAAGAAGTTAGAATAACTGGAAGAACAGAGTTAGTTCTTAGCCTCTTCCTCTTCACTCTCCAGTATTTGGGAAGGTAGCACATGTACAGATACTGGTTTGCCTGAAATCCTTCCCTGCCAACTAACAGACTTGTTTGCAAGTAAGAATCCTTGTTTTCCAGCCAGTCCTATTAGAAATTAGCTTAATTTCTAATGCACTGGAGTGGCAAAGGCATTCCCTGTAGATCTTCCCACATAGTTTGGACTGGCAGGACTTGAGGGGGGTGGGGAGTGTCTGAAAATAGATGGAGAAATTTTTAAAAGCACTTAAGGGATTTAAAAACAATACATCTTCATCTTCCAGCAGGATCCATGCATCTAAAGCTCCCTTTAGTTCTTTCCAATCTCTTTCCAACCCTCCTCCCCATACAGTACAGATAACATACAGTACACATAAAGCTCCAGTTCCACCCATCTTTGACTACCTTTGCTTTGTTCCCCCCCACTTCGACAGGTTTCATTTTAAAAAAACAACAAATTTAGATCAAGTTTCAGTACTACACCAAATGCTGCAGAAAGAGCAACTACAGCAAAAAGCCGCAGCCAGCAAGACGGCATAACACACTTGACATTTGCAAAAATACTAATTAACAACAGGCAGATACGGATCTGCACTCGTCTACACCTTGCAAATTCAGTTCTGCACAGCACCTCCGTGCGTGCATGAAATTTTGCACACCCTGCAGAAGTTCGTCAAGCCTGCGCTGCTAATGTGAGCTTATTCTCATTAGAGTGCCTTGTGCTTATCCACATTAGAAGGTCTACTTAGAAGTTCAGAGCTGCTTCTAATTTCCTTACGATGAGGTATTCGAGCAAAGAACCCGCGGGGCTAGCCCTGTGAAGTGACTTGTGTTTTATCCTGATCATCAAGCGAAAATGATGACTTTGTTCCAGCCGCTTGTCACCATGCAACCCCACAGAAAGCACTAAGGAGCACAGGTGTAACCAGAATAAAAAGTTGGCTTGCGGCAGACCCTTTGGTCCTAGCGGCTGTATCTGAGATGTAAAACAACTCATCTGGACTCTCGGATCCCTGTGGGGTCTCAGGGATGGCAGTAAGAAAGACAACCCCACGTTTTGGCTGAAAAAACAAGTGCATTTCAGTGGGACACAGACACAAGGAAACTTACAACCCCATAAAAGCTCCTCACAACAACCACTTCTCATTTCAACAGCACACTGAGGTTCTGAACTATTCTGAAAAATATTTTCAGGTTTTATTTTAGATTTTATCTGGGGATACCCCAAGGGGCCTGAGCATAGGGAAATACGATTCTCCCTCCACTAGCAAAATGCTCATTTTGGTTTTTAAAACCAGTCTTACAGTAAAACTTTGTAACTGCCTCATTTTTCCTGCACGGATGGTGGAATTTCATAAATTAAATTCCTACCCATACCTGAGAAAAAATCTGTAGCAGCGAGACTTCTTTTTTAAAAAAATGATTCCACGTTTCTATTAAGACCGTTGGAACCTCTAGTATCGTCATTAATACCTTACATAATTTCCATCTCTCCTGAGCAAGTCTACGTACTGAACCTTGAAAGCAGGATCTCTGATACATTACCGATATTGGCTCGTCTCTTGATTTCCTTTCTTCTGTTGGCAAACCAGTTGTACACTTTAAGGGAGGTAACTCGCTCCAAATCCGATAACTTTTTTCCTATGGAAGTAACAGGGGAAAAAATAATAAAAGATTGTGTTCATCAGGTTCCAGAGATAGGCAAACTCCCCCTATCCATCTGATAAACTCCTGAAATACAGACAGCACTGACAAGTTATTATAACTGAGAGTGAAGAGCATTTTCTGCAAACCAGAGTACCACGCCCAGATGCTATGGTAATAAATGCCAAATATCTCTCTGAAAACAGAGTAGCCTTTCTTCTGTTTTTAAAATCTGAAATACGGGAATTTCTTTGCAGCTTCAATCACCCCAATCCAGAGCCGTGGGAGAAGAGAGGGCTGCACTTCTAGTTCAAGCACAAAACTGAGATTCAGAACAACTCCAATTCAATTCACAGCCCTGCCACAAATCGCATACCCTTGGGCTAGTTTTCTTGCTGTGTGAGGGTACAGTTCAATGACGCGTTTTCCTCGGCAGCAGCAAACCAAAGGAAGGAATTTTGCCCCCCTCCCTTGATCTGCTTTCCTTCTTCTCCACCAGCCGCTGCTATCGTGCTCCCACAGCACTAATCACAGCCTCTCGAATCTGCCAGGATGCCTTCTATCTTTTGGGAGAAGAGGCTGGGGGATGCTGGAAACCAGATCACTCGAGTGTTGCACTTAAACCAGCAGAAATCCCATCCGCCACCCAGCTACAGCAAACACTCCCTTTTCTTGATCATCAGCATAAAAATGGAAGACAGAAAGGATCCAGCATTGCAGGGACATGATGGAAACTGGCCCTAACGCTATTTAAGGTGTTCAGGGTAAGTTCGTCAGTTCTCTGCAGCTTGCACAGGGATGAGGCCCCCACCGCATGCTTCAGACTTTCTCCAAGTTTATTTATTCAGTCTACGAAAGTCATCTAATTGCAGCAATCAGCATCTGCAAACTTCAATAAGTAAGGAGAGATGAAACGAGTGAAAGAAAGAAAATTCTGGAAGTAGATACCTATGCTGCTCCCTAATGCTGTGTATCAGTACCACTCAATGTTTTACCCATCCTGAGACAAACCTTTTAAGCACTTTCAAAGTTGTTAAACCCACCAGTGGCACTGCCAGCACTAAAATCCTGGCCTCTTCGGTCCTCTAACTACTAGATCCTTCTGCTTCCACCATGAAAAGACAAGAAGAAACACAAAAGTTGCAACAAGGGGAATTCTGACTAGCTATTAGGATGATGTATTTTGCCATCAGAGCTCTCGGCATTGGAACAGGGTGCCAGAGAGGTGGGAAAAACTCTGGTTTTGGAGCTATTCAAAACTGAATGAGGTAAAGCCCCTGAGCAACCTATTCTAAGATGCTCCTCATTGACCAGATGATCACTGTCAGCTGAAATTGCTCTACGATTCTGTGCTATTCTGTGACTGCCTCAGTGCTCAGGAGTCACACTTAGCTTTGTTTTGCATTCGTTTTTATTCTGGTTATGTAAAATCTAAATATATCCAAAGAAGTTCTGAAAAGTATGCAAATCTTTGGTAAAACTAAGCAAGGGCAGGTGTGTCCTGAGCGTGGACTCACTGAACATTGATGCTCCTCTCCCAAGTATGACTTCTCAAGGAACAGGGAAAATGCAACTTACTGACCCAAATATGAGGTCCTCCATTAACACGCTGATTCTAACATGAGAGCCCTGTCTAGAAATTATGAAGAACACTGAAAGATAGGAAAGCTGTGTTCTTTAGTCCTCCAAGGACCCACTGCGTGATCTCCACCAAGCCTCAGCCTGTGAACCTAAGATTTCCCATCCGTAAAACAGAGGCAGTAAAACCCACTTGGGTGGAGTGCAATGAAATTCTCAGATCACTGCTAAGTGCTTGTGCAAGTACTTAGAAATAACTGACCTTAAAGGATGAAAGCCTTTCAGAACATGCTTATTTTCGTAGCAATGCTGTATAAATGAAACATTCAGAGGCATAACTTGCATTTCATATCTCAACTGGTGGGAATTTCAGTTTCAGACTTAGGCATTTAGGGCTGAAAATTGCATTGACTTTCATGTTCATCCAAGTATGGCAGCTACGCAAGCCAGGGAATGCTCAAGAAGAAACCTACAACTAGTTGAGAACCTTAAATTGTTAGTAATAGCCATAAAATGAGATTTGCTGAATTTAGCAGGAGATGGTGAAATCTAATTGCAGTTGCCTTTGGAAAAGACACCGTGATCAGTTCCTCACCTGGCTTTTGTATAACTGCATTACAGGCGTTTGCAATTTCTTCTCTCTTTGCCTCGTCAGGATATTGATTCTCATTGAAGTAACTGCAAGGAGGGGGAAGAAAAAAAGTTTTTTTTTCAGAAATCTGAGCATGAATGCTCCAAAGCAGCTTCGCTAGAAGGTGTTGTCAACTGCTAGTTTATGCATCACTCTTACAGAGATAATACAGACGCGGTAAATTTTATGTCAACCTTTATACACATATGGTAGTATCAGCATGCACTCATACCCACTCTTTGGAAACTTCCCAAATGCCTCGGATAATTGAATGTTATCTCAGCATTTGCAGCATCACCTCAGCATTCGGAATATCATAGTAGGAGATACAACAAAGGAGGCAACGCTACGAATATCGGAGTTACGACTGTCAACCGAAGCATCGTGTTACAAGACCTCGTAGGCCATGCCTCTGCCTTTTTAATTACCATTTAATTTTTTTAATTTCTCACCCCAAGCTCAGGCAGTGTCCTACAAATGAAAGAGCCATTCAGTGTTTATTTTGATCACTGGGTTAATATATACACACATATACAAATATACCAATATATATTACACACAAACACACAGAAATATTGTGGATTTAGACAGATGTTATTAATATTGCACAGACAAAACTACACAGTAATATGGTAAGATTTCTAGTCTTTTTTGTTAAATCATAATGAAAAAACAAATAGATCTACCCCAAAACAACATACTCCGACTACAGCATATTTTATAGGTATTTTCCTGAATAACTGTGATTTTATTGTACTTTATATGCAGTAAACATCCTATAAAAGTTAAATGAAGTAAAAGAAAAGAACAGTTTAAGTGCTTTAAAAATTTTAATGAACTGATTTACATTCTACAGATCTTATCAGATCCGCATTAAAAACACCAAACAGAGTCCTGTTTACTTCAATGGACTCTGATAAGCAAGCCACAGGCAGGGACTACTCCATTTTTCTGTAGATTACCCATAACACATAATCCTGAGAATTCTTTGATCGACTTTGATCAGCAGCAGGTTCAGATGTTGGACAGCTGCTCTGGACTAGCTGGATGGTTGGACTTTATGATCTTGAAGGTCTTTTCCAACCTAAATGATTCTATGGTTTTCCTTGAATTGTAGACCGTTTGCTAGTAGGAGAGTTAGGCATTATTAGGCATTTATTACTTCCCATGGTCATTATTTCCCCTCTGGTGGATCTGCCCCAGCACAGTCGCTCTCTATGGAGCAATTGGTTCTTTCCGACCTTCTTTTGAATAAGTGGTGCTAATGCAGATCCCACTCTTTCACTCCCAGCTTAGAACCATCCACTGGAAATACAAATTCGGACATTAGGTTTGAATTCTGCGTACTACTGCTTCATCCTGTTGTTCCCAGCATTATTTTCAGCTACAGCTATGCCCACAGATGCAGTGCTATTTCCAAGTTGCTCTTCACTGACTAAGAGAAATCACGTATTAGCCCAGCTAGTTGCACTGTTAATGTACTTGCACTCGATTTGGCATTTTGGGAGAGCAAATGAAACCACAGAAACAGCTCCATTTTCACCAAATGATGGGCAGGCTACATCTATGCTACTAATTTGGGCTTTGGAGGCAATCATATTTACAAATAAACATCTACGTCTTCCCCAGAATTCACAGAGTTGCTTTTATGAAGTAGGTCCTGAGAGACTGCCCAGAACTGTAATTCCCACTAGGCTTGAACCTCCTCTGAAAAAGAGCTGAGATTTTGCCGTTAGATGTGAAGAAGACACCTGGTTACACTTAGGTTACTGGAAGCTTTGAGTACAGAGCACTTTTATCTCTGGCACTGCCACCAGCAGGAACATTCCCTGCACCAGAGGCTTTCTTCTCACCCCAGAAATAACCCCAAATCCCTGGGCATGGCATTTTAAAAAGTATATTCTTTCCTCTTTCCAGTATCATCCTTTCTATCATTATATCCTGTACAGTGATATATGTACCCATGTAAACTTGCAAATTCCTGCTTAAAGGTTGGACATTCAGCAGAAAGCGTTTTTGGAGAAGGGAAAGTTGGAAAACAGCCTAGAAAATGCTTTTTCTTGCTGTTAGTACAATTGTCTCATGACTGTGTCTCAGCATCCCACCTACAAAATAGAGAACTCCCTCCTCTGCCCACAGCCAAGAACCATTTCCTCTTCTGAGTGCCATGAAATAAAGCTAAAGTCAGGGCTATTATTTATATGACTATATCATGTGCACCAGAGTTGTGGTCAGGACTCTAAGTCATCACTATGTGTACAAGAATTAACTTAGCAAATTTTGCTATTTTATGGACTCGCTTTGCCAAACATTATTTCCTTTGTTTATGGATACTTGTCAGAAGTCAAGAACAAACACCACACAACAAAAAGCCATTAAGTTAAAAAAACTGATGGATCTATATGATGAAGTATGAAAACCAAAGGGTAAACCTGGTATCACGTGCCATTATGGATCTCGATGGTCTGGGGTCACAGAGATGCTAGACAATGCCCAACTTCACTGAAGAAATGACAGAAGATGCAAAATTCAAGAAACTTCTGAACTGCCCATCCTTATGTTGATGCAAGAAACAGGCACCAATTAATCAAGACAACGCAAGAGCCACGGGTGACCTTTCTCTTGGCGTGCAGTTAAACACTAGGCTTTTAGCAAGCCACTGAGTGCCATACACTTTGGCTGGCACAGACAAGAAAAAGGTCACATTTATTATTAATAACAAAACTTAGGGCAGGATTACAGTTCTCTGAGATAACGTGAAATCTCTTTGTGGTGGAGCTAACTTTCAGTACTGACAATGAATGAGACATGTCTTCAGGTAAACAAGTTTTCTTCGTGCATCCCGACCGTTTTTGTGATTGAGAAAAACTCTCAATTGAAACAGTAACTCACACCTACACACATGAAGACAGAATAAACTAAAAGCGTTTTCATTTTGATGGAAAAATATATTTTGATCCAATCTTCTTAAGCGTTTTCTTTAAATATCTTTAAAATGTAAATACCTGACTGCTTCTACAAGAAAGTTGATCCCTGTTTGAAAATCTGGAACTGTTTTTATCTTCATACCACGCGTTATGAAATAATACTAAGATTTTGACAAGTCTCCAGGCAGCTCCTCTGGTAAACAAGACTCTTTGATGAAGACCAGAAAGCTAAGGAGGTATCAGAGCGGGGCTGGAAGGGAACTACTTGAATAGGTAAATTTAGTTTCTGTAGTTGGCACAGTGCTCTTAGTACCTTCCTCTCCTTCTACCAGCTGGCTTATTCCTCATCCATGTTCGTGACATGCCTCCTCCTGCCCCCATGCACTGAAGCTGACTATGGACTTGTCCAACCCTCAGCTTATGCTCCCCCAAAAGTACCTGTCCCTGGATTTCTCCTGAAGAAATATCTTCCCTATCACTGTATTTGGCTTTTAATGGAGATTCTCGGCTGTTTTTATCAGAGAAGAGATCACACTCAGGAATTCTGTTTTAAAGGAAAAGGTCTCATAGCTACAAGTAACTGAAAACATCACACGACTGCAACTCTAAGAGCTGATTTTCATCAGCAGCCTCCAAATTTTCTACTTACACATTCTACTACTTCTCTCCCTTCACTTATTTTGAGATCTTAATAGGATTTGTAGGTGACATGCCATGACACAAACCACATTTAAAGCCTTCCCCATGTTTCTGGGAAGTAGCTGGGTTTTCAAGACAGAGAAACGAATACAAAAAAAAAAATAAGACTTCATCATTGATTGGCTTGGTTTGCTCATGTAGAAGTTGTGAACACATAGTGAATTTTTGGAGTCCAGTTCCTCTTGCAAACTGCAAGTGAATTAATCTGCCTCCAGTTCTTTTCCTAATCAGTCAGCTGCATTCCTGCAGGAGACAGGGAAAGAACTCAGGATCGTCTGAATTTCTCTTCACAGCTACAAACCACAGCCTGCTCACAAACCTGAAAGTTCCTGAAAACTACAGATGAAAAATATGAAGCGGTATGAACTTCAAAGGGAGGGGAAAAAAAAGAAAAAGAAAAATAGCAGGCACAAGTAAATCCTACAAAGGCATCCTG
Source organism: Nettapus auritus (assembly GCA_011076525.1). NCBI lineage: Eukaryota > Metazoa > Chordata > Aves > Anseriformes > Anatidae > Nettapus > Nettapus auritus. The sequence continues at coordinate 116,780,808 of CM021767.1, forward strand.
CTTTCTAGACAAAGGGCAGCTGTCAACTGAATACCTTCAATGAAGAAACCAAATGATCTCTTTTGCAGAAAATGACAGTGGAGGATTAAAATGAAAAGTGGCCAAATAATTTACATGAGATGAGAATCCATATGATGGTAAAGAATGTAGATATCCTTGAAGCAGTTTCATTTCAATAACACTGAAGCCTAGAAAAATTGCAGATTCAGAGAAACCCTCTTTCTTTCAGGGATAATGTGCTTAGGACAATGACAGAGAGAGAATCCATCTCAGCCCCGGGCTCCGTAATGAAAGTTAACACAATTCCTCCCCTCTTTACCAAGGTGCCCCTATCTGAATTCCTGCAACAGTTGCCAATCTTCTTTGCTGGGTCCTACGGCTTCTGTTATCCGGGCTGAGATATCAGATGCATTAAGCAATGCTTCGGTAGTGTTCCTGATAATCCACAGTGGAAGTTTTGCTGCTCCCTATCAGCTTTGCAGCTGCCAGGGACGTGTCTGAAACAGGGCAAGCTGCAGAGCAGCCAAGGGATGGCCGGATTCAGGGTGTTTTTGTAGGGCTGCATGTTGGATATCAGCAGATAAAAACCCAGCTCAGCAGACCCCAGGGCTGGGGAAAGGCTTAGTTTAAGGCACGGCACAGGAATTTAAGTGCAGGCTGAAAGGGATGCTCCTATCCTCTCCTTCCCTCTGTTTTTGCAGAAATGTTTTCTGCCCAACTGCTCCTCCAGTCCAGCTTCCTATCCATGCCAAGAGTAGGGATGTAGGCAGGAGATGGCAGAAGCACACAGCTGGAACCGGTTCCTTCGATGGCAGTTCACATATATCCTCTTAAACTGATGCTAAAAGCAAAGCCTGAGTGATGAGCTTGTGGACTGGCCCAGAAATATATGTGGAAAAAATATAAATACATAAATGAATGAATGCCCATATTCCCCAGGTCCCATCTGACCCCTGCTGATGAAAAGAAGATCTTCCTGCCACCAGGGACCAAGCTCGTTGCCAAACCCTCCAGAGTCTCAAAATACATGAGAATGCAAGCTGCTCTTTTGTCTTCGATAAGACTGCCTGTAATTTCAGCTCCCTATCTAGTTTCCCTTCAAACCTCCCCTCTGCTTTCCACTGACAAGTTACACAAAACACTCGAATATAGTTACCTATTTTATCTCTCATTAGTATATTTATCAACCTGGTATCGCCCAGTAGCAAGAGGTCACCGCTTCAGTCTTCGTGGCTTTTAACAGAACTATCATTCGGGCTGTCAAATCACTGGAAATATTCCTGAAGTTGGTCTGTCAACTGCGCCCGAGATCTTATCTCTGCATGGCATGAAGCAGACTGTCAGGGAAGTGACATTCAAAGCATAATCTCATTGGAAATTGTAATTACCAGTTTATTTCTCAGTAAATACTGGCCAAGAATATCACTAATGCTATTTTCATCGGGGTCAACAGATGACACTATCCGTTTTATCTACTGCTATTTCTGCAGATCCTACAGTAACGGGATGTGTGTCAATCAACCAGTGCACCCCACAACACAGACAGCAAAATTAAAGCTCAAAGATATTTTCTCCACTGATAAACTCTGGCAGAGCGGAGAATTACTCCGAAGTTACTACCTTCTCCTTCCTCCACAACCACAAAATGTGAGCAGCAGTGGAGTTGCTACGGGGAACATCTGGTGAGCCACTTTTGCACTTGAGATCAGCCAAGGATGAGAACAGCTTTGGGGATGTGAGCAGATGAACTTGAGTCTACGCAATCCTTCAACTCAACTGGAAACTGGATCTTCCATCCAGGCAAAAGATAAGTTAAAAAAAAAAAATCAAAAAATCCCTCAAAATACTGACGAACACAACCGTTGCAGCTCCCTACTGTTTTCCATATATGACTATCATTTAGCGAGGGGCTTGCAGAGGTCCTTGGATTTTAAGAACAAGAAACCACTGTGGGACTCCAGCCTGACCTCTTCTACAGCACTGACCCAAGGTTCCTCAGCGATTCTGACGCCAAGCCCAGCTCTTCTGTTTGACCTTCAGAGATATTCAGCCCCAATGTAAAACTCTGGCATTTTGTCCAATGGAGAACTACTGTAACTTTAAACAAAAAATACTTTGGAACCAAATTCTAGGAATACTCACTCTTTAAAAATCTGTGTCTCATTCCTAGCTTTAGCTTTCAACCCCAGTGGACTGGTGAACTCTCTAAGAGAACAGTCTTGAACTCTCTCATAACAGAAGTTTCATTCCCGTATTTTTCAGGGAAAGTGCAAACTGGGAGAAGAGATCTCAACAGGTCTTGATTACTTACAGCACCAGACATATGTAAATTTTAATAGTTGTTTTGCATGTTAGTCTCTGTTTGTGTACAAAAATTGCATAATCATGTCAATGCACATCTAAAAAACTCACACACAAGGGTTGATTCTTTAGCCTGGTTGTACAAATCCATGGCTACACTCAGAAAGTCACTTTACTGGTTTTCTTGACCAGAAGCAATCTCTACAACATAAATTAAAACATCAGAAACGCACCTTGCACTGGAGTGTGTAAAACTCTGACCTTCAAAGCTACTATAGTATCAACAAGTTTCTCATTTTTTAAAAGTCATTTTCTTGATATTTTGACAGCGGTCTCAAGCACCAACACAATCCTATCAAGCTATTAAAATTATCCCCCAAATTGTTTAAAACCAGAATTAATTGATAATAGCTCCGAAAGCCTCGTACTTTCAAGAGATAATCTATGCCTCCTAATCTATAGCACCCTACCGTCGAGATAATTAACAATTAAAATAAGAATAGTTAAGACATCAGAGGTGGCGATTTACTCTTCCTTGTAATTGGATTTGGTGATAAGAATATTTTTGAAATTACACAACAGCTGTCTTCTGAGCAGAAGAGATTTGGACTTTTTAACAATTTGAAATGAACACATAGGTACTTTTTGCTTAAGGCACCTTGAAGACACTGACACGTAATGGCTAAATTCGTATGGCTATCCTTAAACTTAATGGTGTCCCAGACTCCTAAAACTAACATAGCTGGCTGAATTGCTCACAAAATTAGAGGGAAAAAATGATGTTTTTTTTTTTGTTGTTTTGTTTGTTTTTTTAAAGCCAGCAACTATCACATCAAGGCATGATCAAGTGAGAATTACTCTGTAATATTTCCACAACCCGTTGGTGTGAGCAAACAGCACCTTCAAAGCTCTTCCTAACAAGGCATCTAAGCATGAATAACGTGTGAGTCTTGTTCTGTTTTATTTACTTGCAATTTTTAAATTGAGACCTACACACGACAAGGCTATTTATGTGCATTAAATCCTTTGGGCTTAACCCCACGATAAACCAGACCTTTGTGAAGACATCTGTGGAACAAACATCTCATCTACAATTCTGAACTTTGTACAGGGGAAGAGTTATTGAAGTTACATCCTCTGGATTAGCCAGTGCTCACAAAGCAGGGTCAGCCCGTGGATGAAACATCTCCAAGAAGTGATGAGACCCTACAGAAATCATCCCTGGCACTTCAGCAAGAGCCTACCCACTCGTAGGGCATGTTTTGCTGCTTGGTGAGCCCAGCTTTCCAGGGAGATATACCATAATCAAAACTGTGGTTATTATAAACACGACTTGCAGGACAACAGAGGATTCCAGGGGTTTATCTGGCAACACAAATAAACACAAAAATGTATTAATTGAATTTTACATTACTCAACCCAAAACTTCATTCTGTTCTCTTTGAGAAAATACTTAAGAGTCAGAATCTGAGTTTTCTGCTCATCTGAAGTAAGGTATTTCTAAAAGTATAGTCTATCCTTGCCTCAAAATTGTGCTTTAGTGGTAAGTTCAGCACTGGATCTCAAAATAAAACATATATAAAGGATGCTAAGTGTAAGCAGCAAGGTCCCCCAGGTTTTTCCTAGTAAAGTCTTGATTGGTCACGTTTTTCAGAATATACTACTCCTGGCTGTGAAACTTTTAAGGTGCACTTTGTCCTAAGCCTCCAGGAGAGGAAAAATGCCAACCATGACATTTGTGATAAAGCTTAGGATGAGCTGACAACTTCCTGTGCACTGTTAAATCACTAGCCTTCCCCCCCCCAAAGGTCCACGAGTTTTTATTTACAATTTCCAGTACTTGACCTGACTCAGCTTAGCTTAGCTTTGGAGGGCACAGCCAGCCATCACTGTTGGTGCATTTTCAGGAAATAAAAATTGATTAAACTAATGAAAGGACCCTGCAGAATCCAAAGCCTTAGGTAAGGCCAATTCTTGCAGGATATCAAGGGCATAAAGTCAAGAGGCTCAGGATCAAAGCTTCTGATTTTGGGCTCATCACATGTATTTTTCCCAATGTCTAGTACCTTCAAGACCTGGACCGGAACTATTATTGCATTAAGTGTTGCACAGACACAAAGCAGAAAAATGAATTTAATTTTCAGATATTAATAGAAGAATTTAAAAGTAGGAGAACAGCAAAGGTAAGAGATACAGACACAAGAAAGCAGCTGCAGAGCCATGAAATAAATCCACAGCTCCTGACTCCTGGATCTGTACTCCACATCATGAGCTGTGATTTCTGCCATGTACTTCCTCTGAAATGTCATTGCCACTGCAGCTCAGAAAAGCCAAGCTCCCCGGGGACAGCCTCATCTGCTCTTTAGGAGGTACGACTAAAACAGCACTGGTAGTAATACTCTAAAAGCAACTGAGGAGTTCTTGACTACATCTCTATATCTAGAAAAATCAATTATTCTTTATCATTTTGGGACATCAGCAAGGCATTTGATACAGGGACAAATGGAAAATTATTAATAATACTGATTCGTATAATTATGAGACAGTTGCCTTAAGAAGTGGACTGAAAAAATAAAATAATGGCTTGGAAGGAGGTTATCAGTGGTATTTCTCAAGTATCATCGTAGGAGTGTCTTAAGAATGAAAACACTTTATGATCTTGCCACAAATTCTGAACAAGGAAACGCAATCTGCTGATGACAAAGTCAGAACTCATGTCAATACAGAGAACTGGAGTATCATAAAAAGAAGCAGACAAACCTGAGGGCAAGAACTAGAGAGAAATTTAAGAGTCCAGTATGTAAGGGCACACTTTGGGAACAACAGCAGCTTCTTATGTACACAAAAATATCACCAGATGGAATAGAAAAATCGTTGCCTGTTAAGTGACTGTAGTATGGCTGGAAGACACAGTGCAACAAAACCACCAAAACAGCAAAACGTGGATGTTTCTATCAGCGTGCTGGCTATTTCGAGTACAGAAAGAAAACCATCACAAGACCTCACCTGGACAATGTACAGTCCTAGTCACACAGTCAAGAAAGCTGAATTTAAAACTCATCAGACCACAGAGCAATCAGGGTAGCAGAGGAACGGAATCTCTATCTTGCAAGAGATACAGCTTGTTTTACCTGAGCAAACCTCAAGGCTGAGATGAGGTTATGGTTTACCATAAATACATGAAGGATGAAGAGGGTCAACAGTAGAGACAAGAGCTGGAGGTCAGGATCTATTCTAGTTAAATGATAATATTGATCCAAGAAGGATGGGTACACACTGGTCGCAGACAATCTCAGGAACGTAGATTTTTAACTGCTGAAACAGTAAAAGCCTGCTGGGTAGCGGTCTCCCAGTAGGTTTTTGTACCCTTGGCAATATCTGCTTGTAAGATAGAGAATTTAATCAGTTGCTGAAAAGGATATAATAAAGGTTGACTGAAACGAGAGGCTGGACATGAAACAGGAAGTCCCAGCCCAATGCTCCTGTGATTAAGAGAATATCAAGGAGCATTTAGAAACCGAAAGAGCGCCAGCCTATGTACATAATCACCAACAAATCAGATGACCTTTTCTATATGTTTTGTTCTTATGTACCCTATTTTCTTCTTTTTTTTTGTTTATTAGAAAATCGTATTAAAAAAGCTCTTTGGAACAATTCCACGTCTTCTATTTGGTTGACGAAGTTCCTCACAAACAGTGCAGTATTCAAAACAGATTAAAACTTAGGCATGCACTGAAGGAAACTCAAGCAAAAACAAAACAAAACAAAACAAAAAAAAACGGTCAATTGTGCAATCCTGGACTACAAAAAGAAAAGGATAAAAAAGAATCTAGGATGTGGTAGTGACTTTTGTGGTTAAAGCCCATATGGTTCCCTGATAACACATTCTTTTTAGTCTGTTTAAAGTGCTCCACAGACTGACCAAGAGCCCATAAATACATGATGCAACATACTTAAAGAGTTTTACTTAGGAATTTTGCTCCCTCGCTTCTCCTTGTAATTACTCTGTTTATTACTTGTGTAAAGACCTCACATCTGTTACTAGATGGCACAGAATTTCCTTTCACTGAGGTAGGTTTGGACTCCGCTCAGAGACCAGCTGCAGTGAAAGTCAGCACGAAGAGTTTGCATCCTTCCAGAAACCAGAAATGGGCACATCCAGCAGTGAGTTGAGCTGGATGGTGCTTGTGGGCACTCCTTGCTGACAGCTGGCTGCATCAAAATACGAAGTGACAAGGTGCCAACCTGATCGCTAATTCCATCCGAATGCTTTCCAGAGTGCTCAGGATGTTAATTTTCTAATTAATTTAAGTGGGTTTACTCCATGGATAGTATTACAGATGAGGTAAATCTCCCTGTGAGCGATGACTGTCCCTTTTAGCTGAACTTGGACCTGCAATGACCCTCCTTGGCAGGTTTTGTCTAGTCCATTCTCAGGAGGTTAAGTAAGCTGAAAAGAGCCAGAAGGAATGATCGCAGCTTTACGATCACTTGTGCTCGTTACTGCCCAGGGAGCCATTTGCTGTTGCACTATCTGCTAAACTTCCCAGAAGTTTGCTGTCAAAAACTGAGTATGCTCCCCAGCATTCAAGCTCTTTCAGTACAGACACAAAAATAGTAGAGTAAAACTGTTACATCCTCATACCAGAGCACATCCGAAGATACAGGTAAGAAAATAATGGTGTAGGTAATTAATACGAGCTTTTTGTTACTATTTGATCCTGTGTACTTTAAACAGGATAATCATAGGAAGAAGAATTCCAAGAAGTCTAGTGCTGGTATAGAAGAAAGCTCATAGAGAGATTACCCACAGCACAAGTCTTTATTTTTACACTGCACATAGAGCAAGCAGCATCTAGAGGTCTCAGCATGACTGTAGACAGCCCACTTTAGTACGTTCTGTATATGAACAAAATACAGTCCTTGGCTCAAAGAAGTTGTGACCTAAAAAGATTGTAATTAAAAGTGGCATTATTTAACGTTCTGGAAAGGAAAAGATTTATTTTAGATACAAATAAAGCAAATCATTGCCATAAATTTCAGAAATATCTAAACACACCCACAATTGAACTTCGTTAGCTGTCTTTGCAAAAAGCAGAGTAATGCACACGGTACAGAACAAACTACTCGTGTACACCAGCTGGTTCTAAATTAGTTATAACCATTAAGGAAAATACACACAAATCATTGTGGACTACTCCAAGAAAACATACTTACAATCAATACACAAAAATGATCAGCAAAAATCAGCTGTTAGGCTGAAGGTCAGAGAACAACAGGAATCGGATTCTGCTGTCTGTATAAGCTGGAATATTCCCTCTGGAAATACGGTGATCAGTACTGCTCCAGTCCCTTCTCCCCTGCCCTGCATCACTAAAAATTAAAATGTAGAATCACAAAATCCTGTAATGGTAGAGGGTGGAAGGGACCTCTGGAGGTCGCCTGGTCCAACCCTGCTGCTCAGGTAGGGCTGCCTAGAAGAAACAGAAAAGGTCCAGAGAAGAGTAATATTGCGTGCTATTAGAAGCAAGGAAAAACTTTCCATGTAAGAAGAGGTAAGAGAAGGACTGTTTAGTTCAGAGAGAAGATAAATAAGCGGTACCTTAATAGCAGTACACAAAATGAATGATCATGGGAAGGCAAATGCCATGTAATGCGATGTTCAGATTCCTTCTTCTACTCAGGCAAAGGGGACCTCCAAGTTTTTAAACATATTTTAGCATACAAAATGGAACTAGGTACTAATTAGTTCTCATGAAGTACCCTGAAGACCTTCACAGCATTTAGAAGGAACTACATATTTATGTGAATAATAAGAATACCCATAGCTGCAATAGCAGGGTTTTAAGAAAATTAAAGTAAGAGAGAAGAGGTTTTGTCCACAAAAAAAAAAAAAAAACCTCCACAAGAGGTTTTATCCTGACCATGGAGGATAGGTAGAAAGAATGACAAACACCATCATCATCATCACCTGCATTACTGCCAAGCCTCCAAGCGGCAGTCAGGTGCCAGAACCCCGCGGTGTTTGGTGCAATACAGGCACACGCTGCAAAATCAGCCTTTGTGCCAAAGGATGGAGCTGGAAAAGGTGTACAAGGATAAAACAGCTGCTCTTTAATGAGGCTGACCTGGGTGGTTATTAAGCAGGCTATCATTCAGGTTGCTCTATCAGACAGGCCATCACACGTTCGTGTTCTCCCAGCAAGAACTCAGGTTGAATTCAGGTTGCCTGTACACCACCCCACATGCAATGCCCTGACACAGCTCTACAAGATGGGGATGCTCACGTGAAATCAAAATGATTCTGTGAGAAGACAATGACATAGCTTAGGGTGAGGTCCCGCTCCTGACCTTCATGAGCAGGAGACAGAACACCGAATCTCTCAACTGGCCCTGCAGAAATGCAGAGAAGGGCTAGAGAAGAATTCCTACTCTTGAAATATGGGCTTATTGCATCAGACAGTGCTGTTACAGGTCAGACTGACAAGGCTCGCTTTGCAAATGTTGCTTTCAGTTATTTTGACCTTGGCAAAAAAAAAAATTATCCGGAGTCTGCTGCAAGGAGTTGCCCCTCCCACAGATCTCTTTTTTTATTATTAAAAAAAAAAAAAGGAGAGAAAGAACAAAGATACAAAAAGCACCTGAGCTCCCTGAAGAAGAAAAATAACTCATTAGGTGCTGGATCCTTCAAGAGACCAGCGGCTGGTGAGCACTTTGGGCAGACATCCTAGTATTACATTTTACTGCTTGCTCTCTGCCAAACAACTGGGATTTGCTTACAGCTGATTAGAATAGGAAGCTTGCATATTATGCATGTCTAAGAGGGAACGTGGCTTGATCTAATGCAAAATAAGAACAATGCTGTGTAGTAAGCATAAAATGGCTGCTCTTGCATTTCATGAAGGCATACAGCGATGACCCCGAGTCGAACCACTTGAACTTTCAGATAATAAAATGATTTTGCTTGTGCCTAAGTTGTACAGCGAACTTTGCCGAATGCCTTTGCAGAAGTGTCTGTGCTCTCAGATCTCAAAGCCCTCCACGAGCATGAACGGAAAATAAAGATCCTAAAAAAAAATCCCTTCCTAGGTCTCAAAGGACTTAATGAAGTTAAACCTCCCACTGCGACTTGCTGACTAACAAACACCTTATAATAGAATAGAAGGAGCTGGAAAGTAATGCAAAGAAGTCACTCGACGTTTCCCTCTCCGCTGAGATCAAGTATATCAGAACAATCCTGACAGGTTTTTAGCTAATATGCTCCTCAGAAAGACTCCATAATTTCCGTGGATAACCTTAGTGCTCAACCATCCTTAAAGACAGAAAGTTTTTCTTAATGCCGAACACAAATCTTCCTTGGTAGTCTGAAGGTTACAGGCTTTTAGCTTCTTGCTCGTACATCTGTTTGCTCTGCTGCAGTCTCCCAAAGTCTCCCAGATACCAGATTGCAGTCTCCCAAATACCAAATATTTTACAGTCGAGAACGGAGTCAGAGAAAGGTTCAATGACATCCGAGGGGCAGCGATACAACTCGCAGCGCTCACTCCAACAAACCTGAGGAAAACGAGCAGAATTTCTGAGCCAACTGGTGGACATCGTTACATTGATGAGAAACTGATGGTCTGGTTTTAACAATATACGAGCCTAATGGAAGAGACCGAAAGACATTACTTCCTGCTCTGTTGTCAGCCTGAAGAGGGAGAAACACAATGAATCCAAAACTTAAATCTCCTCCAAAGCCTTGCACAGGAAACTTAGATCCCCTATGGGGCCGGTATTAAGGTTCTGCTAGAAGACATAACTAAGAGTAATGGGATGAAATTAACTAAGAAAATTTCCTAACTGAATTTCAGGAGCTAATAGAGCTCTCATTTTCCCCGGGGAAGCTGTGGAAGCCCCAGCGCTGGGGAGAGCAGCAGTAATAGCGCTTTCACAATCGGAAGAATTTCTAATAAGGCATGTCAGCCCTGATAGCGCTCAGGGCCAGAACCATGCACAGGGCTCCGCTGGCCCAGCCCAGTGCCGCCGGGCTGGGACCAAAGCAGGAGTCACTTCTTCAGGAGGACAGGCAAGGCTAAATGTCCTGCAAGTGACTGTGCAGCTGATGGAAACGCAGCAGTGGCTTGGTTTGGGCACAAAGATGATTTTCTTAGCCAGCTTGGGCCTGCTGCAAAGAGGGAGCAAGACTCCATCCTGGCTGAATCATACAAGAAGTTTGGCAGCTACACCAGGGTAACCACAGAATTACAGGGTTGGAAGGGACCTCCAGAGATCATCGGGTCCAACCCCCTGCCAAAGCAGGTTCCTTAGAGCAGGTTGCCCAGGTAGGCGTCCAGACGGGCCTTGAATATCTCCAGAGAAGGAGACCCCACAACCTCCCTGGGCAGCCTGTCCCAGTGCTCCGTCACCCTCACCAGGAAGAAGTTCTTTCGCATGTTGGTGCGGAACTGCCTGGGCTCAATTTTGTGGCCATTGCGCCTTGTCCTGTCCCCACAAACCACTGAAATGAGGTTGGCCAAATCCCTCTGTCTCCCACACCTCAGGTATTGATACACATTGATGAGATCCCCTCTCAGTCTTCTTTTCTCCAGGCTGAACAGACCCAGGCCTCTCAGCCTTTCCTCACAGGGGAGCTGCTTCAGGCCCCGTCTCATCTTTGTGGCCTTCCACAGGACTCTTTCCAGGAGATCCCTGTCTTTTTTCGTACCGGGAATACATTCCTGCTCCTTAGCAAAAACCTAAGGACGCATCTTCAATGATGCCAGCACAACTGCCAGGATGACCATGCTTTTAACCAACTCATCACGACAAAACCAGAACAAAATACAGGCAAGCAAACCAACAACAACAATAATCATGGAAAATGTGTACATCTTTCTGTCAAGCTTTCCCTTCCCTGCTCTCCTGTCATTTGCCCTGAGCCAGTTCTGGCATGCCCCCATCGCATGGCAAGCTGAATCAATTCACTGAAAGGAAGGGAAGAAGTATTTCTTTTTTCTGAACCGACTGAATTGGCTGGTATTTCCATCAGGCAAGAAACATATCTGGCACAATGCAGGGTGGCAGGAGTAGGGAAACCGAGGAGGAGGAATCGAGAAGGGTGATGAGACAGGATAACACCTAAAGGATGAGATGGTGACAAACTGTTAATTCAGCTCAGCTTTATCACGAAACGATACCCTCGGTATCTTGGGAAATCTAAACCCATTTCTCTTATGAATAAAGTTGCTGTGGATCACAAAGCCAAGTGGAGCACCTGACTCCATTTTGCCACCTGTGAAATGGGGATAATAGGGATCGGTATCATTTAGTCGTATTTAACCTAAATATTTCTTCAAGAACAAAGAAAAGTGTTACAAATAAAATACAGACACACAAATCAAAGCAACCCTCAGACAGAAAAGTCCCTCCTCTCAAGACAAACTGCAATATTTTCAACTAATGAATCACTCATTTTGTTTAGAACAGAATTTATAGTTATTTCAATTTAATATTTGGATAAAACACATACATAAACAACACTCCAGCCCTCCCCCCCACCAGTCTGCACTGGCATTCAGCAAGAGTGCCTTAAAACGGGTATAGCCATTGATTCTGCTGCCAATCTTAGTTGGTTTTTTAGCAACAGTTTGCCTGAAAAAGAAGATAAACCTCAACTGCAACATACAATTACAGAAGAAGCACAAATAACTTAAAGAAGGAGAAAAAAAAACAGGATAGACAAGACGACACGGCTTCATTAAAAAAAAAGAAAAAAACCCTAAGGGGATTTTCAATTTCATAGTTCTAATGAGAGGGGTTGAAAAGAGGTAAAAAAAAAAAATCTTTGGGACAAGATGTAACAAAGGAGAACACAAAATTGAACCAGCACCAGACTTTCAAGTTTAACCTCTGGTTTCAATGGAAAGGACTGTTGTCGTCGTAGCTCTGTTCCCCAGGGAGGGTAAGCCACACAACAACATCACTGCTCACAAAACTCAGCATATTTCATGAGGAGGAGGCTCAAGAAGAGAACAGGTCAAGGTTGATATCACTAGCACAGCAGCAAGAGGGAGCTTGCACTGCAGTTGTCTGAACCACACCTAGTCTGCAGTTAAATATAGAACTTTACTTTCTGGAACTATTGCTCCTCTTAACCTTCAGAGCATAAATATTCGGAGCAATATTAAAAAAAAAAAAAAAATAGAAAGGAGAGAAAGGGAGAAAGAGACCTTCTGAATCTATTGTCCGAAATCTAAGCCTAGCGACTAATAAACCATCCTGGGAGAATTTCCAAAAAAGCAGTAAAGATTGCAGAATTGAATTACAGAAACCGCAAGCAGCGTTCTGGAAATCCAGCATAAACCAATTAGTTTCTTTAATACACATACCCTACATCCAGACACTTATGCACATTTAAATACACGTGGTGACCCTAACTGTAATCTTAATTACATCAGGTTGGCACCGACGTAATAATTAATTGTGTTGGAATTAGTGTTGATTTGCATCTTTAGAAACTAGCTTTCAGCCCTCACCCTTCTCATGCAGTTCGTGGACCAAATCCTGAGCGGTGCTGTGCGTTTTCAGTTGGAGAGCCTGCTGGAAGCGAGTCTCTCTAATTTTTGCAATCACATTCAGATTCTTCCCTTGAAGTGCTCTCAGCTGCTTTGACACACTGACTTCTACCAACTGCATTTCATACCAACTGATTCCAAGTCAAAAGCACATCCCACAATTAACTCACATAGCAGCCCGAGACTTTGATCCTCATCCAAAAACTGCTCATACAGCTTCACAGCCACTTTTTCAGAAGTTTACGGGAAAAAGTAGTTCTGCATCACCTACACAGGAGTTTCCATTGATGTCCAGACTCAGCCCTCCTACCTTTAGGCACCTAACTAAATCACCAAAGTTAGGTGTCATTGCAGGAGGCTCCTTTCTCGTAGCTAGAAAGGCTCACATACCCCTCCTAAGTTGCAGCAGCATGTTGGAATTAACTTCTGGATCCCTGCTGAATAGCCAGAGAGCCCGGATGAACAGCACTTTGCTGAGATACCCCCAAAAGAAGCTCAGAATTAGGTACCTCAATGCCTGCAGGCACCAAAAGCGCATTGAGATGCTGCAGGACATACAAACACAGCACTACGAAACACATTTAATTAAGGGCTTTAGCCCATCAAACCGAGTAAGATGCCTCCACTCCCAGTCAAAACCTAACCCTTTAGAGGAAAACGCAAATTGCCAGCTGGCACCAGACCACACGCAAGGCCAAACACTGTTTTTGGAGGCCAGATGTTGCTTCCTGACCCTATGGCACCAAGAAAACCTGATCCGCTCGAGACATCTACGGGTTTGGTTACCTCCAGCCTGGCCGGGGCTCCGAGGCGTGTTACTGGAGGACTCTGGTGACTTGTCAGAGAAATTAGCTTCTCCCCAGGGCTCCCACGAGAGCATTTTCCTCCCACTGTTTCAAAACTTGTCACATAAAAGAGCTCATCCTTATGGCTCCGCTAGGCCTATTAAAGTCGCACAGTTAAGCAACCATATTCCCGACTTGCTTTATGGTGTATTTTTATTGTCATACAAAGCTTTTACCATGGCTTGAGTTTACTGTGTTCTTGCCTCTAGTAAAACTCTCGGCCATGCTTTCCAGAACCTACACACGAGGTTGTGAAACGCTGTGCCTGCGGTGACCTCCCAGGGGCTAGGCAAATGGTGATTAAAGCCAGGATTAAGGCAACGTGGCAGATGTCTCCATGTAACCACAGAATAAGAGACCTCCGGCAGTAAATACCTTACAGAGCACGAGACAAGATGCAGTGAACAAAACCAAGAGTGGCTAAAAGGAGAAAGAGAGCAACGAAAAATTAGATCATGTGATTATGTATCTGCATACAGAACTTGATGATTTCCAACGTCAACACCGACTTGCTTCTTTTAATACACAAATGCAAACCTTTCCGACAGACACGTACCAAACCAGTACAGGTTGTCTGACTTCGAGTGTCACAGCAGAGACTGGCTTTAGGAGAGATCTGGAGGAGGAAAGAGCAGTGCTTGCTTGCTTGCTTAGCTTTCTCTTTCTGCTCTGTGTTTCCACAGCACCTAGCACAAAGAGTCTAAGGCACTATCACGATGCAAACAGCAAATCATAGTAGTCATTGCAGCTTAGGGCAGGCAGAAACCAAGGAGAAAAACACCCATGCCTAAGACAAATGCAGACCCCTGTACTACCAGGGCATCGCATTAGCTGGATCTAATAAAGTACAACAAATTTTAAACTTTCACATTATTTCCTTTGGGGCAGCACTCAGCCAAAGCTGAGAACGTTGCAGTGCCAGGACAGAATATGGAACAAACACTTTTAGTTACTGGCCTCAGCCCTGCAAAGCCCCTGTGTTGTAGCCTCCCAGAAGTATGCTCATGTTGTGTGTCTAAAGGCTTGGGTCCCCAAGGGAGCTCGGTATTTTGGTATGGCAAAAGGAGACACCCTCTTGGTCCTCACCAGCTCAAAAGACCCTCGTGCAAACAAGAAGGAGCAGAGGTACAGAAATGGCAAAAGCACGCTGTCAAAATCTGTTGGCCAAGGACTCAGTGGAGCTGCAAACCAGGGAGGAGTGCAGCATACACAGAGCATCATCTGGTGCTGTCAGGGAAAGGAGGTTCCTCACGCTCCTGGAGGGGAGAAAACTCCTCCCAGCCACTTAGCCTTTAACAGAAATAAGCATTCATCCCTAAACTACGTTTGAGTTCACTAGCCCTTTGTTATTATGTGATATTATCCACAAAAGAGAGATTACTGTAAGCAGAGGGAAAGGAAAAGCATGTAGGCAGCCAGGAGTCCAGGCTCAGAGAGTGCTTCGTCTCTGCAGGACTGAAGAGCTGGGAGCTCTAATGATCACCTGCCACTCTGCATATGTGTTTGAAAGATCCACTTTGCTCTGTACCGTTCCCAGCTCATGTAAAAGGGTTGTAAGAGCCTTTTTGGATAGGGAATCTATTGCTTCTTAAGCAAAGTTCTGCATCCTGAACAATTACAGTGCTGCTGAAATGCCACTCTCAAATATAAAATAACTTGATACGTTATCAGAATAAAGCAGAGATTGGGAAGGAGAAATGTAAAGAGCGTGCAGAACCCCACCAAGACAGAGCCTGGAGCAGACTGGATGGAAAGGTACAGCAGTTTAGCAGCTACAGAATATGAGTGTCCAGAGGGGTACATCACTTTTTTTTTTTTAAGCAACAAAAGGGCTGAAATAGCTCCTCCTACTCTACCATGTTAAATACAATGATCAACACTGTTATTGGCAAACGTGATGCCAAAGCACATCCATGAAAATGAAGCCAGCAGGAAAAAGGCTGTTTGTATTGGCTTTAAAACGCCTGTGTGTGGAACCCCGCAGCGACTTACCTTTCCATAACAGCCAGGCACTCCTTCCTCCACGTGAACCGACTGCCTCGCCGTAGTCTGAAGGTCCCCGAGGTAGCTGTGACTGGGGGAGGCGTCTGTCTCCATTCTGGCTCTTCTATTGGGATAGGAGCGGGTCTCATGCTTAACGTAGCCCCTGCAAATAATAAACACCGAGTTTCCTAGTGCACGAAAGATCAGGCCCATTTTCTCACTCCTGCTCACGAAAAAAAAAGACAAGACAGGTGATGAAACCGTTCAAGCTACAAACGTAAAGCATCATCCAACAAAGACACCTTAAAGACACACAAAGCTTAAGTTCCCATCCCCCACCTCCAAGCCAGAGAACGATAAGGTGACCACGGATATCTAAGGGAGACGTAACAGCTCGTCCTCTTTGCTGACAGCCGCTCTGGAAATGTTGTTCTGTCTTCATCGAGAGGAAAAGTGTCGTAAAGAAAGGGTGAGCAATGCCTCAGCTGGGCTTTATTAAGGCTGTGCTTTTTTTTGGCCCCAAAATGGGAAATAGCAGGTTTCTGTTTAATTGTACAGCTGTCTCAGGAAGCAAAGGGTAAATTTATAGCAAAGGTATTTCAACGTATCCAAAGAGCTGAGTAAATACTTAAAATAGCTCCGCCAATAGAAACACGCTCTGTGGCCTGTGCAAATAAGGGCTCCTGAGTGCCAGGCTGCCTGGAAAAGTCACCGAAAGCAGATTAGCATCACACCTCTCCTCTTCTGTCCCCTTTCTATGGATATATTTCTCCTTTCAAGAAGCCTGAGCTGGAAAGCATCGAGTGAGAGACAGGACTTGATGGTGCCTTCAGGAAATGTCCTCTGAAACTCATCCCATTCCTTCCACAACGGGCTCTCTGTTAATAAATCAAGATAAACCAAGACACACCGGGGGAAAAACCTTCATCTGTCCCGTGGTGAGGATGGGAAGCTGGTACGGGATGTGAACCTGGGTATGTCCTGCAGGACTTACGCCCACTGACTGCCCCTGGAGGGAAGAAACAGCTGCTCCTCTCAGCAAAAATAAATATTAAAAAGTCATATAAACAGCTAAATCATCGCCCATAACTAAAGAGCACAAGTGGAATTCAGGCGTTGAAGCAGCCTGGTAGGTAGTTTTTGCAAGAGGATGGGAAAGGTGAAGCTCTGTGTGTGTAAAAGCAGGGCTGAGACAGGAGAGCCCCCTGGGCCCACAGACTCAGAATGGATAGGATTTAACCATAAAGCCACACCGTGTCAGTAAAATACCACAGCTCATTTAATTTATAGCAGGGCAAAAGGGGTTAAGGGAATTCAGAGCTTATCCAATAAACGAATTCCTACGGTTAAAAAGCAAGGAATTAGCTATTTCTGCATTTGGCTGCGTTCCTTCCCAGAAATGCACAGTGAATGTTTTCCCTTCTGCCAGGGGCTCGCATCTGCGTTAGGTAGCGGAGTCCAGAAACAATTCAAAACTTTCCCCAGGAGCAGGCTGTTAGGAAACGAATCCCACAACCCCTGCCTTGCCTTCACGAGGGACAGTGACTCTGAATTCCCAGCTCCACGGCCCGCACAGATCACTTGATTTCACTGACACGTTAAACACTTCCCACATTGCCAATTTATGGGGAATTTATTACATTTATTAAATGGGGCCATTTCAAGGGAAGTTCCTCACCTATTCTTTCTCGTATTTGCAGAGTTTGGAGGGCTGGGTCAGCATCTGGCCGCTAAGCTTTGAATAAGCATCCAAAATTAAAAGATTATTATTTATTTATTTATTTAAAAGAGTCTAGGAGAACGGGAAAAGGAATTAGCTTTCCCTGCACTGCCTTAGCAATGGACTGTCCCCACCTAAGAATTTTGGAATTCCTCTTAAGGAAAAGGCAGAATATGGAAATATCAGGGATGCTTAACATAAAGATAAGAGATGCACACACGACAGAAGCATCTGAACATACACAGGGACACAAGATATGCTTGTATCTGTCTGGGAGTGGTGAAAGTGCTCGACAAGTGCACTGCTGCCACGTTTGCTAAGGCAGCTCTGGAGTTTTTCTTCATTTCACACAACTAAGCAAGCACTTTGGGCTCCCATTTATTCTGCTCTTCCAAAGCTTCATTGCAGTCCTCGCTCTGCCCAGCTTCTTTACAACTTAGTAAGTTGCATCCTAGCTGCCAGTGCAGGTTATTATTATTATTATTATTTTACACAAACCCCTCCAACAGCTTTTAAGAAGTCAAACTTTTCTCTTCCGCAGAGCGAGCAGAGCAAATGCGGTATGAAATTTGTCTCAGTACACGCATCAAAAAGCAAGAATCTGTAAGGGGTGTAGAGGTGAACCGTCTGGGAAGAACGCGTTTTGTAGAGAAAAAGGCAAAGAGCCCTCTCTTTCTACCTGCCAATGCTGAGTACTTTTTGTAACAGCACAGCGCTAGCTCTATAATGAAAATCCTCGTGGCAAAGGCCTTCCTTCTCTCGGCACATCCCAGACACCATCCTGGAGAGAGTGCTGCTCTCCAAAGCATCCCGTACAATCGCTGATCCACGTCCCAGAGAGGCCCTGCAATTTGGGGGCGATGCACAGAAAGGCTGGAGCCAGCCTCGAGCCTTCTCCACAAAGCCATTCGGTAGCGAGCCTTTGCAGCAAGCACCTACCATGTATTACCCTGGTAAGAACAGATGTCACACGTTATTTTTAGCCAGACTGACCTGCGACCGCGTGCTAAACACCTTCCAGTCACTACTGAGCCAGGCTGGATTGGGATCAGCAGCCTGCACGGCAAAACGCTCCCTACCCAGCTCACTGCCTGGACGGAAAGGATCACAGCGGGGACGATTTGCTCTAAAGCTCTGTAAAATAGTAAATCGCTAACAATACATTTCCAGCACAAATCTCGTGGGATATCCAGCCCCGTGGTGTTTTTTTTTTTTGTACGCTTTTCTTTTATAGCTAAACAAGAGCTGCTGTGGGAATAGCACAAGAGATGCTACATCTTGATAATCGTTACCTTTCTTTTTTTTTTTTTCCCCTTTTGCTCAAGGAGAAAAAGCACAGGGGTTTCCTCCAAGGTGACCACAGCTGCCTTCCTGTTAGGGAGGACTGGCAGAAATATAACATCCAGCCTAACTGGAAGCAGGCCACAGCCATCTGCAACTTCAACCCGTCATTTCTAGGTGCCAACTCCAGTTTGCAGTGCACAGAGGTGAAAGAGACGCTGAAACTTTCCACGTTGCCCTAGACCCAGCACCAGGCAAACTAATCAGGCTAACTACCAGCATAAAAAGAAATTTATTTACTAAAAGACAGGAGCTCGGAAAAAAATCATCAGAACACTACAGGACTCCATGCAGTCATACGCTGGCTTCTGAAATATATCCTATTTATCCACTGCCAAAATGCTCCCAAGTCCTCTACGAAACACGAGAGACGTGGTGCCTGTCCAAAAAATGCCCGATCTAAATGAAAAGCATCCCCGTTAATTGGATTAAGGATCTTTCAAACGTTAGTATTTAGCGTTGACTTCTTCCCCTCGAGACAAGAACGCCTTTCACCCTAACTGGCAACTCTTTCCAGAAGAAAGTACGGTCACTGGAACATGGGAATTTGCAGCATTGCTGCTAACTTTGACATTACTCCTATCAGGGAAACACTGATCAAGACATTTTTGAGTTCTGCCTACAGCACAAAGGTGTGTTTTTTTGTCCTGATCCACAAGACTTGGGTCTCTTTTGCACTGTTCTGACCTGCTCTTGTCACCGAAGATACGAAAAATACAGGAACTATCCATGCAAACAAGCAATCAAAAGCAAGAAAACAACAAGGAGCATATTCCAGAGGCCAAAGCAAGCTGGAAAATGATAGAATTGGTAGAATTGCCAAGTCCTTTCTGCACAGGAACAGCATCTACCAATGTCTCAATAGCAGCAGTGCCTCAAAACCACGACACAAAGTCCTTCAGTTAGCAGATGCAGGGCTACTAGTGGATGATTTAAAGGCGTTATATGTCTCCGTCACGTATTTGAAAAGAGAAAATGAAAATCTCTTTTGATGCATTTAGAAGTTATTTTTTGTCCCGTGTATTATTAGAAATTCCTGGCTCGGTGCAGTAAAAGACAGCCCCTGCTGTGAGGGCCTTACAGGCAAACCACGCACAAGAAAGTCTCATCTTTACCTAGCAGAGGGAAGAGTGAGGTGCAAATGGGAAATTTTTTGCTAAAAGTTGTACAGAAAACTAGCAGAGCCAAGGAAAGACTACAGGTCTGCCAAGGGATCTCCAGTCCTTTCCTCATAAAAAAATTCTTCCTTCGCAGTTCACAAATTGGTTGTATCTGGTGTCCTGGTCATGCAAAATTGTTTCAGTTTTAAGTTTTTTTTCACTTTCTACACAAATGAATTGTCAGAAAACGGACTTGGTCTGAAGGCCCCCTGTGTCCAAAATAAGGCTTAAACAAATGAGGGAACGAGAAGTTTCCAAAGACCTCACTTTGCCCTTGGATAACTCAGACACTACGTGCTCCCGAGTGATCGATTCCAGCTCTCCAGCACGAAGGAGAGGGACTGAGGTTTTACTCCCAGCAGCTGGAAGCAGAAGAGATGGGCCATGAGACCAGAAAACCGAATGTCTTGGTACTTCTGAGTAAGTCAGCAACTAGATAAAAGTCATGCCGCTCACTTCACAACTTAAGCTTTTATCAGAGGAGGGCAGTCTTTTGCAACACTGCAACACTGGCACTGCAACAACTATTTCACTTCTTCGTGACTCCAATGATTTTCTCATGTTCTGACTCTAAAGAAGGCAACCAGAAGAAAGAATAGCCAGTCTAGTCTGGGAACTATAGGATACTGCAAGTAGCATCCAAAATTTAGGCTCGAAATTGTTTCTATAGCAGTAATTTAAATCCAGGACTCTTTGGACAAGGTTGGTATCTTCCACAGCACACTGCATACACTTGCACATCTGCATGCTAATTGCACGCTCTTGGCTGGCCAGTCTGACCTGCAATATAGTAGATGGCGATAATTTAAGGAAGTGGATTAACCCAAAATAAATAAATAAACACAATCACATTTTCCTCAACTAGATTTCGCCAACAGCTACAGGAAAACTAAGCCTCCCCACCCTTACCTCAGCCTCTAAAAATAAACCAAACGCTATTTGGTTCCGAAGGGAATTTAAATGCATCCAAATAATCCCCTGGCACAGGCGGAGGAGCCATTCTGCCTTTTACACTTCTTGAAAATGCTGTCTGGTACCTCTGCCTTGAAAAAAGGTTAAACTCATATAGCCACTCTTCAAGAAATTTTCCCATGTGTGCACAATGAAAAGCAAACCAGGACCTCAGCGACACAGCGCGTTAGGCAAGTAGAGGTTAATGTCGATTCGTCTCAATTGAAGCTGTGAACTTCAGCGTCGCTGCTTTTCCTTCCTCAGATGCGTCCCAAGATTGAAAGGACAAACAAGACATGAGCTTGGGGATAAAGGGAGAGAAAGAAGGCTTGGAGAGAGTAGAGACTTTAGTGCTAAGTTTGTGCTAAGGATTCTCTTCTCCCAACACAGAATACCACTACTCCTACTTCAACAGCTCCAAACAGCACCGGAAAGAAAAGATGCAAGGTTGTAGAAAAATCCATGCAGCAGTTTTCATTGCTGGTAGAGGAAGCTTATTGTTTTTTTCCCCTAAAATACACTTTCTGAAGAAACCTCCTGTGTTATCCACTACTTTGGAGGTATTATCTTCCATCAGATGGAAATGGCTGAGAGTTACTTCACTGGGTACAACACGAGGCTTACAAAGACGCTGGTAGTGAAAGGTTTCCAGTACTTTTGCTGCTCCTTGGTATCAAAGTTTCGAACACTGTGAAAATCAAGGCTCCTTAACGATCCCTGCAGCTTGTCAGCACTTCACAGCCCTTTGGCACATTCATTCCTTACAGCATTTTCTAGACACTTAACAGAAAGGACAGGCTTGGCTCTGGCTTTGAACCCACCCAACTTTAAGCTAGAGTATTCTCAGGCCAATTGACAGCTGGAGCCTCTTGATTTACAGCTCACACACAAAGCAGAAGTCTTGAGGATCTGTTTTCACTGGAATTCTTCTTAACAGAGCTCTGGATATTGAAGCCAAATTCATATTAGAGAGGCTAAGTCTTAAATTCCTTAAAACAATTACACTTAATTTAATCATGCCATTGTTTAAGGAAAATTAAATGTAAATATTTTGATCTTCACAATAAAACCATTAAAGGGAATAATAAGAATTGTGGTCAAACAAAATCTATGGAGAAAAACAATGCAAGGAAATTAATTCAACTGATTTTGAAGATTGCTGGTGTGTCACGGACAATGCAGAACTTTATTTCTTGTTAGAGATTTAAGATGTATTTTGAGATTCGGAGAAGCAGATGGGATTTGAGAGAGACATCTCCAGCTATCAACGCATCCCATCCACGAGCTTGAGCTATAACCCCAAACCCTCTGAAGTTATCCCAAATATCCTCTCAGCTGAAATGCGTAAGTTTGCTCAAACTTTCTATTATGCAGCCATTGTTAATGTTTTCTTTCTGTTCAATCTTAAGTTAGTGGTGAGACGACAGGGCGAGTAACCATGTCAGAACAGCTGGACAGACATCTATGGACGGCTCGGTTTTAGGTCAAATGCTGCAAGCAAAGCTCAGATTTATTCCTCAAGAGCAAACTGGTCAGAGGGAACACCTCATCAGTACACCACCAAGTAAATGATAAGTAATAATCAAAAGCAGTGACAAAAGGCTTTTTTTTTTTTTTCCCTAAATAGGACAGCAGGAGCTGTTTAGGCTGAAGTTGTTTACCAGGATTTGTCTTCTCAAGCTGGTACCATCTGTAAAATGCCCTTTTCTTTTGTTCACTCAGGTCCGACCCCTGCTGCAACAGCCAATGGGAGATCCGGCTCTGACTGATACCTGGAGGAAACAAAAACACAAAGAGGAAGAGAAAACTTGGTCTTCTGAAATTATTTAAAGTGATTGATATACCGACAAAAGGTGTTGTCTTACACGGCTTAGAAATTCAATGGCTCAATCACAGAAGAAGTAGAGTTTAAGCCTCTTCCCCCATCCCTCACTGCTTCAACTTCTCCCTGTTGCTATTTTCAGCCCCGCTCAAGATTCACCCCGGGCTCAGCACAATGAGCCTCCAGGCAAGTAGGGCACAAATTGGGAAGCCGAATCTGCTGACGACTGAATTGGCCAATTCTGAACCACAGCTTCCCCAGTTCAAAAAGACTTGATCTGTGAACTGGGAACAATTCCCTTACCCACTGTTATACACAGGGAATGATCCTTGGGAGATTTTTATCGTTCAGTGCTAGAATAAGGAGGGAGAGAAACGCAGAAAGGGTTTATGTGATGTGGATCAAATCACCCCAGAAATGCAGCAAGGCAGCTGCTACAACAACAGCCAGGAAACAAACCAAAAAGAATTCAAACCCTACATACCCAGGCAGAATTAGGGACAAAAAGTTGCAGATTTTTTAAAATAAGATTTCTAAGAAAACAGTTAAAGGGGGAAGAAACCTAGAAGTTAACGCCACTGTTTCCAAAGCATGCCTCCAAATGAAAGATCAATGCAGAAAGGGAAATGCAGTGATTAGGAGAGGAACCAAATAAAGCAAGAGGCTTAAAGGTGCACTAGGAGGGGAACCGTGTGTTCACTTGAAAATTATTTGCTGAATAACTGCAGCAAGATCCCAAGCAGTAGGGCTCCCTGTGCTTCCAGCAGGCTCTTCAGCTCTCAGGAAGGGTTAACAACATCTAAACTCTCCCGAGAATTCAACTTTTCGGAGGTGCTCCCAGCAACAATATATTGCTGAACACCACCTGTGCCGACACCTGCTTGGTGCTAGAGCTAAGGCAGGTAGAAGGCGGCTTTTCAGGCAGAAATCAACCCGCCTCTCCCCTCCTGAGATGCGCCAAGGTTTTATTAATCATAATATGATTATGAGATCTTTCTCATAATCATATTTAACTCGTGAAAAACAACCCCCTGTAGCTTTACCGCTTCTAATAAAGGGTTTTTACTATGCTTTCTTTGCACCGAACATAGAATTTAGTTAACGTGAGAATGATTTAAGTCAAACCTCAGGTGCCGTATTCACGTGGGTTTACTCCAACCAGATTTCCAGAATCACGGGGCTTTATGCTCTTAACTGCTCTTTATTACAGCAAATCCCAGTGCCTGTGAAGTTTTAATTGTCCCGTGGAAAAGGGTCAGGTGTGTTTTATTTTGAGTACAGAAGCTGACTGCTGTTCAGCAGAACTCTGCCCATGAACATCCCCTGGTTTGGTTTGGTTTCCTGTACATGCAGTAATGATGGTCTCAGCGTTCATTCTCAGAGATGGCTTTTGGATGATGTATGAAAGAGTTTAGAAACAACAGGGGCAGGCAAGAAGAGCTGGTTATCCCCTGGGCTCATTCCGGGATAGATAACTGGGTTTGTACTACTAGGAAAGTGGAATTACCCAACCAAACATCAGCTTTGGAGTCTGCCAATTTAAATCACATAATACCAAATATACATACCAAATATATTCCAAATATATACCACATTCATAACAATATGTACCAAATATATATGTACACTAATACCAAACATACATCAATATCAGTTGACAAAACTCTCTGGACCAAAATTAGGTGCCAGTCTGGTTGAACCCATTCAAATCCAGATGCCTGATTGTCAGTGAAAGGTTCAAGTTTTAAGAAGTTGCAGCTTCCCACCTACTGTTATGATTTATAAATGCCATTTCTTTACTACAGGGCTATGGGACACAAATAGTTGTGTCTCACTGCTTTAGGATGCAGGGCTCCTACTAATCAATGGGTTCCAGCACCACTAATTTACTTGTTCGCTGCAGTCCACTTCCACTTATTGCAGTTGAGTAGTGTTCGTTGAGTGTTTGGATAACAACAGAAGATACAAATGCAAAGCGTAATTAGATAAAAATTATAAATAGAGATTAAGTATCTTCAACAAGAGTGGAAGAGTGGAAAACTCAAATTCTGCCCAGGAAGCTGCTTGATAGTGTCACGAAGTGGTACAGATGTTAACCACGTCAGGCAACGTGCTGGAGACAAAGCAAAGGAGCAGGAGCCCGGAGATTCATGCTGAGAAGTGCCCTGAGTACGGCCACGTCCACGCTGGACTCCTCAAGAGCCCTCTCGGTTCACAAAATAACTTCTGCAAAATGGAGCGCTGGTACAGGACACGAGATGGACAGATGCGAAGATCGCAAAGACTGATAAATTCTCAATATATTCCTACTTTATTGCAGTATCTCATGGGCAGCACTGCTGTCCATAGCACTTGCTGCATTATTAAAAAGCCCATAGCCAGTTTTGCTCTTTGGCTAGCGACTTCTATAGCAATGCCACAAACCCAGACAGCACCACGTGAGGTATGGCTTAGGCAGCTGACCTTACTCTTGTTCATAGGGATGCAGACCTCCAGAAGTCCCTTCACATCACATTTTCTATCACTCCTTCCTGGTTTTTATTAGTCTTTCCCTCTCTCACAAGCAGATTGAAAGCTGAGCTTCTTAAAGTTGTCCTCTACCTATGCCACTCCTCTTTTTAAGGCAAAATGTTTTTAATTTGCTCATCTGCAGCCTCAGTGTAGCCCATCTGTACAATCCAAGGGTGATGATTCAAGGTCATGCACAAAGTCAGCAGCAGCAGTACGGATCCAGAGTCTCCTAGATCCCAGCACAGAGTCTTAATCACAAACCCACCCTTCAACCTTTTCAATTAAAAACCCCCAGATCATCATGTTAGTTTCTTGCACCTCACGTGGATTTTGTAGAGTTGACTCACAGGGACAATGACTAGTCCTGCCACCAGTGCCATCCTGTCACATAGGCTGTAATCATGCTACTTTAGAAAATTGCACTGGCAGGAAAAAAGAAATCATCCTGCTGCCAGAAGCAGATTAATGAAAGAAGATCTCTGGAGTACTGAAAATCCAGCTGCCTGGAGGAAATTCACCCTCCAACTGAACTACGGACCTCAAGGAAGTCTGACATCCTCCGGGCTCGGGATCAGCAGGAACACGTTGCAACGAGCACAACTAGCTCGCTCACTGAAAATACCCAAGAAAGAAGTGGAAATCACAAAGGATTGTATTAAATCAAAACACTGACTTCTGTCACTCGTCACTCCTTCCCATAGCAGGTTACAATTTGTACTTGTGCGATTACTATTCGCAATTATAAACGAAATGGAGATGACAGCACAAGTACGCTCTCTCCTAAATAAATTACATGGGGAAGAATTTTCCCTCCCATATACATAAAAGAAATGGCAAAAGGCATCATCAAGGGAAGGCAACTGGTATCTGCAGTACAAATCTGCTCATACACCTCAAACCTGCCATTCATCAAGTCTCTGGTAACTGGTTTTCACCTTCACGTATAGATTTGTTCAGTGACTCTGTTTTGCATTTCTTTAATGTTTCTTTCAGGAGAGATTTTCAGAAGCACCTGGAACACATCAGATTTGGAGAAGAAATAACTGACGATGTCTTAATTCTTCAGTTTGCAAGCAAAGTCCTAGAATCATATAATACGTGCTTGCAAAGGACATCTATCAATTTAGGAGATTAGCAAATGCTTGTTTACAGGAAACCTGCAAAGATCAAAATCATATGAAAACAAATCTTTCCCTCTGTTTTCATGAATATTAAAAAAAAGAATGTTGGTTGTTTTTTGTTGTTGTTGTTGGTTGTTTGTGTTTTTTTTTTACATCTAATTTCTCACCATTTCAGATCATCGGTAATTCGGTAATTTTCTTTTCACAATTCAACTACTTACATTTCACTCGGTCTGTATTTGTATTTCCTTAGCACCCCTGTGTGTAGGTTCCAAACCTTCAGGGATTTTATTTATGTTACAGCACTGCTTTGAGGCTGCCCTCCACCGCACAAGATGCTCTGTGTGTTTAGGATAATATAAAGCCAAGTCCTGAAGATCTCGTATCAATTAAGACAGAGACAGAAGGACAAGCCTGAATTGTACAAGCAGACTAACAGGGAAGGTTAGCAGAGCTGCACACTGAAGAGTTCCATTATGTATTTTTTCTGAAAAATCACCTCTGCATTTTATTATTCTTATTCTTTTATTGTTGTTATTATTATTTTCTTTACACACAATAGGTTAGTGCCATAAAAACTAAGCTGAGAATTGAGAAATCTGAATAAAACTTCCTGCTCTACATCAGACTGCTTTAATTGTAACCCCAGGAAAACACGTTTTTTTTTTGCTCCTTTGCTCCCTATGTGTAAAAAAATGGAAAAGGCAACACTTCCAAACCTTGCAGAGGCATCATCCATCAAAGCATTTAGCTTGGCTGCGAAGGGCTCATCTCTGAATATTCCTCCCTCTCTCCTTTACTGTAGTACACAGCAGAGAGATGTTAGTTTCTGAAAACATTTCCCCCACCCTCCTTCTACACCTGGAGCCTAAATCAAGAGCCAGTGTCGCCTAACAAGGATACATTTATCTCTTTAACCTTCGACTTCTGACCATAGTTTATTTGGCGCCCAGAAACAATTCTGGCGACAACGAAAGCAAATCACACTGCACGACTCCAAATCGTTGTTTGTAAAAAATTGGCATCTCACGTGCCCCATGTCGGGCTAAATAGCTACCCCCGAGTAAGCTGCAGCTATGTGAAAAGGAGCTTCAAACAACACGATAGGAAATTCAGCAGGAACTATTATTAGCTCCTGTTTATACTGTCATTTTTCTTATCAGTAGGAGATTATTTATACAGAGCCCAACCCAAGTGCTTCTTGTTTATCTTATTACAGACACCATTAAAAAAGTTTCTATAAAAAGCAGCTCCCGTATTTAGGACCAGCACTAATAAGTGTTATGCTAGGTTTTTGCTTCTTATCAATCATTTCTTTATTTCCAAGTCACCATTTAATATTCTGTTGCTATTTTCCAGTCTGCTCTCTTCTCTCAGTACACAAGGCAGCTCTGTAGAATGTCTTCCAGGTTTAATTTTCCATGTCAGATTCATTATCTAAATGACTTTAAAAGTTTCTGGTAATTTTATAAAGACTAAGAGAGCCTAAAAAATTGTTCTACTGCAACAGCTGACTTTAACCTTCAGCTCCGTGTCCCCCCTCTTGCATATCCTTGACCTCCATCACTTCCCACCCACTTTCACTGCAGCAGAGGAAAAACAAAAGGAAAAGCAGTTTACAGTTGCAGGGGCTGTAAATGCAAGCCTGTTCGGTGTACTTCGTAGGACCAGGGTTGATATTCCGTGAGTGCACTGCAATATTAGAATTAAGAACAAGAAGGAAGATATTTTTGAATGAAATCTTAAGTGCCTTGAAGAATTAACGAAATTTGTTAAAATGGAAGTTTCGAGTTGCAGAAGTTGCAGTGGGAGTTCCTGCAGCAAGGACAGAAAGATGACAAGATAGAGAATGGGGACAAATATGACTGTAAGCATAAAGGATGCAGTATTCTCTAATGAGCTAATCCAACACCTGCAACATGAAGACATGCAAATACATTTTTTACCTGATGTTTTACGTCCAATTCATCCAACTGCAAACCCAGCAATAATTAAGAAGAGGAAGTTTTAGGTTCCTAGGTAAAGGTCTAAGATCATTCTGAGCTGGATACACTTTTACTCCTTTCCTCTCTCCGTGCCATTCTTCCATTTACATACTCAAGCAGGATTTTTGAAGTAGCACAGAAACAGGTAGAGACAGAAAGGAGAAAGTTCACAGCAAGGGTTGCCAAGTCAAACAAGTCTCCTTCTGGACAGAGCCAGCCACACGTTTTTCATTTCATTTGTTTCTTGCTTCTCTTCCCAGGGCAGAAGAGATGAATGGTAAAAGCTGAGCTCGTAATATTCTGCGTTTTATTTCAAATGCTAAACTAACGATTTCCAGCTGATCGAGGGTGGCAACCAGCGGTTGGGCAAGTCCAATACACCCAACATCTGACATCCAGCCTCCAGAAACAGCTTGCTGTTTGCATTTAAACAAATGGTGGTGAAGGATGCCTGGAGCTGGAGAGGAGTGAGAGCATCACGACCTACATACCGCTACGCCACCACCGGGCTGTAAGCACCGTAGCCTCTCTGGGTTGCTGCTCTGTTCCTGCAGAATCACCTCCTTTCACAGCCCCTTGGCTGGCCAGAAAAGGGTTCACACCTTGATGTGCAAAATGCAGTGAAGAGGACCCCAAGACATAGATCACTGGAGGCTGAGCAGTAATCTGGAGAGATACCACTTCACACCTATACTCCTTTCCTATGCCATCTCTTAGTGACCACTCTTTGAACTTTATCTATTTTTCTCTCGTTTAATGAATGATTTACAGAACATCTTTACCTGGAAGCCTGCAGATACCGAGATGATAACGTCTGGGATCATATATTCAGAATGGGGAGAGGTGATGGACACACCTGAAGAACACACAAATCTGCTAGCATTCGTTAGGTCTAAGACAAGTCTGGAAGTGAAAGCCCTGGGCCATATGCCTTCTGCTCTGGGTCTCCGTCCTGAAATATTTTCAGTCACTCTTCTCTGTACTGTGCCTTTGAAAAGAAGCTGATGTTTCCCCTGGCAAAGCGTGCTCTTTAACCTGGTCCCTTCAATCTCCTTGAGATTTACTACAGCCATAATTATGTATTTAAGAGTGTCGCTTAAGTGCTACCCATCTGCATACACAAGGCTAAGGGTTATATTTAAAATGAATCAGCTCCCACAGACCTTCCCCCAGCAAATATGTGGAGGATAACTGTTCAGCTGCAAAGGGTAGCAGGGAGAAGACTCATGCATCACCGTACAGCACAGGCCTTGCAGCTACCTTTGCTTGTGAAAGTGCATCAGGTGCAAAATATCACTTCATTTTCATATCTGAAAGGCCCATGGAAACACTACGGGGTTAGCTGCAAAAGGACGTAGCCATTTAACCTTTAGAGCTACCAGGCTTCCCATTGATTTGGCCTGAAAACAAGATAATATTGTAATGCCATTAGTTTGGTCTTCATACTGTCCCACTACCAGGCTTGAAAGAGAAATCTAGTAGTATTTTCTCTGTCCACCACATGCATGTGTTCTGGTCTCACCCCTACGTTACACGCTAAGGTTGAGTGGGTTGGGTGTGACACTTACATCAACTGTTTATGAAGAGGATGTGCACTGAAGTGGTGCACCTTGAGTACTGTGTTCAGTTTTGGGCCCCTCACTACCAGAAGGACGTCAAGGCCCTGAAGTGTGTCCAGAGACGGGCTACAAAGCTGGTGAAGGGCCTGGAGCACAAGTCCTGTGAGGAGCGGCTGAGGGAAATGGGGGTGTTTGGTCTGGGGATGAGGAGGCTCAGGGCAGACCTTATTGCTCTCTGCAGCTATCTGAAAGGAAGGTGTGAGGAGCTGGGAGTCAGCCTCTTCTCACAGCTAACTAGTGATAGGACTAGAGGGAATGGCCTCAAGTTGTGCCAGCGGAGGTTTCCATGGGCCTTTCACAGCTGCAATTTTTATTCTTTGCACTACTTCTCTTGAAGGGAAAGGGCTACTTTGACTTACTGTAGATGTGAAGGGTGCCAGAATTTTGGGGATCAGTCTTTGAGTCAGAAGTTTTTCTGTTGTCTGCCCTCATAAAAAGCTATGCAGTGGTTAATTTAGATGTGAGACATTTCAGGACCATATTCAAGCAAGAACTGCACATAAGAAAGAGATTGACCCACAAAATGCCAAAATGTCACAGTTCAGGTCCAATTCAAGCAAGTAGACTTAGCATTAACTTTTTGAAGTACTAGTGCTAACATCTGATAAGGCTAATAACATTCCTTAGAGTAATATAAAATGTTAATCTCATGATTTTAGAGATGAAACTGTAACCAGGAAAGGACAAGTAATTTGCCCAAGACCACAGATTTGGAAGAAATTCCTGGCTCCACGGCTCAATCACCCGTTTCTGCCTGCCTACCTCAACTGCTAGCACACACAGCGTCTGCAAATCCAGATCTCCCAGACAGATGGGTTCTCATGACATTTCAAACACTGGAAATATCAAAAAAGAACAACTTCCCTCCTGTTGGTTTGGCATTCCTAGTCAATGAGGATCCTTAAAAAGGATCTATTCCAAGGTCTTTATTCAAGCTTGGTTTTAAAAATGAATAGATGTTATAACTATAATATGGGATTGAGTATTTATTTTACCATCAAGTCTTCTTCTAGGTATGCTGCTAGCTATGCTGGACTGGACAAGCAGAATGCACCTGTAAAGGAGAACTAATATTGCCCCATGGAGCAGCAGCAGGATTAGCGTTTGTAAAGAGCTCTGGAAATACACCAAAGGAGTAAATGGTATCACTGCAGTTTGCTCACTTGTCCTGAATGTGAAAGAGGGAAGGTACAAGGTAAAGGGTAAACAAGAACTGCTTCTACTTCTAGGTAAAATCTACCCAAATGGTCATCCCCCTCAGCATCACATCTGAATTTCACTGACCGTGACTCAAAGACGAGCAACTGAAAAAACTTTAGAACTATCATAGACTGCTGGATGTAGTGATACCAGCTTTGGCTGTGTCTCCAGACGTTTTTATAAGCATTTTACAATATGAATATGTATTATATACACCTCCATACACAGATATGTAGATAAGTATCTACTTGCCACAAACAACTTAATAATTAAGGAAAAAGGTTTCAGTTTAAGATAAAAACTTTGGGCTTATTATAATGCTGTAAAATAAAATCTGCTAGCATAAGCCACATGGAAAAAAAAAAAGAAAAAAGAACAAGTGATTCACTGGGGAAGTTCCGTGATGTGCGGGACAATGGGTCTTAAATCAAAGGCATACATTATCATGACTAAGCTGACAGATCTGCACTGCAATGCAGAAAGCCAAGCAATATTCCAGCATCTGCACCACGCACACATAGACAGTTAGACACAGTTTCCCAAAATGAAGAAAGGACTCCTGAGCTCTTACCTGTTACCTGTGCAACAACTGCTTGGGAAATTCTCCGATTGGCTAGGAAGGCTTTGATTTCCTCCTTTATCACACTGCTGTCCCTCCTACCAAAACAAAAAAACAAACAAACAAAAGAGCACACAAAAGACAGACAAAGTGCACTTTGAAGAAGCAAAATGGCTTTATTTCCTTTATTTAGGGGACGAGGAGTGGGGAAGGCAGGCATTAAAATAGTCAAAGTGCCTCACCAGTGGACACTTCTTTTAACAAGTGTCACGTTTGAGCAAAGTACCCTAGCAGGAGAATAGATGACTCATGTCCTATATAATTCATATTAGGTGCAGGGCTGCCATATGGAATGTACAAAGTTTCATTACACAGGGATGAATAAATCTCTCATACCAGCATAAAAAACTCAGTCATAAAAATGAGGCACAAAAATAAAAAATAAAGGATAGCAGGGTCTGCATGGTTAGCTACACAAATGAGTACACATACACAAACCTTCTCCAGCCTTTCAAGGAAAAGACCCAGAGGAGAAAGATATTGCAACCTCTATCCCCCATCCCTACCTCCCCAATCCACAGCTTGAACTGAATGAACAAGCACCAGTTATTAAAGCTTTTGTAAGATTTTTAAAAGGAGCACAAAGATAGTTCAGAAGGGATTGTGCTAAAAGGGAAATAATTTGCCAATTGCATAGGGACTGTGATATACAGCAAATTTCAATTGTGGAAGACACATACTTTCCCCTCCTGCTTCCTCCCTTCTTCCCTGAAAGGTGCGGACAATTAAAGTAACTTTATTAGGTTTTATTATTTGGTGATCTCCCTTCTCCTCCTCCCTTCCTGCCCCAGCAGATCCAAGGCAGATTTAAGCTTGCAAAAAGCAAAATAAATGCTATGTTGGGGGGTTCATTTTTATTTCCGAACCCAACACTCATCCTCCATAGGTCTGCAAATAAAAGAGGTTTCAGTTTAAAAAAGCACTAAAAGCATTACTTGGGACTTATTTCATAGTAACCCAAAACTCAAAGGAATGATTAAGTCCTCAGCAATGGGAACTTCTGCAAACTGCTATACTCGCCACCTTCCTGCATTTTTCCTTTATCCTGCAGTTGACAGGGAACAAGGTTGATGGGCTTTTCTTGCTGCTCACCTCCAATCCTCTCCCCGAAAGCCACACCTTTACCCTAAATCTCCAAACATATTTTCATCTGGGAGATTATGGACCCTAGTTATCCCGTAAGTATTTTATAAATGTTGCAGTTTCAGGGGAAAAGCAAGAAAAAAAAAAAAAAAAAAAAAAAAAACCTCCCCCCAAAAAACAGCAGCATTCCAACATTATAATCCAAATAGTTTTGAGACATTTGGTCTTTTCCTATATTTCTTTTTGCTATTGAGCCCACCAACTCCATCTTTCACCACGGTGGAACAGCACCTCCTTTAACCTTTGCTATAACGCAAAGGAAGTGGCTAGAAGTAAAGGAAGGTCAGTGTGGAAAAAAATAAAACTAGCTCTCACTAAAGACTTCTGCTTCTTTTTTTTATTATTATTTTTATTTTCCTGCACCAATCTGCAGACTCTGCAAATCCAAGAGGGAGTCAGCCCCTGACACAAACTCTAAACAGATAACATACATGCACTGCAGATCACAGTGGAAATCATTAACCAAGCAGCTTCCCTACTACATATGGATGGAAATTCAACTGGTACCAATTATGGGAGGAAGACTCATGTGAACTGAGACTCAGAAGTCTTCTGAATAAGAGTAGGGTGGAAATTTAGTGAGCTAGTGTGAATTTTAATCTTTGGTACAGCATGGGAAAAAGCATTTCAACAGGAAAACAGCCTCTGCTACATCTTGTGTGCGACCAGGAATTGTCTAAGAGGCAGAAGAGAGGTACTGAGACAGAGGAACTAGCATGGGAATAGATGTCTAAAGCTCTCCTGGTGATACCTATCAATACTAGAGGAGTCTTCCAACACGCTGATTTCTTCTGAGGGACTTTTTACTCTGCCTTTCCAAACTCTTTACAAAGACTTCTACTAACCTCATCAGTTCTTCCACTTTGTCATCAATGTCCAAGTCCTCTTCCGAAGCTTCAAAACTGTACGACCTTTGAGCCAAGCTGTTTGCAAGCGGGTAGCGGGTAGGTGACATCTTCCCGTTGAATGCAGACAACCTCTCGTTACTCTCCCTCCCATTCTGATTAGTAGTGCAAGGCTGTGGGGAGGTGTCGTAACTGTTGCTCGGTGATGGGGACATCCCAGAATGCTGGGTCTGTGTTGAAGCTGTGGCTGTAGAGGAAGATGCTGGGACATTGTTGGTGCTGTTGCTGTAGGAACCGCTTCCATAGCTAGACCTTCTTCCAAATTTGTCACTATGCTCTTGATCAAGACGATCCAAGGTTTCCAGCGCGTGAAGGATTTCATGTCTGGTCATTCCTGTACGTCTCAGGCGCTGAAGCAGGTCTATCTGCTCTATGGTAAATCTTGGTTCGTCTGTGTAGTGAGACATGGTTTCCAGCAGACTGAAAACAAGGTGAAATGCAAAAGCAAATATTTCAGTTCAACAGTTCTCTGTGGTACACGGTTAAGCACCTTACTTACAGGAAAGCCCAATTCTGGACTGACACTAAGCCACGCATCTCCAACCAAGCTCAGCATGAAGCCTCCCATGACTGCTAGCCTCGCTACTTGGCAGCAAGGCTTAATTCTTCAAAGTTTTCAAACAAAATTTCTCTTTCCTACTAGTATTCCTTCCACCTTCTCCACTAAACCAGCAGTTACTACTCGTCTGCTTTCGATAAACCTGTTACAGAGAGGTAGTGGCTGGTCAGCAATTAAGGCTGCAACCAAATTTCAGACCAAATTTTGCTTGTTGCCAACGATCCAAACAGAAATCTCATGTTCCCAAACTGACCAGCTAGGTCCAAGGTCAGAGGTGAAGTTTTTGTGGAGAAATTTTAAATGGTTATAACATGAGATTTATGTGTCACAACTCTTTTGAATGTGAAGTACAAAGAGTTCCAGTTGCCCTAACTTTTTGTTGCTACCTTGAAAAAAGAAGATAAAAACATCCTTAGCGGAAATTCTAGTGGCCTGTAGGACCAAAGTTGATTTGACTGAAGTCCAATTTCTGAAGTTAGAAACTTTTGAACCTGGAATGTTGTCACAGATTGCCTGCCCTAAGAAGGAAAGTGCAGCACATCCAATTACTACTGAGCTTTCATTTAAAGAAATAAGGCTGCTGCTTTTTTCCCTCCAAAGGCAGGCTTTTTGTGTAACTCCATCAACACGGTGGCTCGTCAAAGATTTTTTTTTAACTCCTAAACTTCCCAAGGTATCCAAACAACGAACATCCTATGACTTTGCTGCAGAACCCAGAAATGGAACTGAAAAAAAAAAGCACAACATGCTCCTTTAATCTCTTTTCCTTCCTAAATCTCCTCACAACAGAGCCAAATGGCATACAAATGACAAGATCAACTCCTTCAGACCTCAGGATCTGGAGAAGAAGAGACAGCAGACAGAGGGCAGACGGGACCTTGGCAAAGAGATCAGGGCACTCTCCGGCCTTTTTGTGAATCTCCTTAAGAGCCAAGGGTTTATTACGATTCCTGCAGGAGAGCAGGGTGAAGAAATCACTCAAACTCCAGGAGACATGACAAAGCTAATGCAGAATCCTTACGAGCAAGAGCAGACAAACAGCAGCCTCGGGGAAGTCAGACAAGAAATCCAGAGACCGTGGAAAACCACAAGAAGGATAACGGCTCTCATGACTGTACTAGGCCTTCCAGGAACAGGGCCGCCTATCTCTCACCACAGATTTTGAAGATCTCTCCTCTTTCTTAGTTCTGCACTAGCACACGAGAAGACCCCAGTGAACACCATGGAGCGACAAGCCTTTTTCAGTCACTGCTTTGACTCTTCTTTCAGATAAATACGTCGCAAAAGCCAAATTTTGGGGGTGTAGCAACAGGATCTATTCAAGGTAGCAACATCTCACAACACCAGAAGCCACAAGTATGGTGTTTTGGTGCAGCCACCCAGTTTTTAAGGCTAGTCCAGTAGTATGGATGTGCCTGGGAGACCTCAGGGCTGAAGAACAGCTCTGAGAAGTGGTTTGCTTAGGAGAGCTGTAGCTAGACAGTAGCTATGTGGAGGTGGTGCTACAAAACCGGGGTGCATGCATCCATGAAAATAGCATTTGCAGCCTGGAAAATCCAAAAATGATCTTATCTTTGGCCACTTACAGCTAGCACTGAGTCCTTTTTATTGCTTTAGCAGTAGAAATGTGTACGTAGGAAAAGGAAGCAGGAGGACAATACAAGGGGATGACTCCCATCCAAGAAAATGACCATCTGTGAAGACAGACGGACTACAGCCATTTGAGTGCTTCATTCCAATAGGAATGTGCTGTCCTTCGGGACCATCAATTACTGAAAAAGCCCAAGCCATTTTCAATCTTAAAAGACAAGCACCCAGATTATTCCACTAAAATAAGGGCACAGCAGCCAACACAGCAGTGTTCGAGCAACTGACTGGAATCATAACAAGTGAAATTTGGAAGTTGAACCTCAGGCTGAGACTCTGAGAGCTTGACAAGGAGCATTTGTAAACAGACGCCGTGTGCTGGGTTTGGCCTCTGGGTTTGGGGAGGCTCAGCCCTTTTACCCAGCTTTGCAAGAAGTGCCACACTGACTTACTGACTCACATCACTACCCCTTTTACAGCCTGAAAGTCCCCCCCATCAGCTCCAAGCAGCATGCTTTTCAAATAGAAAAATCTCTTTTTAAATGTCTGGACTCAGGATTGTTTTCACTAGATATGCCAGCTCACCTTTCCTTTGAGATAAACCCATTTTGGCCATCTTTTTTACCTGTCCTTCTAATGTTACCGTTTCCTGAATTATTTATCTGTCAACACCAAGTTTCATGTCCTCAAGAGTTTCATGTCCCCAAGTACTTTGTTGAAATGGAGGATTTAATGAACCAGTACATTCATGCAGAATTACCTCTAATAAAAATTCCTACTTTATTGACTCTTCAAGTTTTAATACTAAAGTATACTTTAGATTACCTAGTTTAATCTCCAGTTTGTCACAGACCTAGTAACCCAAAACTTTTGTCCTTCTAGTCCCGTGAACTGAACATCTTGCATCTGACACAAGGGTGACTTTCCAGATGGCTTCAAAAATGCCATGCAATGTCAAGAACCTAATGTTTCCTGCAGCGGTTTGTTGACATGGGGTAGATCTTCCCTTCAGGATCGGGGTGCGATCCCATGCTTAATTTGTCTAAAATGACAGGACTCGGCTTCTAGATTTCCGTTCTTGAGCCAAAATAAAGTATCCTTTAGTACTACTGAATTAAACCTCACGAACTCCAGTGTTCTCATATGCAAGAGAAATAAATGACTGACTTTCCGTGATACATGGCATTATGTAGGAAAGTGATCTGGCCTCCACTTTGTCCCACGTTGATGCAACAGGGATCTGCAGTGCATGTGCAGTGATTTCAAATGCACAAGGATTCAAGGGCTGCTGGACACAGCCATGAGAACAAGATGTTCAGCGACCTCCAACTCGTGGCCCGCAGAGTCCTGTTAATCTGTGGACTGCTTCTAAAAGGCATGAAGAAGAGTAACCCTACTGTTAGATTAAATCCATTATACTGTGGTCAACACAACTACTGGAAAAAACATCGGCAATTTGAAAAAAAAAAACAAAAACAAAAACAAACAAAGCCAATGAGTCCACCAGTCAGTCTGCCCCTGCAAGTTATTCTTCTAGCCCTCTAACCTTTCTAGAAGACTTCTACCCCATATAACTTTTTAACGCTTCAAAAGAAGATATGAACACCAAAACAATACACAGAATCTCACTGCTGCTCTCACTGATGCCATGTACAGAAGTAAAAACTCCCTTGCTTATAGTTATGTGCACAGCATATATTGCATTTGACATATTTCTTGACATACTTCTTACTGGTCTTATGTCATTCACATTTTCATGTTCTTCTCTACACAACCATAAAATCCAGAAACAATGCTTCTGAGAAAGTTTCATGTGTCAAAAATAACTGCAGGAATTGGGAATTTTCCATTAAAAACCTAAAGCAAATATGGCAAAACTTGGTATTACTGAACATGTTCCAGCGCTGCCAACTACCTACCATTTTTTTAATGAAAAACCCCACTAACATTTAGAACGGTTATTCTAACAAGGCTTCAGTTATTTTCCATTTTCAAAATATTTTAATAAACTTATCCTGTTTAAAGATCAATTTACAAAGCAGTTAAGTAAATCAACCATTTTAGAACCATCTTAATTTCATTCATCTCATTAATTAATGGATATTCTCTACTACTTCCTCTCTCCCCACCCTTATTGCTATAAGAGCCTCTTATCCTCCTGAACTCCTCTGGCTAGCTATAATCCAATTTGCTTTCCCCCCTCTTCTTCCTTGGGAAAAAAACCTTCAAATGCAAAAGAAACAAGAAGCCAAATAAGATAGGGACAGGTAGAATGATTGGGGGTGTGGAAGAGAAAAATCAAGGCAACAAAAATTGTTCCTGGGAACAAGACTGGAACAGGCTGCTCTGCTGTGATCAAACTTCAGCAAACTTTGCTGCCTATGTAGCAAAGTATCGTCAAAACTAGCAGATCTTGGTTTACCAAACCTCTCAAGCAGTCTTGATGGGAAAACAGCTGAAAAAAAGTGCCAACCAGGCATTTTTCTCCCTGAAATTTTGAAAGCAGGACTTTTGTAAAGTACCAATTAAACTCAAAACTAAAAGTGACCAATTTTGCAACAACTGAATCTGGGTCTTAAAATGGATCAAGCTTACTTAGATCCTGATAGGGAAAAAAATTATTTAAAACATCAAACTTATTTACATTTCTTACATTAAGTTAGCAGTCACGCCCCATGTAAGACGGCCCAATTCCACTTGGTATCTATAAAGCATTAAAACTTCATGCTTATCTTTTGTGGCTCCTCCCAGAAGAACCTGAGGTGCCTAAATACTAGAGAAAAGGGAGACCTAAAGAAGATAAATTAAAAAACAAAAAACAAAACAACAACAAAAAACATTTTTCACTCACAAATCCACAGAAATAAAGTATCCAGCATGTCCCAACCAGTAAGATGTAGCATCAATCATTTTTACTTTTAACACCACTTTGTGAAATGAAGGCTCTTTGTGGACATAGAAGCTGTTTAGTGACATTGCTCTCAACACCCTTTTCCCTGTCATACTACTGAGAGGTTCTTAGCGCCTTTTTTTTTTTTTTTTTTTTTTCGGTATGAAGTTTTCCCCATAGATATAGGGCTCTCCCCCTCTTTGGAAGTCCTGATCTTGAGCCAGGGGCATGCAGCCAGGCATAGAGGTGTTCTCCCTCATGGAGAAAAATAAGGAAAAACACAGGAGGATTTCCTCACCTGCTACCATGGCTGAAAAGCACACAAATTCAGGTATCATTTACCCAACACTAACTTTCTAGGTGGTGAACACAGCAGAATAATCCCATTAAAAGGCCGAGTGCAGGAAGTGGAGAACTCCATGTCCAACTGAACTTGCAGAAGTTCAAAGCAATTCAATTACCCATTTGGGAATAAGGCCAGAACACTGGCCTTAACACCTCGAGCACTTGAGAAAATGGCTCTGGACTCTTCAATGATCAGAAGAAAACATTTTCTCCTCTCTGCTACTTACTGTACATGAGTAGGAAGTACTCCAGCATCAGTGAAGAGATCCTTTTCTGCAGAGATCCCTCTCCACATCTCCATTAAAATTCACTGCTTTATCTAATAAAGCTCTGCAAAGCTTAAGACACTTACAAAACCAGTTGTGCTTCCAGATATGAGACCTATATTTGATATCATTCTGCATAATATGGATGTGGGCTAGTGCCAAAGTGTTCAGAACAGGATCCCAGGTCTGGTAATTGGTTTAGGAACCATTCTGATAAAGTCACATCAACTGTGGCAAACAGGATGGGGAGAGATGCCAACTTCCCCCTTCTCCGACATATGGCATGTCCTGCTGGTGCAGGGCTGGCAGGGCACTTTTAAGCTTATCTTTTACAACACCACCACTTTTGGTCACACAGAACGCACCTTCTTGCTGTCACTGAATGCAATCTTGCACTTTAAATAAAGATGCAAAATCACAAGGTAAAGTTGTGCAAGTTCAGCTTTCCAGCTGAAGTAAGTTACCCATCAGTATATAGCAAAAAATTCCCTTTCTACAACTAGGTAACCAAACACATTTTAATTATTACAGTGTTTCTACAGTGTGAACTCCTTAGCCTGTGAGTTTTTCCCTTCGTGAATGTGCATATAATACTGGTGAGAGGTGCTATAAGAACCACTGTAGAGACATATGTCCTCTGGCTGTTACAAACATACAGCAAGAATCCTTGCTGTATGTTTCATTCATTCCTTCCCTTTCCACATTTCATCCCACTGTTACCCATCCGGGATGCAGCTGGTCCTTACAAGATGCTTGAGAGGGAGTTTCTTTCAGTGCTAGAGCGGTTCCACAGCCACAACGGTTGACGTGCATCACAAAGTGAGCACCACACACACGAGTTCAGAGGCTAAGACTCTGAGACCCACCAAACACAGCTTTAAGACACTGATGGAACTCATTTGGGACATTTAGGGCAGAACGTTCTCTCATCTTCTGAAATTCAAGCTTTAACCTTTTCTGTTCTTACTTAAGAAGTGCATCTCCTTTTATTCACAGCCGATTTAAGCACTTCAGAAATGCCCAAAGCCTTGCACCACATTAAGCAAAGCCGCCTTCAAAACAGTAGTTGATGCTATGAATTTCGGGTCCCAGAAGAGGATTAAGGATCTGACTCATCTGAGCCAACATTTATGCTTATCAGTTGCAACTCCAGTATTTTCAGTAGAGTTGTACCAGTTTTCAAGAGGGGGAAAAAAAAATAAAAAATAAAAAATCAGGCCTCAAGTGCTCATCATGTCAACGAACACAGAGTCATCCTTACCCATACGTTAGCATAATTATCTCCTGCACTCTTAGTTCTGATTTTCAAAGAGGACTCTACTCCCATTCATCCTGATTCACAAACAAAATGTAATGCTTGTAATGACTGCTCTCATCCCAGGCAAACGAAAACCTCACTTTGCAGCAAGGAGTGAAATCAGACTACAAGCTGATCTATCGAGGTTAAACGTCACCGGTTCTGTTTATGAATGCAAAACACCGTCTTATGAATGCAGAACACTGCCATACGCTTTCGATCAAAATGGTGACAGTTAATAAGAGCAGCCTGAAACTTCTGAAAATAAATCCAACGTAATCAAATACTCACCGCTACACAAATTACAGAAGGCAAGCTGAGAGCAGAATATCAACATATCATTTCTTCAGGAAGCTTCAAGTTTCCTAGCTAGTTAAAGAGCCCCAAACCCAGACACTTTTTCTATATAAGCTGTTCTTCCACTCAGCCTTTGATATTCTTTGCTGCTGATAAAATATTTTTTACTGGATGCTGGCACACTGGCAGCAAACAAACCCTAGCAGTTTTGCCACTGATTCCACTTGGGTGAGTAACTTGCTGTCCTTTATAGTATCCACTTTACATCTTTGGGAAAGGGAGAGAGAACTCGAGATCAATCTTACAAGGGAAAGATAGAATATAAATGCCAATTATTGTCATAATCCAAGTCTTACAAAAGGCACTGACCTCTGACTAAGCACAGGGCTAGGAGCCAGGTACTTCTGAATTCTACTCCAGGCCCAGACTGATTCACACTGACACCTTATCTGCCTAACCCTAACTGTTCCCTACTTCCACAATAAGGGCTTCCTGCTATTGTTCCAATTCTCCAGCAACTAGGCAGGAATTCAAACTCTGAGGCTGGATTCAAGGGCAGAAGGAGGGATCAGCAGGACTGACACACACAGAGAAAAGCCGAAGTAGCAGCTGAGCACTGAACCAGGGCCCTAAGCCCAAAACCATGCCAAGAGCAAAGGAGGAGCTCCTAAATTTGGGAGCCAAAGAGCAAACTCCAGATACATAAACTCTGTAACAGAATCAGGGCTGGATTCGTGTGTTTGAGTTACACAGTTACACAAATATCTCAACACAGTGAAATCACAGTGAATTTTTCTCTGTAAATCACAGGAAGAAACAGTTATTGTGGAAAAAAAAATAAATAAAATAAATAATAATAATAATAATTAAAAAAAAACAACACATAAAACAACACTACCAACTCACTACCAACTGAGACACGGGTCTAACCTAGACATGGGCCTACCTAGCATGGGCCTAACCTGGACATGGGCCTAAACTGGCAAATCCCATATTTTTTGCCTGTCAGGGTTACAGGGGTAGATACAACATCATCTTCTGTTTCCAGCAGATTTTGACCAATCCCGTATTAAAAACATGAAAATTTTGGAAATTTCCTGTATCAGGTTTGGTAGTTAGAATATCTGAATACTGGAAACACCTTTATAGAGACCAAGCATCAAGAAATCAATACTATGCTAATTTTTGAGACCGAGAGTTCTCAGGAAGGGACTGGCCTTAGTTCAAGATGAAATGACTTGTTCCAAGGCCCAAAGGCATTCTGCAGG
This sequence comes from Nettapus auritus, assembly GCA_011076525.1. Classification (NCBI taxonomy): domain Eukaryota; kingdom Metazoa; phylum Chordata; class Aves; order Anseriformes; family Anatidae; genus Nettapus; species Nettapus auritus. The sequence continues at coordinate 116,823,099 of CM021767.1, forward strand.
AAGGCAGACCAAGGGACTGGCCAAAACGTGAGCATTTTCTCACCACATGAACAGTCACCCAACATGGTCCATCTGTAGCATCAGATATGACAAGGTGTAAGACATGCTTTAAAAGATGCCATCACCAGGACTTCCACCATCTCTCTTCCACATGTGAAGAGAAAGAGATGCTCTGAAGTATTACAGGCACCTGCGTTCTCCCTCAGGATCTATCACTAGCAGTAACAATTAACAACTTCCTTAAAAAAAAAAAAAAGTTCAGAAAGCTAAAGTCAAAAACCAGCAAATACCTAAAATTTACCTACCCCTAATTTTGTGTTCATCTATAAAGCAAATTTTTTCTCCCACTAGAAAACAGCCTCCTGCAAGCATAGTTTTACTGGGATTCAGTCTTAGTGAAGACAGACATTATACTTGGAGAACAAGCACAGATTACCAGCAGCTTCTTGAAGAACATAAATCCTAATTGCAAAAACATGGGCTTTTGGCTACATTTGCTTCCACATTAGAGTTTTATTTAAAAGCATTTTAAAAAGAAACACACATCCTGTTAATGCTCTTAAAGTAACATACATCCCTCATATATTCCAGACCCAAGCTATGGAGATTTCCTCTTATACGACATAGAGAAGACACAGTTTGCATCCTTATAATAAATCTAAATCTTTATGCCCTAGTCAGAGCAGGAGGAGAACACCTCAAGACACAAGTCCTGAGGGTGCAGATGTCTGAGGGAGGGTGAGATGACTTCTGAGAACAAAACAACAAGAGTGGGTTCCTTCCAGCTCAGGATATTTTATGATTCTAGATCCCTGCAGCAGGGGCTGGTCCTGCTTTTCTCCCCTCCTGTATAGCCTGGGGGAAATCTCCATAAACCAGTTCAGTTCACTAACCCAGCAGGAAAATAAACCAACCAACCAACCCATAGCTATTTTTCTTGTCTGGGTAAGCGAGCTGATTTAGCCTAGAGAAGGCTCTGATGATTGCTATCACCAACCCAACTGATGGGGATGGGTCAATTTGGCAAAAAGCAGAGGAAGGCACACAAAGAACAGAATTTTTTAGTCCCTCTTAGATTGGGTTAGCTGCCTGTGAAACCATGGATTAAGTCATCTGGCTTATCTTAAAAGTAAAACTGAAGGCTCAGACAAGACACTCAGTTACGGAAACTTAAAATGTCAACTGAACATTTCTACAGCCACCAGCTATTTACATTCTACCTTGCTGTGATGAGAGATGAAGATAGCAAGTTAGCTGAAGCCTCTTTCACCAAGGTTTAATTAATGTGCTCTGTGTCACATTTCAGGGAAGCTGGACAGTCATTGCAGCTCAGCTGTACGGTGACTTTCTACGCCACCATAATCCAATGGCTGTTCTTCAGAGCGTGCCAATTTTGAGATCATTCACATACTTGTTCTTTTCTTTGTGCTGTTTTTCCTAACTGATGACAAGACTTCAGCCCAGTCCTTTTTTCATCTGCATTACTCACCCTGATTTTCTTTCCACTCAGCAGGCTTTTACTCACTCCCAAAACAGCTCTGTCATTGCTGGCAGTTAGATCCATAAGCACCAGCCTGACAATTCAGGTAAACTTTAAGTGGCAATGCTAAAACTGCCCAGTTCCATCCAAAATCCTATTATGAGAGAGACCTTGAAACATGCAACTTAAATACTGATGGCCAGATCTTACCATTAACACACATTAATTAATCTATACCGTTGTGATCCTGTGAGGTACAACTGCTCCCATTATATTTATGAGGAAACCAATACAGGTATACTTGCATTAGTGACAGAAGGATTTTGAGACTAAAATCAAGATTCTTGTGTTCACATCATGCCTCAAATTCCTTTCAAGTACTCACTCTGATACAACTGGAGATAAAAATTAGGTAGGTGAAATGGTAATTGCAGCCAGCTGCCTACTTTGCTCTTCTGACAGAGGATGCTGCCCTAGGGTATGAATAACCAAACTACCCTCTAACCATGGCAGTTCTAAGCCTGATTTATTAAAGTAAACCAACTTTAATTTCAGGTTGTTTTAAATCCCTGGCCTGAAAACTGGATGCCTCAGACATTGCTTTACAACCTACTTCACCTCTGTTGGAGAGGTGAGCACACAAGTGGGGGCAGTTGCTATATCAGCTGTTCCATTTTTATCTTACTCAGTATCTAAGTTAAAACTCTTACACTACTGCTTATTACTTTGAAGAAACTCTTTCCTGCTTAGAAGGCTGATCAAAACAAATTGCAAACTGCATCTTAGTTCTGATCTTCACCGCAGATTTGGTAGTTGCGTTCCTGCTCTACATAGCCCATGCATACTCTTTGTATACTCTTTTTTTTTTTTTTTCGAATAGTCACTACAAGCAGATACACACGATGGGTCATCATTTCACAATAGATTATAGGCTGGGGGATGTGATACTACTCTGTTTCTCTAATGACTTTTCTTTTTAAAAAGATATCTACATTTCAATCTGGAAACTTTAAACTGAATTGGGTCATTCTGGGCCACTTCCTCTAATTTAATACTTTCCAACCCCCTCCAAATAGCTTCACTCCAGCTTTCACCCAGTCAGAAATCATTCACCTATACTTATATTGCATTCTTGATGACCGTATTAACTGCACATACACTGGAATCAATCAAAAAAGCAGCTACCTTTCTGATGGGGGTGGCGGCTGATTAACACCGCACGTCAATGTGCCACAGTGATTCCAGAAAGTAGCAGAATAATGTGATATCCTACTAAAACTGCACAGGGGCAGAACACACCTAATATCTGGCTAAAGCATGGGAAATTTAGACTATATAGTTCATTGCTTGGAAATCTGTTAGAAGTCTGATTCAAAGTTAAGGCTGCCAGACTGTCCTCGTGCTCCTACAAAGCACAGAGGAGCTCTAAGATCAGTCTGCAGACTCTGAATTACCAGCATAATAAAGATGCACAGGGCAGTGCGGCTTTACCTCCAGATTTCTTTCCTGCTGTGAACTAGATCTTTACGATTTCAAGCGCTGGCTATTTAATACTGAAATCCAACATATTTCCAGCTAAAACAAAGAAGAGGAGGTGACTCGGGGGACTGTCGACAGGGTAAGAAGCCACTAGTTTCCAGTGGAAGACTAAGTCACCAGCAACAGAAAATAACTAATTAATGGTTGTGTCAAGAAGCCTGCTTGAAGTACATTGGTAGTTTCCAACACAAATCATTCTTTTGTCAGCTGCTCCTCTTTGCTGTGACTAGAGAAGTCTATGGTTACATTGCTGCTTGCGCTTTGAATGTCCATGTGCTAGCTGAATTATCTTCATCCTCGAAATAACCCATCTGGGACAACTCTGACTGCATTCACAACAGCCCACTTTCTTGATTTTGTTTTTCAAGACAGGATTTCTCTTTCTAACTCAGTCTGACAGAAGATACAGTCAGAAGCCAAGAAGTGAAAGCACCTCAAGAATCTGACTGCCACTGGACAAGCATTTAGTCATGTGTGTAAGAGGTATGGGGAACAGTGATATAGGACTGTTCAGTGAGAGAGATGGATGACAGCCCAGTACAGGACAAGCTGCTCCTTTCAGCCTGACAAGCTTCAAACTTGGAATTCATTTGCTTATTTATTGAAGAAAACAGGATGGATACCAATTACATTCCAGATTCAATAAGACACTTAAAAGAACGAACTAATAGGCTCAAATTCAAGCATGAGATTTAGACAACTTCACTGGGAGTCACAATTCAGCAACTGTGGCTTGAACCAACGCATTTAATGCTAATGTTAGCTATGCTAGTTTGTTTGTTTTTTTTTGCCTTTGCTATAAAACTTATAGGGCTTACTCATCTTTCACCAAGTCTGTGGTGGTGCTCACCCTCTTACACAGCTCTGGTTTCCCTGTAGTATGTTCAGGAGATGTATGGAAAACTCCAGCTTTTAATGGTACCCTTTCTCTGGTCAAGGCTGATGTTTCTAAGCACTGCATGATTTTCCTTCTCTTTCAGTGACACAAAAGTAGAAGTAGAAATAAAGCATCAGCCAGACCAAGTGAAGAACTTAACGCTACTGTTTGCTGGTCTAAACGTCAAGCAAATGCCAAACCAGTAGAACTCTCCAGCTTAGAAAACTGCTGATTATCATTGTAACCATTTCTCTGCTTTTTCCAGACAAATTAACAGAAAACTATCTCTCAAGATACCATCTTTCTGTTTTGTTTTTAGCTTGTACTTACACTACTGGAAAAGTTCTGAGCATACTTTACATGGGGATGGGACGTTATAAAGCCTCTTGGGGGTCTTCAGTGTTATTCACCATTCTGTAAGACAAAAAAGATACAAAAACATTAGATATTTCTGTGAACGACGAATTCTGACTTCTTGTTATCTGGCTTACAATTATACAACCAGCTTACAGAGGGCAACCTTCTGGTAGTTTCACCAGGCAGTAGCCCCAAATCACTTGCCAGTAAGAAAAAAAAAAAAAAAAAAAAAAAAAAAGATAGGCTCTGAAGGATTCTTCTCCATCACCCAAATCCACCTTCTGTTGAAAGTGATGTATACCAACCACAAAATATAAACCCAGTTAAGAAAAATGCTCCCTAGAACCACTGAATTTTCTTCTATCTGCTTTCAGTTTCTATATTTTATTCTGTGGACTGTTAATGCCTCCCTCGTCCACTTTCTTCCCTTTGCCTTCAATAGAAGCTTTGCCGTGGTTTGCAATAGACCCGTGGTTTTAAAGCCCGGTAAATAATCCTTTGTACCCAACCACCCCATGGACTACAGTGACTCATGTTACACTTGAATGCTTTACAGATCTAAACAAGGCCAACCAGATGAGTATTCCGAGCTTGCGTACACCAAACAGATTAAAACCTGGAAATGATGACTCACATTACTCTTGATAATCCGTAACTAATCCAGATCCATATAACCTATGTGATCTATATAATCACAATATGCTTCAATGCACCTGGAAGATTCCTACGGAGAAAGTTGATGTCTGGTAGCGTAATCAGTCCACAGACAAAAATTTAAATTACAATTGATTTCTTTTGGCCACAAGTAAATTAATCTGTGCAATCATTTAGCCTTATGACAGTTACCTACCCTTTTAACTCACAAAAGCTATTAAAAGGATTATTTGGCTAACATCCGCAAAGAGCTCAGAAGACAGGTACTATGTTCCGAAAAGGAATGACCTAATAGAAATTTCTTCAGCTATCACTGCTGATGTCTTTCTCCACAAACTAACACAGACTGAAAGTGCTTCGAAAGTCAAACTATGAACCAACAGGGAAGAAAAAGGCTGGATATAAGATCCAGGCAGATGTGGAAAGATGTGGAGGGAGTATTTACACTTCAGGCTCTGGGTTTACGTGAGCTGGAATAGAAAATAATTGGGCAGAGAAGCAAGGGGATTTACATGGAATGGTTTACTCTGCTCCAATAAGGGTTTGTCTGCAATATTAGCACCCAAGCCTCGTGGCTGGACACTCCTTGGCTCTTCTCAGTGTTAAACGCGGTCCAAATGCTACAGCGAGGATCTTCCTTTATCTCACCCAAGGACCTGCTGAAGGCTGTGGGGAAGAACTGCACCTCTTCTGGATGGAGCCCACTGGGTGTACACAGCCTACACCAGGCTCACTAGGTACACACTGTATTATTTATGAGAGTTTTTGATTTTCTGGTGAAAAATTTGGGCCAACAAACTTTTCCAGAAGGAGCAGCAGGCAGCTTCTGGCCACCACCTTCCACCAGGGCTTTAAATTTCCAACCCCCCAGAGTTGCTCACACCCAGGTTGGCAAAGGCATGAGCTGGGTGTTTTCAGGGAGGGGAGCTGGCTTCTGCCACTTCCAAACCAATTCATTTGGCCCACATCTAGGTCTCGAGCTGCCTTCTCGCTCTCCAGGAAAGGAGGCTGCCAAGTGCAAGGTCACAGACGAGATGCGTGGTCCCAGCAGACCACAGGTCACACGTACCGCGGCCTAGAAGAGGAACCTTGACATGGGAAAACGGATGGATGGAAAAGACAAACACGCAGGTCCCTTGCAGTCTCAGCCAGCCTAACCCTCTTAAAGATAGTTCTACACCAAAACACTTCTCAGTTAAATCTGTTAGCAGTATTTAAAAATTTTCCCTGAAGCAGTCACAAAAAAAAAAAAATAATGAGATCATGCAGTTGACTTATTGCCAACTTTTGAGTTTAATACAGAGAACTGTTTTGTTTTCCAAAGAGGAACAAATTAGATTTAAATACATACAAACTTTCTGAAGGTCAGAGAGGCTAGTGATAGAGAACTGGATTCTGCAGAGAAAGATGTGCTTTGAGGGCGAGGAGTGTGGAAGGAGCAGAGAACAAAACCCACAAAGGAAAGAAAAGATCACCTTCCATCATCATGAAACACAGCATTAAACTGGAACACGAGGGGATGAGATAGAGACAGCCAAAGAAAAGGCTGCAGTAACTCAGGTGTGAGATGACAAAGGTAGGACAATGATTTTAGTGATGCTAATGGAAGGGAAAAAAAAAGGCGCAGGCTTCAGATGTTATAAATGAAGAGCTATTAGGATCCAGCCCAGATCTGGGATGCAGACAGAGGAGGGAGAAGGAACTTTTCCAAGATACTCCAGATCCTTGAGGGCAGATAAAAAGGATGGTAGAATTTCAGCAGAAATAAACAAGAGAGAGCTCACAAGAAAATATGAGATATTCTCAATTTTTGCTCCTTTAGAGGTTGAGGTGGCATTTTAGTCTGGATGCAATCGTCAATTCTCACAGACAAAGCCACACTGCAAGGCAGGTCAGGGAATCCTCAGGTCTGCCTCAGCAGCTGGAAGTGCAAAAGCAAATGAAATTAAACAAGGAGAAGAAACCAGTGTTTCCTACATCTGCTGCCAGAATAGAAGAGCAGCTACTGAAAAGGGTTACAAATAGTCTTAGGCTCAACGGAGACCTGAAGTTCGGAGGTATAGAAATACCCCACTCGCCCTGCACCCCTATTAAGGGCTAAATAAAATGGTTTTGTGATTTCAGACAAGAAACAATCCCTCACCTAGAATTTTAAGGAAAAATTTCAGCCCAGAACAGCGTAACGTCCACCACCAAATGGTGATTATAAGATCATCGATACTCCTCTTCCTCTCGGACTACTTCAGCACAAAGCAAAGCACCAAACCGGGCTTAATCCCAGCACAGGTGTCACCACAATCTACGGCTGATATGCGAGCACGAACGCACAAACCTTTGCCCTCTCCGCATTATTCATTAAATACATTATCTGCCAACCCAGGGATAACACACTACCTGCTCCCCTTCCTTCCTGGGGCAGACAATGAAAAAAAAAAATTCAATATTAATATGGAAATCATGGCCACAGTTGTAGAATCAGTTGTAATGAACAATCTTGTCCCCGGCTTAAGTTGCTATAAAGGCAGCTTAAATTTACAATGGATGAGTCTTCGTGGCAATCTGTTTTTCAGATATTAAAAATCTCATTTTCTCGGTGCCAAGGACAAGTGGATGTGTGAAGCAGTGGAGTATCAACTCTGCATTTGTCTCACTTGACATGAAATCATTCTCATTTTAGTTTAGATTTTTAATACATTCTTGGGATCCACTTCAGTTTTCTTCATTTCTCACTGTATGCAATTAGATGTTTTGAAGAACAGTTCACCCTGATCCACCACACTCTACAGAAGCAAGGAAGTCACTTGGTAAAGACGAGGCTCATATCACTTATTTGGAAAAGAAATTGATTTTCCTTTTTAATTTCTGAGTGAGTCACATAGTAAAAAATAACGGCACTGCTTTGTATTTCACTAATACCTTCCTCGGTAAGTTCTTAAAAAAGGCTTTACAAATAAATTAAGAGCCTTCTGTCCTTGGGAAAGAGAAACATCACCATTTTGTCAAAGTAAAATATGGACAGAGGGGCTTAAATCCTGGGCTCCCAGCCACCCAGGAGAGTATCAGTGGTATCTGCCTGAGGACACAGGCCCCAGACTTATGCTACTGACATGCTGAAGAACCAGGCTTCAGCTTGCTCGTAAATCTGGTCACTGGATGGTGAAGGGAAGGAGAAATGATGAGTGCCTATGTGCATTTCTACAAACGTGGGCCACTTCATTCCAGCCAATTCACCCTCTCTATGCTGAAGCCAATGTGAAGCAACACAAACCTGTTACTGGCTTAATTCACATCCAAAAGACATCTTGCCTCAAAGCCAGCTGGAAACCAAGGAACAATCACACCCTGTGCAGTTTGTTCTAATGGTTAATCGCCCTGCCTATTAAAAATTTGTGCTTGATTTCTACTTTGAACGTGTCTGGTTTCAGATGCCAGACAATAGGTCCTGTTAAGCATTTCTGTGATAGCTTAGAGACGTTTATTCTTGGGATACGTTCAGACAGGCTATTGTTTATCCAGGCTTTTAAAACTCCAGGTACTGTATTTGTATCAAAACTTAAAATTCATCTGGGTGCGTGTACAAAAGTAGGACTAACATCCAAAATACTAAAGCTAATCTAGGACTCTCTAGCCCATTTTCCCAAAATAGGCCTATTAGAAAAAAAAATAAAAATGCTCTGCCATATGACTTGAGGATGTGTTACATTTGTGCCCTGGAAAGCAAGGTTAAGAACCTTCTCTAAGTCCTGTCACCTCCTGAGCATGCGCCGTGGCTCGGCAGCGTGCAGCATCCACTTTCACGCAGTCTGCATTGCCTTTTAGGTCTCTAGGGCTGAAGTTATTTAAATATTATTGCTTTAAGTTAGTGCATTCATCTGTATCCTACGCAAGGTGTCGTGGAGACCCTAAGGAAGGTGCACGAGCAGCTCTGGCCAAGCACCACTGCAGCTTTGGGTTACCTCAAAGTACAGTTTGTGCAGAGGATGTTGGCTCAGTCATGGGGTAACAAGGCATGAGCTGCTATGGCAGCGACCTTATCTTAAGGATGTGACCTTCTAATCACAGAAGAGATTGGAAAGGATCTCCAGAGGTCATCTGCAGCCCCGCTGTGCTCAAGCAGTTCTACCTACAGCTGGTGCCCAGCACAACGTCCAGATGGGTTTTAAATATCTCCAAGCAGAAACTCCACCTCCTCTCTGGGCAACCTGTCTCAGTAAATCAGAAAGAGATCAAAGGAAGCATGAGAGCGTATTTTCCACAAACAAAAACTACTGAAGAAACTGCTCAGAAGTTACCTCCAACCAAGGGTTTACCAAGCCCTTTACACTATGATGCAGGAGAAAGCATCATTTGGGGATTATGGTGAGGGAACAGAGGAGCAACCTGCCAAGTTTACAGTAAATTTTCTTTGACAGGATCCTCTTCTTACTCAGAACTATTTAACTGAAGGGAAACCACCAAAACAAGCCTTTTCCCCTTTAGAAAACACATGCCTTGATCTTATGATAAAGAAAGCAACAGTTGGTGCGCTTAAAAAAAAGAATGCAAGTAAATCATTGCTTCCACAACATGCCCTGCAGCAAAGCTCTACAGAAACAATTGGCTATTATTTCTCTTCCCTTTTCCCTTCCTAATCCCACACAAAAGAAGCACCCTTAACCAAATGTAGTGGCTTTGCCCAGCAGGCAACCTGGAGGCCAGGCTCCATTTTGAAGCAGATCAGAAGCTGCTCCTCTCTTCAAAAAGACACAAAATCAGTTCCCAGATTCTCTGAAGGTTTCCAGAACGGCAGTCAAGTTGATATGTTTTTCACTGGAAAGGACCCCAAGCTATTCCAGAAGTCCCAGAGATGCGTAAAAGGCAATGCAGTCCAAGCAGAAAGACACCATTTAGCATGGTTTTGTCCTCAATGGCAGCTGGAACGTGAAATGTTGTCCTCAGGACCCATCTCCAGACACGTTCCAGCAGACCCCAGGTTCTATTTCCATTACTGCTTACAAGTAAGTTTCAGGATTTAATGTACCAAGCATCTATGCAGTTATATATCCTGAATTTCAGTACGTTGTCCCCTCCAACCAGGTCAAAAACCTGCCTGGAACCAGAGGCAAGAATTGAGTTAGCCTTGGTGCCTCCAATTAGAAGTGGATCCCTGTAGGGGAAGAACGACAGCAAGGCACCCAACTCCTGGCTAACAGTGATAGCTGGCAGCTGCTGCAAAGCCTCAGGGATCAACCAGGTCCTGATCCACTTAGATCAGTCTGGCTGAGCACTGAGATGGATGAGGATGGTCAGTTGTGGGAGAGAATTTAAGGAGAAGGTGGCTCTCAGCTGGGTGCTTCTGTCCAAAGTCTGACCCTGTAGCTGAGCAGAAGCTGTCACCAAGTCACACCCTGACAGAGAACCAAGATTCAACACGTTTGTATGCCCACAGTCCGAATTGTATCTTGAACTATTTGGATACGTACAGATATACACCTTAATGTGGACAAAAGTGGATGGGTGATTGCCAAATTCTCGAGTCCAAGCCTGGGCCAACCACACAATAAGCAAGGGGCTCACTGAAAAGTGATCTCAATTAACGCTAATTACCTTAACCGATTTCTGTAGTAGCAACAGATATGCCAACTGACATGAGATTCGACATTGCCAAGCGAAATGTCTGCACAGAGCAAGCAGACCTCTGGTGCAGGACACAAGCAGCAGAGGTGCTCGCACCGAGCAAAGCATCTCCAGTCTTGCCCATGTGCAGCCTGTACCTCTGCTGCTGTGGCTGTAATAATGCCTTGATTCAGCTTCTCACCAGCTGGATCTGTTCAAAGGAATTACTACGCGGTGTGTTGGGGCAGAATTTGACTTTTCCTTAGACCAAAGGGGGCCCTAGGGCTGCCAGCTCTGCGAGCACCACGCAGGGTTTGGGCACAGGGGAACACCACAGACCAAGCACGCTATGCCCAACCCTTCACGCTAGGAACAAAAAAGAAACCGTTGTTATTATGGCCTCCAGATCTTCCCTTTTAGCAGAACTCCCGAAATTGCGCTTGGCATCAGGTCACTTGACAGTTAAGGTTAATTGCAGGATAGGGGCACAGCAAACCCTTGGCAGGCACAGAAAACTGCCAAGAGCCTACGTGAATAGCAAAATGCCCAGTGCAAGATGCCTGGATATTCAGCTAAAGAGAGCTAGGAACCCATGCCCAGCTGATGACCTAACAAAAGAAACCAGGAGTTTATCTGCTGATCAAATATATTATTTGATCACTAGCACCAGGAACAGGCATGGAAGAGAAAATCCCTCAGTTTTGCATTGCTGTACGGCACAGAAAAGTATTAAGGGGAACGTGGCATCACTTCGCAATAACAAGTTCCTACATAAAGCTTAAGAGCAGTATTAAGTCTTTCAGATACCCCAGAACTTGGGAGGCTGTTGCTTGGAAAAGCATGCTGTAAAGAAACGATACCTGACCATGAAAAGGAGGCTTTTTAGGTGTTTTTCCACATGGTTACTTATTGCCTAAACAGCCTGTGAAGGAGAGCAAGTGATCAGCAAAGTACGGAGCCTCACCGCAACAAGTTCGCCCTGTACAGAAACCTCCCACACTCCAATCCTTCTGCCCAGAAGATAAATAAACTCCTAAGCACTTCACAAAACGCTCAAGCAAACCTCAAGCCGATGCTCCAGCAGGACATCCTAACAGCAAGCACCTTTCCTTCCCCTGCCCAGCCCTTCAGCCCAGGCAGCATCCCCCAAATCAGGATCGTTTCTCGGCTCAATATTTTTGCAAGGTCCTTCTCCTGCTTAACACGTTCCTGGGAATTTATACGAGTGACTGTCTGGAACACTGCTTAACAATGCTAATAGCAGAGTTCCAAGAAATCAGTAGTTTGGCAATTATAAATACGGCAATACACGCTGAAATATGTGCTCATGCTTGCTAAACCTGTAATCCGAGTTCTCTTTTTTTTTTTTCCCTCCCCATAATAAGTGGTTTAAATTTAGTATGAGTGATTCACTCGGCGCAGGTTTACGTGTTTTATTTATTTATTTTTCGCACTTGGGATCCATCTTAGATGACATCGAACAGGAAAAGCAGAGGGAGAGGGACTCTGGCCTTCTAAAGAGAAGTCACCCCATTAAATGCAGTGCCTGCCCTAATCTTAGCCTAATTTATCTCCACAACTTGGCAACTTCCTCCTGCGAAAACCAGTAGATACAGGGTGGACACTTGCCCAATGGGTACTCTAGAGCTTCTTTCACTCTAGGGTGAGCACAGGCTAAAAAAGATCCATTCTCTACGGTCTGAAGGCATCCAATGCCATGACTGCTCTGACATCACGATCCTAGCAGAGGAACCTGTGCTGCTCTCAGCCTGGCTGAGCAGCACCTTTGCCCTGTAGTAGCCAACCTTGGGGGCAAGGAGCATGGACATGTTCATGTATTTTGCTTAAAAACTCATCATCAGAGTACTGGGGATTTTGTAAGGCTCCATTTGTGATCTCATCCCTATCTTCGGGGACTTCAGGGACTCGTGATCTTTGCTGCAGACGGAGGAATTAAGCCAGGTTTGGGCAGGCTGCACTGAGCAGCAAGCAGTACGGGGTAAAAATGAGACCAGTTAGCCTCCATCCTCATCCTCCTGCCACAACAGAGCCATGCAAGCAGCAGAAAACCTTGCCCACAGATGCCCAACTCCGGCAGGTGGCTCGTGACGCACGCGAGGTAACGGGGAAGGAGGTAGGCAGAAGAGCAGATGACACGGGAAGCTTTGGGACAGCACCGCACAACTGTTACAGCAAAACTTGGCTAAATATATCTGCAGCGCAAAGTAGGTGGGTCAGAACATACCTCCAAGAGAAATCCGTATTTGGAACCGCAGCCCAAGTGGCAAGCTATACGTTCAAAGGAGGCAGAAACACGAGCAGAAGGGCTTTAAGCAAGAACACTTGAAGGATTTGGAGTCTCCCTCCTCCCCCCCCCCTCATATATATTCAGACAAAATCACAAAGCAAGGCTGCAATGTGAAATACCCCTTAGGAAAGAGGCCAGAAAACCAAACCTGCAGAGGTGAACTGACACCCACGGTCTCAAAAGAAATTATTTAGCAAGCTTGGAACCAAAATTGAGACCGAGCTTAACAGCCTAGAGCTCTAAGGCTATATAATGCTAATCCCAAAGTCAAGAATCTAATACCACGAGGACAAGGAACGGAAAAGTTTTATTACGGAGAATCCTGAAAAAGTGATGAATTTTGTCGGGCTGTGACAGAGTTCTGCTGAATTCTCTTCGAGCAGGAGCTCTCCTAGAGCTTCAGCTGTGGGAATGTATTGGGAGTGTTGATAAAAGCCAAAATTGCAGAACATTTAGAAATGCATAATTTAGTAGAGGACATTCTGTACAGATTCATAAAAGGAAGGTCATGCCTGACAAATCTGCTGAAATCCTTTTTATTATACGACCAAATCGTTAGGTTAGACAAGAGTGAAACAGTGGACATAAGTTATCAGTATCTCAGGAAAGCATTTGATTTTGTACCACTCAGGCTGATTTACAAAGTCATAAAACATCATCTGGGGAAAAGGAACCGAAATGGATTAAAGCACGTTTTAGGGACAGGAACAAAAGCAAGGCAGCGAGCAGGAGGAGCCTGAAACAGAGAGGTGTACAGGTCAGACAGTTGCTAAACACATTCAAATGAGCTCCGAAAATGGTAAAACCTCTGTTTTAGAGGCAAGAAAACTCAAGCCTGGTGACGGAAATAGGGAAGAGCGTTACTACAGGTTGGGAAACGAGCTGGAAAAGGGGGGGTGAGATGGGTGAGCAGGGTCTGCCCCTCGACCAAAGGACATGAGGGGTGCTGTACCAACCTGTGGGATTCACTGGAACTAGAGGCGACGTGGAAAAGGACCTGCTGGATGCGAGTCTGCCTTCCCTTCCAAGGGGATGCCACAATTTTATGGCCATTAATAAAATCTGCAGCTATGCGTGTTGTGGTAATGATATGGGTAATTAAATCCGAAGCTTCTGGGAATTGAGCTGATAGCCCAGAAGGGTCAAAAAGAAAACTCCCTCTTGTACTTAATCAGATGGATAGCTCTGCAAGCTGGATAGGTGCTGAATTGTCCCGTACTGACCACGGCTTGACACCCAGTGCTACATTAAATGGAATCACAGAATTGTCTAGGTTGGAAGAGCCCTCCAAGATCACCAAGCCCAACTTCTGACCTAACACTACCAAGTCCTCCCCTAAACCATATCCCTGAGCTCTGCATCTAAACGGCTTTTAAAGACCTCCAGGGATGGGGACTCCACCACTTCCCTGGGCAGCCCATCCCAGTGCCTCCCAACCCTTTGGGTAAAGAAGTTCTTCCTAAGATCCAACCTCAACCTCCCCTGGCGCAACTTGAGCCCGTTCCCCCTCGTCCTGTCACCAGGCACGTGGGAGAACAGAGCAACCCCACCTGGCTCCAGCCTCCTTTCAGGGACCTGCAGAGTGCCATAAGGTCGCCCCTGAGCCTCCTCTTCTCCAGGCTGAACAGTCCCAGCTCCCTCAGCCGCTCCTCGGAAGCCTTGTTCTCCAGACCCCTCACCAGCTTCGGAGCCCTTCTCTGGACTCGCTCGAGCACCTCCATGTCCTTCTGGTAGTGAGGGGCCCAGAACTGAACACAGGACTCGAGGTGCGGCCTCACCAGAGCCGAGTACAGGGGGACAATCACTTCCCTGGACCTGCTGGCCACGCAGTTCCTTATGCAAGCCAGGATGCTGTTGGCCTTCTTGGCCGCCTGAGCACACTGCTGGCTCGTATTCAGCTGACCGTCAACCAATACTCCCAGGTCCTTCTCTGCCAGGCAGTTTTCCAACCACTCATCTCCCAGCCTGTAGCTCTGCTTGGGGTTGTTGTGCCCCAGGTGCAGGACCCGGCACTTGGCCTTGTCGAACTTCATACTGTTGGCCTCAGCCCAACAGTCCAGCCTATCCAGACCCTCCTGCAGATGACCTCCATATAGACCCAGCTTGACTCTCCAGAAAAAGCACTAAGATTTCTTGTAGGATACACCATGAGACACAGTCTTCTTGAACCTCCATGAAACCTGTTCAGTTTGGTTCCTGTAGAGCTCGTTTCAGACAAAATCCCTTCCAGCTATTCTTAGACTTTGGGTGTTGGGAATATCATTGCCCGAAAACTGCCATTTATTCCCATCTCCAGTAGACTCAAGCTGAGCTCTGGGCCTCGATGACGATGCAAGAAGTTTTTATCCTTGCTTTATCTTTCCTAAGAGAGCAGCGACTCTTTCCAGTGCCCTCATGAGCTGGGGTGATCTCCTCTCCAGCTAACTGAGCCACGGCAACGCGTTCCTCGGCTCAAGGTGACCCGTGCTAGAGATGAGAAGCGGAGGCACATCTCCTGATTCCTCCACTCGTGCCCTCAATACCAGGGCATCGTGCTGCTGCCGCCACCTGTGGGGACGGTCTTTCAGCCTTTAAGGCTGTCAAAACCCAGCAGCAAAATTCACTTTAAATAAACTTCAGTTTAAAAAAAATAAAATAAAAGTTACGGGAGAACAGGTGGACTCCTGTGACACCAGAGCTCTTCAATGCACAAAGCATCTTTCATCTCCCTGTTCTACACGGCACCTTTAAATATTCTTCCACATAAAGGCATGATATGCAAGAGCAAAAGAATAACTGAGAAACCAGTAATCCCTAACAGATCAACTGTGCTTTATCTACACAGATTCCGCTTTCATAAAAGCACAGAGGAAAGAAGAGGGGGGGGGAAAGGAAGAGTACATTCGTATTGTTTTCTGAAGCTTAAAATAACCACAAAGTGAGAAAAATCAAAGCTGTTCCATGGAACAACTAGAAAAAAAAAAGTCTCGCTGAGCGTTTGAGAAAAGACAGCAAATGGCAGAAGAAGGAATTAGAGATTTTGAGAGTGCTGTGGTCACCACGCTTAGATCCTAAATTTGGTCTGCGCTGAAACCAGTGTGGTTTAAATGGGAAGCATCTGCTAGAATGTATGTGCCCCACATATAATTATAGCTGTCGCTGGCAGCGAAGACCATGGTTATGGCTACCATCACATACTCCCATTTTCACTTGCTAACTTCTCTGAAAACTTTCTTGCTTCAAATCTAATGCTACTTCTTGCAGAATCTTGCTAACGGAGACGCAGAAGGCAAGGGGACGGGAAGAATTAGAAGAAAACGTCATCCGTACTGAAGACAGGCTGTGTTGCCATCAGCTCATTCTCGTAGTTGATTGATCACGGAGCTTTTCCTTTTTGCAGAAATAAGCAGAAAATGCTTCAGCTGCCAGAGCTGGTTTTGAACCAAACAACATCCATGCTTGGTCTTCACGCAGGGTCCAGCCTGACGCTTGGGGAAGCAGCAAGGAAGTGCCCAAAACTAGAGCAAAACTTTCATTTATCCTCACATTCAGACATTTCACCTTTTCCAAAGGTATTAACCTGCTTCCTCTTGCTCCCCAGACAAACCAACGAGCATCCAGGGTTTACGTGAGCCCTTTTTTTTTTTTCTACCTGTTGCACCAACAAAACCCACGACCATCCCCCTACCCAAACACAGCCTGTTTTCTAAAACCCCTTCGCACGAGCGTTTTCTTGGAGCTGTTTTCCAGAGCTGAGCTCCTCACCCTTTCATGCAGGCAAGTGGCCTTAAGGTAGCCACCTGCTCCTTTCCAAAGGGGTCAGGCACCTACCAGCTCAAACAGCAATTCAAAGGAGATCGTCTCGGAGCAAGGCTGACTTGCCTTCAAAGCTGCAGACCACTCTGTTGCACACTGATAACAAGACGAACAAAAACCATCTGAAGAATTATTCCAGCCCTGGCTTTAATAGTTTCTAGACGTGCCTTCCTGTTATTCCAGCTCCATGCTACACAAAGTACATTCAAAGACTGGGGAAGATTCTCTGTAGTTCACCATTCAGGTTTCCAGAGGTTTTCTCTCTTTATTTTAAAATATTTTTATCCAAACATGTTATATAGTTTGTTTGTTTAAGGTTTAAAATAAAGTCCATTCACCTCGTTCCATTCAGCCCGACCACTCAAAAAAGGAGCTGTTGGGGAAAGAAAAAAAAAAAAAGGACCTTCACAGTTTCACACACACGCATAATTCAGGTGTGAATTAAAGTTAAGATGGTAGCCAATTAAAAAAAAAGCCCTAAGACTTTTTGTATTGTGGATGCACACTCGTGCCCTCTCTGTTGCAGCTGCCGTGGTACAGAAGATGTGGCAGAGTCCTCGCACAGCACCCTTCGAGGCACAGCCTTCCCCGTATGTCCTCTTAGCGAAGGGCTGCTGCAACACATCGCTAACGAGTTTCTACCAGCAATAATTGAAAAAGGTCCGAGATTTCTGCTGTGTACTGGTGACACCAGCAACTGGCAATGCCAGCGGTAAGCTGCTGTTTTAATTCAGCCCTATTATACATGCTACGAGCCTACAACTCTAAGAACAAGGACAGAAGAAAGGCTTTTTAATCCATTCATTTATTGGATTTTGATTGTGAACTTGTAGATAAGATTCCTGGCCTCCCCAAAGCACGCGTACGTTGCTCAGGGAAATTCAGCCCACTCAAAGGTATACATACCAAAATCCAGAGGTGAATGAATGCAAAGTATTTCCTATAAAGGCTTCTAGGCCTATCACGCTCCTCACCTTACCCTTCTGCTTTGAGCTGGGTAGGTCTCGCAACGTTTCTCTCCCCATCTGAGAACTGAAAGTTTTGAGGTTACTCAACAGAAGCATCCAAGTTTGGAAACTGGACCTCCACCAGAGGACGGGAGGATACATAAATCACCACATCAGTCCTAAAATATAAAAGCTACTGTTTAATGCAACATGCCAAAAATAAAATGTGAGTTCCTCTAGACAGTCTGCAACAAGCAATTATCTAAAAAACAATTTTTCACAAAGTTCTGCACATTCTTGCTGACTAACAATTCTGCTGCCAAGCACAGGAGACAGTGAGATGAGAGGGTTTTTTTTTTTTTCTCTTTACAGTTAGTTCTAGGAATATTATCCAAAACACTGACTTACATAAAAGGGGCACTTTCAACTTCATTTATGGCTTACATCTTGCTAATTCTTTACATCCAGTTGGTAACGTGTTGGCAGACTTACCAATTACATAAATCTCTGCCCCCGTCCGCACGAATACCGTTTGTTAAGCCAGTTTAATGCCACACTTAAACAAGGCTTACCAGTGAAAACAGAGCTAAATTCCCGTAATTGAGGTTAGTCATAATGTAAAGAACTCCTGGAATACTTTCCAAAGTTGCAGCAATGAGACCGCTGCAAGATCCTCTAGAGAAGAAAGCAGAACAGAAGTCTCTGAAGCTGTTCAGGGACTACGGACTCCACCTCTCCCTCAATTTCTACCTTTCTAAACCATTTTCAGGATGGAAGCGAATGGAAGTTCATTGGATGCATCAGTTATGAGTTCTCTCCCCTCTCCATCCAAAACTGGACGGATCTTCTTACCTCGTATTTAAAAATCCGATTTTCCTTAGCTAGAGAAGATGGAAGGGACGTCAATTGCCTATAAGAAGATGCTAGACATCACATGGAAAAAGTATCTTAAAATGGTTATTTTAAAAGCAGAATCTTTGGGGAAAAAAACACAACGGTGAGCTTGGTGAACGTCGTGACATCCTGCGCATGCTGTGACAGCAGTGGGGTTACGATGCCCCTCGTTTGGACAGCTCACAAAACCCTTTCAGGATCCGAGCAAGCAAACGGAGTGGGAGAAGTTACAGCCCAATATTCCCTAAGCCTCCAACCCAGGCCTCTCCACTCAAGTAGATTGCATTATATTGTATTAGGATAACCTCCTCCCCATCGCTTTATGGTAACATAAAGGTGCTTTTATTGCTACTCCTACAGAAACAGAGGAACAGCTACAGTGAAGTAAGTAATCCCTCATTGTGTCAACACTGCCTTCTATGCAATATTACTATTTCAGGAGAAATCATCCCTTCCCCTCCATCAGCACAGCTAAACCTGTCAAACCCAGGCCATCAGCTCCAGAATTTGAGGACGATGCTTTTACCTTGTCCCCACTTGCTGGCACTGGGAATCTGGACTTCGTGTAATGGGCTCTAGGAGAAAAGTGTGCTGGATGGAGCAAGTTAGCTCCTGAAGTTTAAGAGGATGTACTTTTACCCTTTGGGGTCGATACTTGGGTCACTGGAGAGGGTTTAAGACCAGAGATTGCTCGTTGATCCCCTGCAGTTCTCACCAAGGACTTGCACTAACTGAACCCTTTTAGGATTTGAAGAAGAAAACTCGAAGTGGGATACCTGACAGACTGGAGAAACCAAACCAGAAAGTAAAACACCCCAGCAAACTCTCCCACTGCCCTCAGTCACAGCTAGCATTTGCTCTTCTTTAAGCTCCAGCTCCTACAGTCGAATGATAGAAAGCGCAAAAAGAAATGCTGAGAAACACAAAGTGAATAAATGCATCCTATAACCTTGAGAATCAACCCCTTCACTTCGCCAAACCCTGATTTACTAACATTTTTTCCTATGTTCGAGGCTGTAAATAACAAACATCAGTTAATTTCAAATGACTGCTCGTGCCTAAGACCCGTTAAACTGGGACTTAGGCATGTTTTTATTGCACTTAGGCTTGTCTTGGACTTCTTTGGCACACAAACACAACAAATCTGGGCTGGTTTCAAGGAGTCCAACATTTTTACAGTCTAGCATCTTTACAGCTTCTAACCTGTACAAAGCAGTTCGGAGCCACTCTTACCTGTGACCGATCGGCCAAGAACCAGCAAGTGGTCTTGTTGAGAAGAGCTGCAGGAAGCAGGTCAGGCAAAGCAGGCTGAGAGAGGAAACTTAAAACAGAGCCAGAAATTTGGGCAGGGACGTCGGATGGCACGAACTCTGTCAGTCATACGACATGAAGCTGAAACCCCGAGCAGGTTTCTGCCTCCTTTATCAACCCTTCAACTGCAGGGAAAAGGCTGAGCTGCCGCAAGCAGTATTTTTACTGTAATCAGAGGTTGGGTATCGTCAGTCTGACCAGTAGGGATATTATGTTCTTAAATGGCCCGGGCACAATTTATGTACAGCCGTTCGGCGAGCCAGAGCGCGTGAATGTATTGTAAAGCATGTTACATCAGAAAAGCCTCGCTCCCCATCCACAAGGAGAAAACTGACACCGTAAGTCACCATCCAGTTGGCTGGGGAAGAGGGAGGGATGACACATGCATACATATAAATGGATTAGATCACAGCCTGACGGCTGCTCTAAAGGAAGCTATTAAGATTTACTTCTAATATTCTTAAAACGCTGCTGGTTTTGAAATACAAGGCATGGAAGTGCCCCATTTTTCACGAGCTGAAGCCAAACTCGAAATAACAAAACAGTCTGAGTAGTTAACGGGCTACAAAACTCACCGCGATTTCCAGTCAGCGTTAGAGAGGCTCGCAGAGTAACACTGTGTACCCATTAGCTCCAAGTCCACAATTTGGCCAGAATTTGTTTTGCTGCATCACAGCCAAATCACTTTTTGTGTCTGTCTTCCTCCTACGTGGGATTGCCTTAGCAGAACAGGATGCCAACGCTGAAAGCACTGACTGTCTCCGACTTTACCATCTTTGATTAAGAAGGCCCTTTTATTGCAGGATCACTTAGACTTTACAGATAACTGTTGCTGCATTGAGATGAAGCTACTGGCAGGAAAAGCCTACAGCAACTCCGGGACGAGCAACCAGAATATTAAAGCTGCACAGATGAGCTATTCCAGCATTCCAGCACAGCCAGAAATGACTCGCCTAATAGCAACTTTTTGCAGAAAATTACCTTGTCTGTTTCTTGTAGTCCCCACAGAAGACGCAGAAAACAAAGTATTCCTCATTTCCTTACAAGAAATTCTCACGCAGGTTTGGGTAAGCGGGGTGCTAAAGGTTTTGCTTTAAATCCCTTCACCCTTTCCTTCCAGGGCAGAAATCCTCCCACAGCCCAACGTTACCTCCTCATCCTTTTGCTGCACTATTTTCAGTTATCCTCCCAGCTTCTCGCTTCCAGTCCTGCTCCACGTTCCCATCCTGGTTTTGGTTGCCTGTCCCACTGAGCAAGGGAAAACACATCCTGCCTGATTAACGGAGGGCAAAGATTGCTCATCTGTCACTCCCAGACCCACTTTTTGGGGGACCAGACCTGTAACAGTATCGAGAATCGGGTTGTGCACACAAACAGGCAAGAAATGCTCGTGTTTTATCAAGGCTGGCACATGCCTGAAGGGTCTCCTTTCCCACTTTGTTTTACATCTAGCAGCCTTTGCGTTACACAGAAGGGCGAACAGCACTTATCACTCAGCTCCTCTTTACCATTTTATATTTCCATTCTGCCTCCCTTTGTCTATTTTCTAAATGCATGCCCCAAATGTATGTACAACCAGACGCCAACTTACGCTTTGCCTTCAGATCTGTGCCACTTTTTCATTTTTTTTTTGAGAGATAAGCAAATTAAAATCTAATCCAGGACGTGGGACATAAGCACCCAAGGATGTAACAACAGATGTTTCTAGTTCATCATAAAATCACACACATCGTTCTGCCGCCTCCTTCCATTTTACAGAACTGGACAGCAACAGCACGTTGCATTCACATCAACTTTTTCTAACTTACTAAACAAAGCTGAACGTCTCCAAAAAGGCCTTTAAGGGTTTATTTTTTTCACTTCCAGCAGCACCCAGTCGAATGACGGAAGGTAAAGCTATTTATCACAGCATCACCAACACACACGGCAGCAAACAAACGACCTGGCAATACAGAATTCAAGCGAAAACAGTGACAAAATGTTGGGGCCTCAGTTTCCTCCTTGATTTACAGTGTGGCACATTCAGCAACGGAGTGCTGGGAAATCAGCGTGGTGAGGTATTTGTTTTAAGCTGGGACTAATTCTTCAGAATGTATTTTTCTCCTTTAATAGATTTTCTTTATGGAAAAGGGAAGCCCTGCAGAGCTTCCAGGCAAACCCTGACGTGGTCCTGCAGCACAGGACTGATGCTGTTGAGGAGGACAGGGAGACATCAGGAGCTTCACCCCAAACTGCTGCCTTTCTTCGTAACCGTGACCACTTACACAGCGCCTGAGAACGCAGAGCAATAAGCAAACACTTAATTACCAAAGGAATTAAGGAGCTTGTTCCAATGAGATTCGTCACCACATCATCCCATCAATTGGAATAAAGTATAATAGAAAAATCTAAACAGACCACGATCTCTCATCTGCTCTTATTCAATCTTCATTATAACTGCTCTGGGGCTTCAGCAAGGGTTGTGGTTTAGGGACGGAAAATAAAAGTTTGAGAGACTTATTTTCTACCGGAGGAAAGATAGAACTGTGACTGCCTGCCTGCTTGGCCTTGTGAACTTCAAGTGACCAAACCATATGAAATTCTCCACCAGACACCCCCTGCATTAAAAAAATAAATAGCATACAAATGGAAATCTGCTGTTAAGTCCTTCAGAGGAAAAAAAAAGACATTCAACACGTAGTCCATGCTGAAAGCTCGCTTAACACGTCTTTCAGCTTGGTTACTAGAACTGGATTGCACTCACCGTTAAAAAAAAATGCTTGGAAAATGTCCGTATTCATCCCAAACTTCATAAGGGAAGACTAAAAGAAGGATTTCGAATTGCATTTTTAATTGACTTTTTTTCCCCAATGTTTGTCAAACCTTTTGACAAACTACTCCAAAGCACAGCTCACTGCAAGGTGCTTACAAACGGCCCGTAAATAGTTTAGCAGCAGACAGATATTGCTGACTTGTGGGGAGGTCAGGGAGGAAGGGGAACATCAGCTCTGAAGGGGTGAAAGGTCCGGCGCGAACACCTGGAGGAAGCAGAGTCTCAACTGCTAACCCGCTTTCTGCCCTTTTTTTGCACACATTTTGTTCATTTCGGTTTATTCATCTAATTTATTTCAATGCCTCGTTCATTCAAAAGCTGAAAAACCAACTGGGAGTTAAAAAAAAAGAGAAGCAGGAAGGCAGGAAGGCTTGTTTTCCCTCTTCTAATCTGTGAACAAAAACAAGGTGAGAGAATGAGATCCGTCAGCTTTCAAACCTTGAAGGACGTGGTATCCAGACACAGTTCAGTTCATTAACTGCAGATAATGCTTTCTTTGTTTAACGAATCGGTTTCCAAATGTAAAACATTTCTGAGATGTTTTTGTCTTTCTTTTTTTTTTTTTAACTGGCATTTTAAGATAGCAACGTTTAAAAACAAATTTCAGAACAGAGAGGGTTTTTTTTCCCCCTTACACTTTCAGCTCCAGGCCTCATCTACACAAAGCTCATTTGCTATTTCTAGAAAATGTAAATATTACGAACTTAAATAAGGATTTGTTCAATTATGTACCTGCCTAAGGACACGTTCCTGCCCTACTTACCCTGCTAGTTCAGCGTTACCTCTCCTGCCCGAAGAAATTAAGAAATTAACTTAAAGGCTGTAATTGTTTGTGAATAAACACGCTCCAAACAGTTACCAGCCAATGGAAGCCAACCTTGTAGGAAAATAATGAAAGTACAATCCCAAAACGAGATTAAAATCGATGATCTAAATCAAAGCTTCCCTCTTGCTGATGTAAATCAGGGTGGTTTAAATCACCACTTTTGATCAATTCACTCATTTGCATAACCCTGATCGTTTAGCCCTTAAAATGTCATCTTGGGGCCAAAGTCAGTTGGGTGTTCCTCGAAATCTCAATTCACCTGCCGTAAACACGGCTCTTTTTTTGGTTTTATTTAAAAATGTATAAAATTAACCATCAACTAATTCGTTTCCGTAACTGATGCCTGATCATATTTGGGATGCTGGAGCGGTTTAGAAGACAAACGAACGCACATCTTGCAGTAATCCCAAGGAAAACCAGACATGTATTTAGAGCTGCCGGCGGCTCTGTGGACATCCTTACTGTCAACAAATAAGCAAACATGCTGATGGGACAAACAAGTGTTTACAAGATCCCCTCAGCCCATCAATTATCTTTAATACAGTTGGGTAGCCGGGGGCTATCGATCTACAGTGGTAAATTTTCACAGCAGGCTGCTTTCCTGCATTGATCATCGGACCAAAGCATGGATTAACGTAGCGCAGGCTCTGCTTCGTTAAAGGAAAACTGCCTTTTCGAAGGGCAACGGGACCGTTAGCTAGCACCTACCGATCTTTGGGCTCACGGAAGCTGGATTCTCCTTCCAGTTCAACCTGGCTTGCTTCAGGGTTGCCTACATGAAGCAGCCCCACTTGGAAGGGACCCACAAGGACCCCTGAGTCCAGCTCTTGGCTGCACACAGGACCACCCCAAAACCAAACCCTATTTCGGTGAGTGCAATCCAAAATGTCCTTAGATCTCTCCCAGCAGCAGTCATTTCTGCCTGGTTTCCTCAACCGTCAGGCTCTTTACCTGAACTTTCTGCTGATTCCGGTACTGCCCAAATCCTCTTGTAAATGCCCCTTTGGAACAACTTTACTCCAGGCTTTTACCTTCTTTCCTGCATCCTCTTATTCCCATGAAGATGAGGTACAACAGGGGAACAGCGGAGAAACTGGAAGGGGACCTCAGGATCGTACAAATCCATTTAAGCAGTTAACAAGTAGAGCAGGGACAGCAAAGGATCTGCTACCAAGAATTCAGAGGATGCTTCAAATGAGCGACATTTTACACAGCATCACAGCTCTCAAGAACGAAGAGTAAACACTGAGGGCTTTTACCTTTTTATTGGTATATAAAAAAAGGCAAGATTATCTCTGGAGTACGAAGTAGAAGTGTTTCTTCGTGTTTTGGTGTTGTTTTGTTTTTAACTTGCAAATATTTCAAGGCAATTGCACAAAGCTACTAACTGCCACGGTCATTTTGATCCAATTATAATACGTTTTAGTTTAAAACACCACAGTACGAAGATGAAATAGGGCTGCCACCTGCCTTGGTTAGAGAACACACGGTCCTCTTTGTGCTTTTCCACGCCGGAGTCAAAGTGGATTTAGCAGGACTGCACTTGCCTCCTTCAGCGTTTGGGGGATCAGAGCTTAAATGGCATTTCTGACTCATGCACCCGCCCCCAAAAAATGAAGGAAAAAGGAAGCTGTTCCCAATAAACCCATGAAGCTACCGATCCTTGGATGCTTTGTGCTTTTGACTTCAAACTACGAGGGAAGGAATGAAAACCAAATGCTCTGCACTCTACTGAACAGTTTTAGCTGAATCTATGCATTTGTAATTTATACATTTATAAACAACAGGTAAAAAAAGCAAACTGTGTTATGAAAATGACCACTTTTAGATGCTCCAACCCAGACCATAGTGAAAGCCCGCTAGCTGTCTTCCGTTCTGCTCTTGGTTTCCCAGGCACTTGACAAAGAAAGAGCAACTTTATCGCTATTAAATTGCTGTGCTGAGTCCTAAAACACCCTACCTGAACAAAGGAAAAACCCTATTGCAAATCCCCACGCAGAGCAAAACACCATTTTTCTCCCCAGGTATTGTGAAAAGTGGACAAAGCTCGGCTCGTGTTAGGAAGGAAAACAGTCCAGACGTAGGAGTAGGAAAAGTTAGCGCTCTGAAAGGAGAGAAAAGGAAGCTGCTATGGCTGCGTACAGGCATTTCCTGCTTCCAGAGTTGACAATTCCACTCCTCAACACACCCAGAAATCCAAGGCACCTTCCCTGCCTTGCCTTCAGCGGAGCTCAAAGCATCCCTTGTTCTCTGCGCTAATTCCAATTTGAGCATTTCCATGCTGCTGCTCGGCCATCCACTGCTTTCGGTACAAGGACATCCTGCTGCCATCTTTTAGGCTCACTCGAGCTTGGAGGAAGGATCTGGTAGGAGTAGATGGCCTATGTTTACCTTGCATTTAAAGCCTTTAAAAGTTAAGAGTGCTATGAATGATGCCAGGGCAAGCATTATCTGAAAAGATAAACAAGCTTAAAATAGCAGGCAGAGAGCCCCGCTACCCGGCGAGCATCCTGCCGTGAACGTGTATCCATCAAGAGAAGCAAATTTCGCAGCTCCTCTCCAACAATACTCAGAGATTCATCCTAAAAACCGATGGGGATGGCACAGGAGGAAAACCAAACCAAACCCCACCACGAAACAGCCGAAGGACTGCGCGTCGACATCCTCTTAAGAAGATTCCACTCGGGAGGATGGGAAATACGAGCTTTAACATCACTTCCCAGCAGAAAATAAAACAAAAGCGAGCAAAATGCGTACACAGCAATCATTTTACACTGGAAAAGGGATATCAAGGCAGTGAACTGGTGGAAGTCACTTGGTGAACTAGCGCCCGATTAAAGGCAGCCCATCTTTCAAGCCGTCTCCTTGCCTGCAAGCACAAAAGCACAAACATTTTCTTTTTGAACTTCGCTTGTTTAGCTCCGTTCAATGGCTACCGCTCTCAAAGTCGAGAAGCCAGTCGGGAATTCAGGCAGCAGGAAAAACAGCTCCTTGTTTTTAAATGAGGAATAAAACTAAAGTTGGCCGATGAGCTCTGCCAGCTCCGTGTTTCTGAAGGGCACGGTAACCAGAAATTAAGTGAAATTTCCTTTACACGGACAAGACTCGCTGTATTGAATCAGTTTACTTTAAAAGAAAAACCTCATTTTGACATGACTGCAATAGCCCTAATGCCAAGGAAAACCGCGCTTTCAATCGAATCCCAGTTGCCATCCAAACGATGCTTGACATGATTTCTAAACAAGAGTCAGCTGGGAAATATGCAGAGAATCAACTCTTTTCTCATCCCGCCCGTAATAAATGTATAGGCAGCGAGGTAATCGCTTAGGTTTTCGTGACACCTGTTAGAAAAGCCAAAGTTGCCGGCACAACCCTCCTTTTCTTTCACAATAACGAAGGACAACATGTGCAAAACAAAACTAAGTTCAATTATTCAGCCCACGGTTTCCTGCCTGCTATCGAAGCCGCTTTGATTTAAATCGATCCCCGCGCCGCAGTGCCAGCTCCGACGATCGACGCGCTGGGACAAACACGCGCCCTCGAAATCCACGCGTGGGTCTATCGGGGCAGGAGAGCGGCTGGGAGGTACCTCGGGGATCCTTCACCTACCTGGGAGGCAGCATTTTGCTGTTCGGATGAACAGCTTATGAATATTTCTGCCCAGTCACAGGGATACAGCAACCATCAACTTTCCAGGGCGAAGCCAGAGGTAAAGGCATTGCCTGCCTCCAGTGACACCATCCTGTAGCACTGGAGGAGCCCAAGCTTTTACTGTGGTCAGTTTTCTGCTTGATGGAGATAAAACTAATAGAAGCATTGGATTTACAACCATTTCTATGATATAAACTGGGTAAAAACCCATTAAATAGATGAAATTCCAGCAAACGAGCAATCCAACCCCTTTAAGAAGCACACAGAAGAAACTAGAGCACCTCCTAAAAATATAAATTTGAAGGGGCTGGAGCTGTCGGCCTTGGATCACACTGGACTTAGAGGAAAGGCTCCAACAGGTCTAGTAACTTGTTTACCAAAGTTGGTCACTGCCTTCTAGAGAGCAGCAAAAGCAGCATCACCAGCTTCAGGGCAGATTTACCCTCTGCCAAGAAGTTTTAGTCTGAATGAGGAATAAGAGAAGACAACCGATGGGATTTCCTATCGTAACCATTTCGTCCCGAGCCGATTCGGGACACCAAGATAAGCGGTCAACCCTACCGCAAGCCAACGTTGAGCACCAACACTATCCAGCAACCGTTCCGGCCAACAAAGAGGATGAACGGCTTGAACTTTGGCCATCCCAACAGCGATTTAACAGCGAGGTTTGTTCTAAACCAAAGGAAAAGTAACTTGCAGCCTTTTAGCCACACTTGCAGGTGATGCCACAGTCAGCAGGGTTCGGATGCGGCCGTCCCAGTAGCACCAGTGGCCAACAGCGCAAAGCCACGATGGTCTCAGGGATGGTCTCCATCCGCCTCGCCTGCACAAATGGGAAGGGTTATACCAAACCTCAAAGCCACTCCAATAAATCTGCTCCACCGCATTGTCGCCCTGCCTTAAATCGGTTCCCCGTCAACGTCAAGTTGTCCCTCCCCACGCAGGAGCTCTGCCAGGCGCAGCAAGGTGCCACCCCTGGCTCGACCTCCAGCCACCGCCACGCGTATAAATAACCGTGATTTATACACGGCTGTAATTTTGCACATTGTAAATTACCTGCGGAGACGAGCATGCACATGCAAATGCGCTCGTGTGATTGTGTATTTATATGCACAACCCACCATTTGTGCTCCGGAGCTGCAAGTTTCTCCCAGCCATCCAATAAACCTTACAACCAGAACCAGACGCGCTTTGTTTTCTATAAAGTCTGCAACTAAACCTTAAAATAAATAATAAAAAAGGTTATAATTCATCATCCTGACATCAAATCACCAGATTGCTATTTCAGTATATCAGAGTGATGGATACAGACTTGTTTTAAGTACAGTTTAGTCTGTGTTATTACCAGAGCATTTATTGTTGCCTTTAAGACAGTTTCCTTTCAGATGTTTCACATAATAGTGGAACTAATTTTTCCCTCCACTGCCTGGATCCGAGTCCACTACTCGAAGAGGAAAAAAAAAAGAAAAAAAGTCTATTCCCCCCCCCCCAAACCATGCGACAGGACAGCAGATGCTCAAAACCAAGATTTCTTCTTGTTCCACACCTCTCTTTGCTTTTGACCGGGGTCAGACAAAAGATGCTACACGTTCCTCAATAAAAACTCTGATCTGACATCAGGTGCTATTCAGTAAATGATTACACACGCTCAGTTTTATATTTCAGCCGTCAGAGAGCACGGAAAGCTCTCGGTTCTCGTTGCAGCCCTAGGTGGTGGTGCTACAAACCCCTTCGCGGGTGGCGGGTCCAGCTCAGTTGGGTGCACCCAAAGAGGATGGACGAAGTGCCGCTCAACCTGCGTGCTATCCACAACAGCTTCCCTTTGCCTAAGGCTAAAAGATCACGTTTCTTCCTCTCAGGAGGAAAAAAAAACAGCCCAGCTTTCTCAAAACAATTCCCTAGGCCACCCTGTATCCCACTAACACAGACACATGCAAGCGGTGGAGCCATAAAACTATTAACCCTTTTTATTAAACTTTTTCTTAGCTAAAAATATTGATTAGAAAGAACCGTTTCCCTTTTTCGCATCCTTTCTGTAAGAATACTACTGCAGATTCTTCAGAGTATTTACAAATGGGACTCTTCTCATCACCCACACAGGCTATGATCCCCCACCATTTCTGCTGACGTCTCCTTCCCTTCAGGTGTAAGCTCATATGCAAGAGGTCCCAGGTATGAGTCTGTAAGTACAGATGCACGTATTAACGAAGTACTCGATAAGCAATGGTGCAACATGAGGCCTTCATTCCACCGAGCACAAAAGCAGGAGAGTAACCCCAGGAAATGTGACTGTACATATTCCCACAAATAATCTCAGCCTGTGTCCTGACACTAATACAAGAACACGGCCTTACGGAGCTTGAAATCTTCCCCCAGAGAAACAATTTTGCGAGAGCAGAACGAAGGAAACATAACGTGAAGAAAAACACCCTTGTAGCTTTGCTTGCTATTTAAACCAGGCTTATTAATCTTTAAGATCTAGCAGCTTTTCAGATTTTTGCCTTTCCCTTCTTTTTAACAGTGCTTTAAAGTAACACCAAACTAAACTACATCCAGGTCTTGCATACACCGACCCCATCAAGCACAAAAACAAGACCTCATAAAAAACCAGCCAACTAGGACGGGTCAGAAGTGGAATACAAGGCAAGGAAGATCTGGCATGTATGAATCTCAGAGAGATGTCTCCTTACGAGCAACCCCAGCCCTCCAGAAACCACACGGCTGCGAAGTTTTGGTCCAGATCGAGGCAGGTACATCGGCGTTCACACCTACAAGCTTTTCACTGCACAAGTGAGATCTTTGGTCCTGGCAAAACATGAGATTGTTGGATAATGTTGGGTCTCAAAGCTGACACATTTAGAAAAGAAAAAAAAAAAAAGAAAAATTTGATAAAAGATTCCAATATTGACAGCTTGCTTTCTTTCATGTTGCTCTGAAGCGTGCAGCAAGGTGGGAAAGGAAGAGAAGAGGAAGTTATTCGGAGAACTATGAATGAAGAGAAGGCACCTGTCAGGAGATTGCTTCTGAAATACCTGGAGTGAGGGCAGCTTTGTTCTCAGCAAGGAGCCAACACACTGAAGACAGACCATCCCCTTCCTGAAACAGCCTCAAGTACCTACACTTAATTTAGGAGGTGAGGAAAGACAGCAGAGAATGAGACCACCATTTATCAGGGGGTCCAAGGCTGCTTTCCCTCCCCTTGAGTTCAACTGCGCTATCTAAAGGCTGCCTGCCTTTGCTAGGACAACACCTACATGAAATACACGGATGCAATGCATATGTTCCACAAAAAAACAAGTTCATACAGTAAGGAGAACGTATATTTGCTTTGATCTCAAGTTGCCCCATGAATTTTTAACGACAGCTGTAAAGCAGAAATCTTAGGACAGGAATCAGCAGCGGAATTCAAGCACGCTGCTCATTGCAGGTTACGAAAATCCATTTCCAATACGTCTGGATTAGAACTGCTCCCAACTCCATGCAAGGAGAAATGCAAATTTCATTCAGCGTTGTATTTGCATTATTCTCTCCAGCCTAAGGCTTTCCCTTGCCCTCTCCAAAACGGAGGGAGGAAGGAACCGCTCAATCTGTTTTGTCATCTTTGCTCCTATTAGCAGAGATGATACGAAGGTCAGATATTGCTGTCCTCTCATTTCGCTGGAAAGACGTCTTGATCTTTTATTTTCCTTCCCCTGCAGAGAAGTTGCTAAACCAAAAGTAAAAAAGAAAACACTTTTCTACTACTACTACGCACCACAAATAGACTAGTTTCTAGTTCAAGTGCAAAGGGACAAAGATGCAGAGATGTTTTTATATACATACATTAAGATAAAAGCAGGAAAGATTAACATCTGGAGAAAGATATTAACCCTTGTGCTTTCAGCGACGTAACTGTGGGCAACTTAATTTACGGTTAAGGAACTAGCACTGCTGTATGGTGTTTGAGCTGCATGTTCACACATACCTGATACAAAACTAATGTTTTAGGTAAATTGAGAGGCCTTCAGGCTCCAAAACACTGAGGCTATTAAATAAATACCTGGAAAAAAATAAAAAGGTGAAAATCCTTGTTCAAGACTTGGACATCTCTTAGAAAGATTATCGTAGTCTCATGTGGGAATTTAAAAGGTTTTTATAAAACACATTATGGAGATAGAAAGTATGATCCAAGAGTATTGGGGGCAAACAAGAAGATGGACAACTGTGGTGCAATATGATGAGCAGGAAGAAGAAAAACTTTATGGGATCTAGAAGCTAGAAGTTAGCTTAACTCTGCCATCACCCAGATCAGGGCCTGGCTTAAAGCAGCGCCTTTGAGACACACATACACCCTTATTTTTAGAAGTACCACATGCAAGCAGCACTGCAGCAAAGCAGGAACCTCACTGAAGTAACAATTTAAGAGCCTACCGTGTAAAACACCAGTTAAACCCTGATTAACTGGGTTTAGCTAGGCTTCCAAGCCCCCCTTGTGCCAGCCAAGGCATTAGATCCAGCAGGGCACACGTCTGAAAGCTATAAAAGGCTTCAAAAGATCCACCTTTCAAAAACAAGGAGGGGGACAGAAGGGGGGACAGGATGAGAAGTGCAAGGATTTATCCATACAAAACAATTATTTTAGTTTCCTCATTTGAGCACGTCGCTGAAGTGCTGAGGTGGGAAGGCACCTCTCAGGCCCGGTCCCCCCACACACACAGTTTTCCAGTGCAAATGGCTCTAAAAATAAATGTACAGACACACAATGATCCATGTGGGTTTTGGTTGGTTCTGGTGCAACAAATGGACTGCCAAACCACCTTTGAAGACAACCTTTCTTAGGGCTGTGAGGTAGAGACACACACTTTTTGGCCTGGTGGCTACAGGAACCTGAATTGATTTTGTTCTACGGTGGACTAAGGAATGAGCTAAAAAGTTAGTTAAAATGGGTTTTAAGCTAAGCTTTCTATAGGAAAATATGACTGCACAAAGCTTAAGAACTGGTATTGAAAAAGACCAACAGAAAGAATCCAGACACAGCAGAAAACACTGTGGTGCCCCTGCTTTCTGGGCACTGCCGTCACGGACCAAGGCTCTGCTCAGGGGCTGTAAGCACACAGAGCTCAGCCCCAGCTCACCGAAACGACACAGGAGGGTTTGGGACAAAGCACTGTCACACAATCACACCTCAGAAGTCATGACCCATAACCCCTTCCTTTAATATTTATGAAAAAATATTACATTTGCAGCCAAAATGTGCTGATAGTACTGCAAAGAGAGCATGGCCCTGAGCCTGCCGTCTCTTCTCAGAAATGGTTTCCATCAGAAAACTGAAGAGGAGTTTTGTTCAGTCAGTAAATGGGGACATTTAACACATGCTGTTAATCAGAAGGCTGGCTATTAGGGACTTTGAGGGTGAGCAAGGAGATCAGAAGTGCTTCAATCCCACCACGGAACGGTTTCCTATCCCCAGGAGACCACCACAAGCCCTGTCCAAGCCGCCACTACCACAAAGGGCCAGTGGCTCCTTTGGAAAGGAGACAGCAAAAGGCTGTCAAAAAGCAAACACAGTGGAGAATTAAGTATGAAAGGACCTAGAACTCTGCTCACCTGTTAATTAAAAAAGGAAATTTCCTCAGTATACTTCCAGTTCAGTCCTTGTGAAAGACAGAGAGCGCTCCCCCTGCCTCTAACACTAATTATGTCTTATTTTAAGGACTCACCCTCTGAAAAGCACTGAAATGTAGTGGAAGTTACAGATATTTAGCACTAGTTTTATTCCACACTCAAACATCTGAGCTCACATAAAACACACGAGAGCCTTCAGCAACTCACGGTTTTAATAGGTTTGAAAAAAACACAGGAAAATTAAGTAGTAAACTAACTAAAACTTTGACAGCATAAAGGAGAGCTCCTTGAGGGCAGCTTTTGAGAGTTTAAAGAGGTAAAGCTTTATGTTGCTGTTATCTGGTTGTCCACAGGCTGAGACAGAACACAGTTCTGATGTGCAAGACGGGCAAGGTCAGGGACAGTCACACTTCAGCTTTTGCTTTTCCCTTTCCACAAAGATGGCAACACTAGAAACTGAACACTCCTTAAACTTCATTTCTGCTGCCATGTAACTCACGCAGGACAAAAAAAACTAAGTCTTCTCCAGTCTACTTTTCCCACAGTTTTGCAAAATAGGGAATAAAAAAATCTTCAGGAAAAAATCAGGATTTGTAGGCATCCTGCCATGGCTGGAGGATCCCCAGCCTGGCAGAAAAAGTTCTTTCCTTACAGTGTGCACAAGCCCTTGATAAAGGGATCCACAAAAACCAGCATGATGGACAGGGAACCGTCTGAAATAGAAAACATAACCCAAAGGAGAATCAAAGGCTTTAAATCCACCTTTCTGAGGTTCCTTACTGTGGGCTGAAGGGAGGCAGCTCCATCGCATCAGAGCTGTAAGCCTTGTAATATCCCAGCTGCAGCGAGGTGCTGAG
Source organism: Nettapus auritus (assembly GCA_011076525.1). Classification (NCBI taxonomy): domain Eukaryota; kingdom Metazoa; phylum Chordata; class Aves; order Anseriformes; family Anatidae; genus Nettapus; species Nettapus auritus. The sequence continues at coordinate 116,856,606 of CM021767.1, forward strand.
TCCTTCAAGGAAGAGAAGCAGAGGAGATGGCCACCACTGCTTCCTGGTCGCTGCCCTCCTGTCAGCTCGCTAGTCAAACACTTGCAAATTATGAGGCACATCGAAATCACTTGTGGCTTCAATCTGCCCCAGACATCTAACCCTGTGTGCCCTATCCCACCCAAGAAGCAACCAGATGCTCCATTTTTAGGAAACAAGAGTTTCTCCCCTTGAAACCTGCATTTTTACACTGAATTGAATTGAGAAGACTGGAGTTAACACTCCAGCAAGGCAAAGGCCTGAAAACTGTACCTGCACCTCAGTTAGGACTGCTGGTCACTAGCCAGGGTGTTTACAAAACTATTTGAAAATGCCAGCTTTTATATATTATAGTTTTAATAGTCTTGAATGGTACATCTTATGTGCTGGATGCATAAAGAGGGTATGGAAACATGGTCTGCATTTAAAAATGATGTAGCGAAAACAAATTATCTTTATTAAGTGCATTGAACCTTGCTGTGTCCTCCACTGAAAGATTTTTGTGTTTGTGAATCCATCCTGCACTGTCCCCTCCCTCCCTTATGTTAGGATAGGGAAACAAGCATTTCTACAGAATCAATTGGGATCTGAGTTAGTTCAGTTCACAGGCCACTTATCTGAATATACTGAAGAAAATATTCTCTCTGCACATACAGAGGTAGCTACCACTGTCAGAAGGTGCCTTACTACTTCAGAGTCTGGTTCCATGTGCTCAGCCAGCAGTGACTACACCATCACTCTGCTGGTTTGGCTTTCTTTGAGATCCTGGAGGTACAAACGCATTGCTTAGATTCTGTTCAAATCTACAGCAAGAAGTGCTGGCATTGCATTAGATGTCAGTGATATAAATACCTTAAACATATATAAATTTTAACCTATTTAAATTTTTTAAACGTATTAAAAAGACAATTCTTGAATCCAGGTTACAAACACAAGTTTAAAAGGGAGCAAGTGCAATTGTAAAGAGAGGGTGGAGGTGCTTCAATGCTGTTTTATTAGCTAACTTAACCAACAATCTACTTTTACGCTTATCAAAGATAGATGCATCCGTTTGCTATTAAACGGATCTGGATCTGTTCTCTGCAAACGAGGCATAGCTTCCAGGCTCCAGATAAGCGGCGAATTTGGCCCTTCAAGGTTCTGAAGTGTCCAAGCAGAGGAATTTTAACACCTTCTTGGAGCTGTATTTAAACTGATCATCAGGGTAAACAGCCACAATCTAAATGGATGTCTTGATGGGCAGTAAGCTCTGTGGAGGTAAAGAGCTATCTCCTGCCCGCATGCTTGTACATTGCTTAGCACCTTGGGGCCCCAGCTCTCCAACTGCAATCACGTCACTCTAATCTTCATCTCGAGTATTTTATCAGCGATTTACGAGCAGGCTTAACCCACGTAAGCAATCAAGTATGAAGACCTAAAAAACTGGATCCCAGTTTTCCAGTTATAGGAGCCTCGGGGCAGGGGGTAATACCTAAATAAATTACACGTTCCAAGCCCAAAGTTTTTATGGAAGAAGGGGAGGTTGGAAGGAAAGAGATGAGCTTCCCATAGCACTGCAATGCCACAGGAAAGCGCCACGTTTAATGTAATCAAGCTCTACATTGCAGCCATATGGAAACAATTTCAGTCAATAAACAACTCCTGCAAGAAGACAGCAGAGGAACAGAAAAATCAGATACCGATTTAGCTAGGAGGCAGGAAAGCCATTGGCTGAGCTCAGAGGCTCGCACTGTAAGAAATACTTATGTCCAACAAAACAGCATACATTTCGGAGCCCGTGTTATTTGTCTTCGACATCCACTGTGCCACACCTCAGATTTCAGGCAGTAGAAACAGCGTTTTTCCCTTTTCCACAGTACCTTTTCCAGCCTCCCAAATCCTCTGCCTCAGTTCTGTTCCCTTTCTTCCCCCTTCCAAATCTTTTTTTTTTTCCCCAAAGCCTATCTCCCTGGCAGGTTTCCCGCTCGATAGCCAGAAAGGAAGCAGACATCCCAAACCTCAGATACACGCCTGACCCCTTGCTTTTTTATCTGACTGGAATTTGCAGGTTTCAAAACAGGCACTTTCTCATCGAGCAGATCCTTTCAAACACCTACCTTAAAAAACAAACAAACAAACAAAAAAACCCACTAATCTACATCATTTCTTACAGACAAAGGTATTTAAAGCAGGTTTGGTTCTGGGATCCTAAAAAGCAACATGATAAATACTGCCTACGAGAAAGAGACATCCGTGTACGCTGCAACATGGAGGGAGCAAAGAATCAGTTTGGGAAAGGAAAAGGGAAATTCAAGGGAACAGCCAGCGAGCGAGAAGGCAAGTTGCTATGAATAACACAATTTACCTGAGTGTGCCAGACGACTGACACCAATATTTATCAGAATTATGCCCGTGGAATGAACCGAAGGATAATTCACAAGTGTCGCCCCAAGTAGCCACTTGTAGAGGTTAGGAAGGTCTTCACTTCCACGATGCTGTGCTATCTGCCAGCAGATACACCGCTGCCTCAACAAAAGCATCACACTTGGGGACATTCAGCAATAAACCACCTTAAGATGTTCCTCTTCCAACCAAAGTGCAAGAATGAAGACCTAGAAATTTATATAAATACCTTAAAAACCAGAAACTTTCTAATGGAAGAACTGCGAGCAGTTCTCCACTAGATTGGGGCAACAGATTTTCATCACACGAACTACCTTTGAATAATTGGAGATGATTTCCAGCAAATCCTTTAAGGGGGAGCTATTTTAAATCAGCTAGAAAACAAGCACTGACGAGGGCTTTTTGCAGTCTTGTTGGGCTTTTCTCTCTTTTTTTTTTTATACCAAGTGATTCCGGATCCATGCTGGGTGGATGGCTGTGTCATGCTAGTGCTCAAAAAGGGGATGGAGCAAATCTGGAGCCCTATGGCGGTCAGCTGAGCATCAGTCCAAGCAAACCAACAGAAAACAAGATTATTCCAGCAAAGAATTAGAGAACAGGACACCAGCAGTGCCAGTCAGCATGTTTTAATGGGAAAACGTCTTGCTGAAGGGCTACCTCCATTCTTTGAGATTACAAACGTTGGCTAGCAGAAGACTGTACAGGCACAGGGCGTACCTTGGTTCGAGTGGAAATCCACATCGGCTGCTCCGTATCGACTGGTGCTTTCTGAGAGCTGTCAGTTAGCCAGTTCTTAATCTACTTCCTGGTATTGCATCATGCTATTTTTTTTTTTTTGTCACTAAATTTAAGGTCTGATGCAGTTCCAACATTTTTATCGCTGCGGATAAAAATCTGCGACTGACACCACGACTACTGGAACGGCTCATTATCGTGAGGAGAGGGCAGCAAAAGGAGCCTGAATATCTGGCTTCACTGCGCTCAGGAAAGCAAAACACAGCTGAAAACAAATTTATAATCTAAGAAACGCAAACCACAACTACCAAGGGGCAGACTTTCCTAGGTAGAAGCTCAGTGTGAGAGCAGGCTCGCAGAGAGGATTTCCCTATGCGAAAGGGGTACCACGAACCTTTTAAAGAGCTGCACAGCAGAAGAGGTCATCGCACCTTGGTAGTCGGCAGGGATAAGATGCAGGCTGGAACATTGACCATTTTTGGTTTTCCGCGATGTTAAAAATAAATGGAGACCATGAAGAATCACCGGATGATCTGAGTGCTGGAGAAAATGCCTCAGAGTGAGACTTAAAAGCTCAACTCTGCTTCCTTATCAATCGAGTAACTTGATTACAGAGTGTAAGTACCTCCATGGCAAGAAAGTGGGGGATACTAAAGGGCTCTAATCTTGTCAGGAAAGTCGTAACAAGAACCAGCGGCAGAAGTTCGACAAATTCAAACGAGAAACCGGCCACTTACTTTTAACAGTGAGATGGCACAAACTACCCGAAGTGATGAGTCTGAAATTACCAATCACGGACACTCAGGGCTGGAAAGCTTTCAAGTTGTTTTCAGCCAAACATCAGTTACTGGTCTCAGTTTCAGAGTAAATGATTAAAATTTAAAGACTCGTGATACAAAGCATATAAAACATATCAGACAAGGCGATTTAATTGCCTGTTCTCGCCTTAAATTTTATGCGTCTCCAATATGTTAACATCATTCTACTTCTATGGGCGAGGAAATTAAAGAGGGAGGAATAAGTTTCAAGTTCAGCAAGTTCCCTGTTTCTCAGATTGCTGTTCTTATCGCTGCTCCACCGAGCAGACGGAGCCCCCATGAAATGCAAACAGCCGGGGAAAAAACGAGCATGGCGTCTGGAAACAATGCAGAATACAACTTAGCTGAGAAAACTGCTGCTGAACTACTTACCTCTCCCATCTGTGGCATGAAAAAAAGTTAGTATTAGCTTAAATAACACCTTCTTATTCTGTGTAAATACACTTCTGTTATTCGTGTTTACGCTATCGAGAGCGGCACGCACTAACACCCGGCCAAGAATCCTCAAATGCTTTGCAAACACGAAAACATCTTAACGGCCCTGAAAGGATTATATTCATATTACACGCTGCTACGTAGGCAAGTCAAGAAGTTTGCCCTGGGTCATAAAATAAGACTTATGGCAGAGCCTAGGAATGGGAGCCCAGTGAGATCTCCCTGCCAGGAAGAACTTTCCTTCTCAATGCTGGAGCGCTACTTACACGTCGGAGCTGCCGCATCCCAGCGGCTCCAGCCCCAGAGCCCTGCCAGTTAAATCACAAAGAGATCGCTGGTGAAAGCTGACATTGTAATCAGAGGATCTGATCATGGCCGAGAAAGTGTCCAAAAGAAAGGTCAGAATAAATATCCGAGGAGAAACAGCGCTCGTATTTTATGAACTAACTAAATGCTTTCTGCTTCCATTAGTATTACAGTGCCGCTGAAGAACAAAAAGCAGATTCAGGGCTTGCTTCAGAGCTCATAAGAAATGGGCAGTTCAAAATGCAGGAAATGACTATATGCTACACTTCCTAATTGATAGGACATAGGCTTATCAGAAGAATGAAACCGGCCGTTCACAATGCTCGCTGAAAAACAGCCCACGGTATTGTTTCGGCAGCAGGAGTTGTTTTATTGACCAACTGAGGAGTCAGTGGCACCTTTTAAGAAAGTGAAAAGAAAAGAAGGCTTCTTAAAAACGAAGTGCAAAAGTGGGGAGGAAACCAAGGCCAGGAACCCAAGGCGAGCAAGATTCAGCTGGGGGTATTCAGAACCAAACGTTAATTAATATATTTTGCATGCCTGGCTTGCAGATTACTTCCTTAGCCCAATATTAGTAGCTCATGCACCACCACAGCAGTGAATAGGATTCCTGGAAATATAATCTAGCCTACAAAGCCCCCTCGCATGTACAGAAAACAGAAGAATACCTCCTTCATGTATGAAGCAGGCAATGAAATGGGTTTTCCTCCAGCTGCAAAAGGTTCTTGGGTCGATGCGAACACACCACTCATCCCACCAGGCAACTGGAAGCAAGCACATGCTGCAGACACAACACGAAGCCAGGTCTGCGTCACGTCACACGCAGGAGTCTCGTGGTGTACGTACGTACAACCCGATGAAGGGCTGCGCCTGCTGCCGCGTTTCGGGCCGGCAAATTGCACTAAAAGCACCGCGAAACGCTGAAGCCAACATTCATCCCGAAACTCTGCGGGAGAAAAGAGCGAACCGCCCTTCCCTCCATTCTGGGTGGCTGCAGCGGAAAGATAAAGCAGAACAGACTTTGTCAGAAGCACTCCCCTCCAGCAGTTCCCAGTTTGAAGGGCAGCCCAACTTCAGGCTCGGCATGCAGCTTTGATTAAGAACTGGGAAAGGGAAATCTGCACGCGGCCAAGTCGAGTAACCAGCCCTTGTGCTTGTTTTAATTTGTAAAATTTTAAAAAAAAGAAGCACGTCAAAACAGTAATCGTTCAACCTTTCGGTGTTTCGGTTAGCACGGTGCTGAATCACAACTGGAACAAGCACGCGTGGGTATCGCAGAGACCTGAAGCCCAACACTGAAAGACTCCTATTAAAGCAGAAGAAAAGCAACACGAGGAAAAGGGGGCATGAGAGAAAACGTATCCCAGCGCTTCTTCTGGTCTGGTGTTTTCCCCCTTTCTAAAGCAAGAAACTTAAGAGAATAAGCGAGGATGACGAGTGTCACACTACAGAAGTCAACAGAACGTGGGAAATCCTCCCATCGCTGTTAAAAACCCCAAACCATCGACTCAGGTGTTCTTGTTGAGCACATGAGAAGGCCAGGCAATAACTCTGCGTACGGTTAACGCGTTAATGTGTCACCCGTGTCAGCGTGCAATAGGTGGGGAACAGAGGTGGCTGTGTACAACTGTCACTCGCTCACTATCTGACCTTGAGTGAGTCACTTGGCCCTCGTGCCTCAGTTTCTCTATTTTTAAAACCCCGATAGCCCTGTAAAGCGCTAAAAGATTTACAAATGAAGGGACAAAGTATGATTTTATCGCCGAGTAGTAAAGGAGAAGGACAGTGGCTCAGCCGTCATGAATCAATCTGAAACATCAGAGCCCTACTCCACGCCAGCACACCACCCAAGTTGCGGCCATAAATCGATCACTTCTGATTAGGTTAGGCTTTACGATGCAGTAATTGTGATAGCAGCGGTTTCATAACTGTGAAACGAGCACTTTGCTCAGCAGCACATTATGCAGGGAGCCTGCACGAACGACGACCTTCTTGGTCAACCCGAAACGGGTTGAACAGAGGCATCCCGAACACAATGGATGTGTCTTTAAGGTTATCTATCGCAGAGGCTTCTCTACCTGCTTTTATGGTCGCAGGCCAAGCCAGGCGAGCGGGGAGGAGATCGAACAATGCCATTTTTAAGACCACATTTCGAGCTCACCTCTCTCTTTTCAGCATGGGCAACGCAAAAAAAAAAAAAATAGATGTTTTTCAGAGTTGCAAGATGAAATTTGCAGTTGGCCAGCAACTCTCCGCTCCTTTCTGTGGCCCACACGACTGCCTCAATACAGAAGAGCGTTTTTTTTTGGTGCCAGCTTGCAACGAAGACCACATAGTTAATAGTTTGCAACCTCCTTTCCCCCAGAAGATCTGCAGGGTTGAGTAAGAAAATTCCTCACATGATTTCAATGAGAGGGTTCACTTGTCAGAGGCTGCTTCGAGATAGTATCGTATGTCAGGGAGGTGCTGCTCGGAGGAAGCTTTCCAACCCTGCACTTTCAAGGCTCAACTGAAAAAGAAAAAAAAAAAAGAACACAAACCACTTTGGGCTATAAAGTTGGAAAGTGGAAGAAAGGAAAAATAATCTCTAGATGTTATTTTTAAAACGTGGAAGCGAGCCAATTAACGGGGGGAGGAAGAAAAACTCCCGATTAGAGCCCTGACAAACTCTGCTGATCACAGAGCGATTACCAGCTCTGCCGCAGCCTCCGTGGAGGAACCTGAGCAAGTTAATCCCTCTGCACCTCAGTTTGCCACCTGCGAAATGAAAAATAACACTTTCTTTTCATATCCTGTTATTCCTGCTTGCTTTGTTTCCCAAATTAAAAGCACTTGTCCAAACACTTACCTTGAGCATTCGCGCTGGAAATCGCATTCAGAGCTAACATTCAAGCCGTTTGCGTGGCTGAGTGTTCAAACACAAACCCTCAGTACACTTGGCTAGCCAGCTGCCCCAACCTTCGCACGCTTCAGGAGGGAGCTTTATGCAATACGGGAATATCTGAACGCTAACCTACAGTTTATTAGATGACTAACGTGTAAAGAATGGATTTAGGGATATGAATTCATCCCCCAAAAAACTGTTTCTTCTCGTTATCTCCTAAAAATCCCACTATAATCATGACATTGGTCTCACTTCATTGATAATCCACGAGATAATATTATCAGCAGAGGTATAATTAAAGGGGCGATCCCACGAGGACCTGCATGCAGATCCAGTGCCTGCTCCAATAAAATCAGTATGAAGCGAAATCGACCTCAGTGACTTTAGAGGTGTCCAAGCTGCATAAAGTCATCAGGAGGAGAAACAAAGGCAAGCTCTTTTGCGGTAGGAACCTGACAGCATCCCTCCAAGAGCTCGATTTCAAAACCTAAACTTTGCAGAAGGTGAAAAATACTTGCCACGGATCCCAAAGCTGCCACGTGAAACTCCGTGCTGCCCCTGAAAGCTCAGCACAGCAACTGCTGCGAAGCACGAGTTGCTTTCTTCAGATTCGAACGTGCTGTCATTTCATGCAGATCTGCTTCTCGTCTAACACACGCAACCAAACATCTTCAGGGATGCCTTTACGGAAGAGCCAGCGTAGGATTTTTTCACTTCTCAAGTTTTAGTTTCATCAGTTCCTGCAGTTCCCCTCCCAAACACCCTACCCTGAAGACCCCAGCTGCCCGGCTGACATTCAGCAAAGCGCAGTCCCACAAGTTAACGACAGAACAATTCTGGAAATTCAAGCTTATGAGAAATAAAACTCAAAACCAAAAAGCAAATGACAGGAGCTCATCATCTTCCCAGCTCCAGATACCAAGAAAAAACACGTCAGACACTTGCATAAACTTAGAGATTATCACTATAAAGTAACCGTTCCCTAATAATTTAACTTGGCAAACACTGGACAGCCAAGAACTTTTAATATCCCTTTGAAAGAGACCACGCAGAGAAACAACTGCCTCAGAAGTAAGCTTTCTGCAGCAAACACTGGTTACTAATTCCGCAGAATTACCAGGTCGCACTACTAGAGAGACGCACGGTTTCCAGAAAGGTCAACAAAATAGAAAGGAATTGCTCCTGACTGCTGACTGGAGTCGGTGCAGAGATAAGCAGGCCTCGTCCACCCAGGATCTGCTTGAAGATTTCCTTACCCCTCTCGGAAAAGCCTGCAGTTTCACCTATGGGAGCATTCCTGGAACACAGCTGGCAGTCTGCATACCACAATGTCGTCTAGACCTGCTCCGAACGGGAGCTGGATGACACAGGAGTAAAAACGCTGATGTCTGTTCGGGTGCTTGCACCGGTGCTAAAGGAACGATAGGAGGAACAGAGCGAAACACAAGTTCCTTGTTCCCAGCCTCATGCCCAGGCTCGTCAGACAATTCTGTCAAGCCTACAGAAAAAAAGTTGTGGCTGTCATGGGGCTACGGAATAATCTACTTGTAGGGGAAAAGAGCATTCCCAAAGCCCAGTTTTCTGATATCAAACCCTGCTCTTTCACAGAGCTCGGCGCTCCCAGAGCACGCAGATAACAAATGCATCCCTGCACTACAACATTCTCTCCGTTTCCCACTTCCCTCCTGCTTCCCTCCCCCCAATCTGCATGTCAGAAATGTTTTCTTAGCAATTTGGAAGAGCAATGGCAAAAAGGGAGAGGCGAAAGGCAGAAATAAATTAAGTTTGATCTCTGCCGTTGAAGGATTTGGCCCTAGCATGATGGGAGGAAAAAAAAAATCTTAAGAGTGATAAATCCATATATACCTACTCCAAACTACACCCGACATCCCGAGGGACACGGTATAATGGTAAATAAATATAGATGCAGTTCCTACTAATGAGGCAGGGTACAGCAAGGCCAAAGAAAATGCAATCATCTCGGGGAAAAAAACTGCACAGGACTCCTCCTCTCCCATCCATGGAGGAAATCAAATGCCAGCTGCACCATCCCAGGAAGGAAGCAGAGCCTGTACCTGATGAGCCCTGCAGAAATGAGCTAGTCATATCACGGGACGCAAGCAGGCACTTCAGGGTTTTGCAAGCCCACAAACCGTCTGCACAGCACCATTCCTTTCTCCAGCACTATCGATTTGACGTGCTATCCTTCATGCAAATCGCAGTTTTTTCCGCCGGTTTTCCTTTCCCTCCATCCCCGTTTAGTTCGGAGCAGGGGCACGTCGCTAGCGTCTATCAGATCTGCTCCGGCAGCCTTCTCCAGCGGGTGCCCTGGCCAGCAGCTTCATGCTTTCCTCCCTACAAAGTTTAAATCCTTCCAGCTTTAGTTCACGTGCATTTCGTACTTAAAGCCACTTATCTGCTCTCCCAACGTTACACGAGCACAAATTCGGATATACCCGACTCCACGGACGAGCGGCGAACACGCTCACAATCTTCATTTCCTCTTCCTTCTTCCCTCCCCACCCCCAGAAAAACAGTTTTTGTCCCCAGCGCGGAGGGACTAGGCAAAAAAACAGCGCACATGACCGAGGCTTTTCTCAGACCTATTGCAAAGGGGAAGACAAAAAAAAATGCTCGCAAAGTGCTCTGCAAACATACCAGGAGACACTCTTGAAACAACTAGAAAAAAAAACCATCAGACAAAACTGGGGTTGAAGAACTCAGCTCAGCCTGTCTCGCAGACGTGTTCAGCGCCGAATAACACACAAGTCTCGGGTTGTTTTAACCCCAAAACCGAGGGGAAAGGGTCAGCGGGATTCCCTGCCCCTTCCTCCGAGCGGTCCTGGGGGGCAAAGGCGCTTTTCTTCGGGAAAAAAACACCCCGGAAAGAGGCAGAGAAGCAGCAAACCTCCTCTCCCTCATCTCCTCCCGAGAAGTAGCGAGCAAACAAGCCGTGACACCCCACCCAAGCTCCTCGCACACATTTGGGGAACGATTTCCCTGGGGGTCCCCCCCTCCTTCGCCTTGGCATTCAACCCCCCAGCAACCAAACCCCTTCGGACCCAGCCCAGGTCGCCCCCAAGACCCCCTGGAGCCCCCCAAGGGGGGTGACATCGAGATCCCAATCGGGGGCCCTCCCGTGGCTCCTCTTCCACCCCAAAAACCCTGAAAAAGCCCCGGGAAGGAGCCCCCAGGAGCCACCCCGAGACCCCCTCAGGCACCCCGAGGGGGAGAAGGGGGGGACAGAAAGAAAAAAAGGGGGGGACAGAAGGAAAGGAAGGGGACAGGAGGGCCCCCGCCGCAGCCTGGGAGGCGACAGCAGCCCAGCCCCAAACTCAGCGGCGAACATTACCAAAACAACCCCCCC
>CM021767.1:116868881-117015263 GCA_011076525.1 Nettapus auritus
GGAGGGGGGTGGGCAAGAGGGGGCGGGGTCGGCCATGACCTCATCGTGGGCGGTGTAATGGGGGAGAGGCGGCGGGACTACAAGTCCCATGATGCTCTGGGGGCGAGGCGGGGGGGGGGCAGGAAGGTGGGGGCAGGATTGTCCCCGTAAATAGAGCCGGGCGAAGCATGAAGCTGGTGAGTGGGGGGGGTTGGGGTCGCTTGTGAGCGTGATGGGGGTGGATTTGGGGCTTGGGGTGTATTATACGGCCATTATACAACATCGGGGGGCGTTAAGTGGTTGGGGGGGGGGGGGGGTGTCCTCAAGCATTGGCTCCCTGCCTGTGGGTGAGGGGTCCTCAAGCATTGGCTCCCTGCCTGTGGGTGAGGGAGGAAGAGGAGGAGGAGGATGAAGATGAAGAGGTGCTGGCACCCAGCCCCTCCCACGTGTGGCTCCCCTCAGCCTTGCTCCCAAAGCACCAGCTCACCCCTAGGACTGTGGCACTAATCCTGCTCCTCCTGCATCCCGGTGCTGGTCCCTGCCTGGGGAGCCCCCTCTGAAGGGGGTGCTTCTCGTAAAAATTTTCCCTCCAGTCTTTTAAGGGGAAGATTTTTAGAAAGTACCCAACCTGTGTTATTGCTCTCCCTTTTCAGCCCTTTAAGTTTCCCAGAGACTCGGATTCAGCCACTAATTCATTTGCCAGGAAGGATTTCCTCGTCGCAATTAACGCGGTGCACTTCTTTAGGAGGTGAAAGCCCGAGCAGCTCTCAGGACAGCCGAGCGTAACATTCGATGCATTTCTCCTGTTGTTAAGCATAATCTCATCTCTTGGGTGTGAGATGGAGAAGTTTGTTACGAGGAAGCTTCGTAGAACAGAACTTGGATTCTGGGCTTGATTCTTAGACTTCCAGTAACTCCCTGTCTGCGGTGTAACTGTAAAATTAGTTCCTCAGACAGGCAGCTGAAGGGTTGATCCCCCATAATCGTACATACGTAATCAGGCTTGGCCTGGATGAACCCTAGCAGCGGGACAAAGCACTGCTGGATGTGACCGTAGAGGCTGACATAATTCAGGGAAAAAATGCAAACTTTAATCAGACATCTGTAAATGAAGTCTGTAGCGGAAATGTGGACTTCTTTGATGTGTCTAGAGCCAGACAGAGAGAGGGAAAGGGCATGGGGTGGACATGTGAGCTGTCTGCCAGCTTTTTTGCAAGGTTTTTTAGACCTGCGTGCGCGTTTTGGGAGTGGGGATCATAAGACCAGATTCTTCATCTTGTCTTTTGTCTGTAGTTATGACTGAATCTCAGGGTTGCAGGAGGGAGGAGTTGGATGCTATGTCATCCTCTTCTCTCATATGTTTGGTTTGAATTCGGAACGAGTCAGAGGTCACAGCCTGCAGACCTGATTCCAAACCCAGTGAAAACGCTGGACTCCTACAACTGCAAATGTGCCGTGGTCTAGGGAAATCCAGACTCCAGTTGCTAGCATGGGATATTAATATTGGAACAACGCGCTGCAGTATTTGTTGGCTGCAGTCACAACTCAGAGCACTGGCTTTAACTTGCAAAACGTGGAATGTTTTGGAGCTGCTAGCGTGAGACGTCATCTCTTTGCTCTGTCCCCTTGCCATCCATGAGATCACCAGCAGTGCTCTGGACTGGCGAGCACTCATCGTGAACCAGATGTCTGCTGAGAACCTGTCGCTGCGAGGGCTTCGGCCCCTCATCTTCAGCCCTTTGCCAAATTTTCATCCCATTTACAAACCCCGCCAAGGAAGTTGTGAGCCGAGTTGGGCATATTCGTAGTCTTTTGTATGTGCTTTGTGACTTTTTTCATCTTTATTTTTAATTAGGAGATAAGGCACCTAGTATGTTAGCTGCGCTGACCTTTAGTCATCAGGGAAGAAAAAGATGGAAGGGAACAGATCTAAGAGCAAAAAGGGCTTGCAATTTAGCCTGGTCAGGAGTATTGTTTACTGGGGTCTCTGGATCTGTTTTAAACAGTATCAGCTATGAACTGGGTACAAGTAATCTAATATTACACTTATAGTGCACGTAGAGATGTAACGGTGCAGGCATTCACTATTCCTTGGCTTCCTGATCTAAAATTCTAACAGAGGCACAGCCCTGGAAGTGTCACATGTGCAAATAGCTGTATGGCATATATGAGTTGCTTTTTTTTTTTTTCTTCAGTTGCTTTATGTGAATCTGATAGAAAGAGTCCATTGACTCCCAGGAATCCATTTGCCATGGTGTGACAGCCACAGATATAGATTATTTTAGATGCTTTTAAAGACGAAAAAAGGAAGATTTTCCAGTTAGCTTGTAGATGTCAGGGTCACGATCTTACTCGTGATCCTTTAAAAAAAGGGAAGAAAGTGTTTCGCTGATAAAAGTGGTGATATTTCATCGCCTTTTTATATTACTGGTAGTTTAAAAGCTACAAAAATAGTTTAGATTTTATTTTTTCCTTCTTTCTACTTACTTGGATTTATAGCTTCGGTTGCCGAAGTCCTGGTCTGGTGAGAACCTAATTTCACATGTGTTTTAAATTCACAAATGAGACACCTGAGCAGGTGTACATGTGTGCACACTTCTTCGCCAGCTTGCTATTTTAAGGTTTTCTTAGACTTTGGTAATAGCAGGCAAAAATGTAATGTTGCTCCTTAATAGCGAAGGCTTTATGAATTTAAAACAAAAGCCTGTGATAGTCTTAATTTAATATTTGGGGGTTAGTAGCGTTTTAATATTTAAATATAATTTAAAAACATCTTTTTGATGAATGTACGTGACTATTCTCCTTGGGAGCTGTTAATTCAAACAGTTGCGGTCCCGCGTTAACATATTGTGAGCAGAGGCAGAAATTGAAATGATTAATCTACCTTCTTTCCACTTTGTGAAGCGCGGAAAGGCAACATAAGGTATAAACGACTGAGAAAATGACTGAGTTTTCAGTGCAGCGCGCGGACAGCCGGTTGGTATTTTTCATTCTAATTGACAAAAATTTGAACGTAAAAGCAAAGTTTGACCACCTGAGGGCTATCGTGATACCAGATGCCCGGACTTTGAGTTGCAAAAACTCGCATTCGAGATGCAAAAATCTCCTATTCTTGCAATCCCCGAAGAACCATCAAATCCCTCGAATCCCTCCTCGAGGAAGAGAAACCCTCATGCTGAGGTGGCCGCGCTCTGTTCAGACACTTGTTTCTAATCTCACCTTGTAAAGGTAGCATTTTTATTCACAATCTCTTCTTATTCAGAGCTTCAGCTGCTCCTGTGCCTGGTTAAATGTTTGCCGCTCTCCATACAAGAGGTGGCTGCATCTCAATGATGCCGAAGTGCTCCTGTACATAACCCGCTCGCTGGCTCATTAAGCTTGCAAAGCATTTGGGATTTCTCAGTACACAACCTGTGCCATTCAGGTACGGTGGTCCATTCCCTAGTGTTTCCTGTTTGCATTTTGCAAGACAAAAAGCAGGTGAGAGCATGCCCCAGAGCTGCTGCAGCGCGCACACGGATGGCTTCCTCTGCTGAGCTGTGCCAAGCAGCCACAGGAGGTGTGGGCTGCACCTTAGTTGTTTGTTTAGGCTGGTTTCTTCAGAAATAAAACTTGTGCTCCCGCAGGAATTCCCTCCCTCTGTTTCCACCCCCAAGGAGTTTTCAAATTCACTAGCCAATTTCAGCCAAGTTTTGCTGGGAGGACTGAGTGCTGAAGATGCTAATTTTCTATTTTTTTTTTTGCGAAAATAGGTGGTTGTTAGAGGAAAGAGATACTATATGTGTCCTAAATCGTTGGGAAGAGCTACGTCATCCTCTCATGTGATGAGAAAACCTTGCCTGAAGAAAGCCTGCCTCTTAACACCCCGATACAGGGGAATTTCAACAAGCACACAGTTTTGAGACCAAAATTCATAGGAAATCAGATTTCATTCCAGCGTGCGTGAAACTATATTTAAAGATAAGGAAAAAAGTCAGGTTTCGGGGAGGCAGCTGTGTTGGTAAAGGTGATGAGTAACTCATCCTCATGTTCTTCTTTCAGTACTGCCTGTCGGGACATCCAACCTTACCATGCAACGTGCTCAAGTTCAAATCCACCACCATCATGTTGGATTGTGGGCTGGATATGACGTCCACCCTCAATTTCCTCCCGTTGCCGCTGGTTCAGAGGTATGTTCTGTGGCCTGTAAGCACTTAGGCTGCGCCTTCTTGGGTTGCAGTGGGAGTGCTCTGCATGAAATGGTATATTGGAAGGAGAGAGGGGATGAGTACAAATGAACTGCATCATCTGATATCATAAATAGACTTTGTTCACTTAAAAATTCTCTTTATCAAAATAACGTCCTTTGGCTCAGTAGACGGAAGACATTTTATGGATTTATTGATTGGTTTTTCTAGATAATTTATTCTAAGCTTCAGTAAAGTATTGCTGCAACTGCTCAGCACAAGTGAGGTCACATATCTGTCATCTTTCTGGCTTCTTCATGCAAGATGAGATAAATGGGTAACTGAGATGGAGTGTGCAGAGCCCAGCAAGTACTGTTTAACCATCGTCTTCTCAGGCTTTTTGTCAGAGCACAGACTAATGCAAAGAAAAATAGCACTTAACCGTCCTTGTTAGTTGACTTGATAGCATAATTGTTCCATTTTAAAATTTAAATAAATAAAAGTGCAGAGCAGCTGGGCACAGGAATGGAACAGCAGTGAAATGAAAGTAGTTTAGAAGACAATCCCGAGATCAAGACTTCCCGTCCTATGCCCTAACTACAAAGTAGTCTTCCCAGGCTTGTAAATGGACTTGAATATTCAGTCAGGGTGACTTATGTCACGCATTAAATGGAACAAATTATGAAAATGGTGGCTTGGGAAGGTGGGAATGTGTAACTCCCGGTGATGTGAAGCTAGCAGGAGTTTTCACAAAGAGCCATTTAGTAACTTTAATCCAAAACAAAACAAGTGAGGCGCATTCTGGGTTTAGGGGAGGCTTGGCTGAAAGGGGCAAGGTGTGAAGAGAGTTTCATAAGCAACCTAATGAGCTTAGAGCAGATGAGCAGCACTTCCTATGACTTGTTATTTATGGAGCAGAAAAGCAGGGACAATGTATTCATTATTCTGCAAGGATGTGGAGATCCAAGATCTGCTGTAGGGTGGGCAGTGGATGCCTTAAGACAGACTGGAATGATCATTGATTTTTGTCCTGTTCCATAATGGGATTGCCATCTCCAATATTTAGGGGCAGTAGTAGATTTTGAGGGCATCAAACATACTTGGGGAAATCCAGGTACGGACAGAATTGCCTTGCCTTAGCTTCTCCCCACCCCCAAGAGGAAAAGGGAAAAAGAGGAACAAACAGCAAAATTGGGTGGTTGAACAAAGGCTTAAGAGGTTCTTTAGAACTGCAGGCATCAGCCCTCCCGGGGGATATGCCAGCTTTGTCTACTGATAGCAGGCCCTGGGAATGAGCAGCCAAATTGCAGGTCACAACCTGGAATTCCCCAAGTACCTCCAGAATGTCGGCACTAAAATGACTCAAACTCAATAAGAAAGGATGTCAGATTTGACCCCTGATGGCCCAGTGGGATCGGAGCAAACAGTTGGATTTAAATCCAATCAATCTTGTCGGTGAGGTGATTGAACACCCCTCGCAGCAAGGATTGTCCTAAGCACATGGACTTGAGCAAGTAATTGATCTCTTCGGTGTTCCACAAAGAGATGTCCTGCGGGGAGTTGTGGAAGGGAGTTAGAAACTTGAGGAGGAAAGCGGCTGCCGCTAAAAAGACCTTCCCTCTCTATAGTGCTTATTGTAGTAGCGTTATATATCTGGTCTCTGTTACCAGGATGTCTAAATACCTCTGCAACTCAAATGTGTATTATTAATGTGGATGGGTGATGGAGAGCTGACGTTATCATCTTCCAGAGGAGAGACTAAAAGATGGACCAACTGCCTGAGGTATTGCGTGAAGCTTGTAGCAGAGCAAGAATTTGAAGATCTCAGATCTCAGGTTATTGCCAGCTGTATTTCCTCTCAGGAGTGCTTTTTGTTGCAGCTAGGACTAGTGTGAAACCCTGACCAGAGAGGAGCTATGCTTCTCTCTGCTGTCTTTAAACCAGAGATCCCCAAAGTAGGAACCATGAACCACTTGGGCTCTGCAAGTCCTTATATTTGGTCTGCAAAAATGCCCCAACTGTTACAATTGGAACATAAAGGTATGATATTACAGAGGATTTTGCTACAGCCTGTGTCCTACCTGACATGGGACCTCCTTAAGCAAACATTTTGAGAGCCCATGCTTTTATCTCTAACATGCTGTAGTGTTTGATTCGTTAAAAGGACTGGACATCTATTAAAGTTCTTTGCTCTTCAAAAAAAAAAGCCCATCAGAAGGTATTTAGGATTCCACCTTGTCCAGGAAATGGCAGTCCTTGTTCTCACCAGCCCATGGAGCACGTGCGAAGTACTGCAGTTGCCAAGCTCTCCATGCCAGTTCGTGTACTTGAAAGGAAGTTTGTCAACTGGAATTTTCTCCCCTGTACCAAAGTCAAATGCAAAACGGTAAAATGAACATGTAGGAAGCTCTTAACCTTTCCTGTCTAGCCATGACACACTTGCTCACATTATTTATGTGACAGTTCTAGCTATTTTGGATTAATCAATCACTCTATTACAATGTCAAAACTATGTCGGCGGGAACCGTGTTACTTCTTGGCTTCAAGGTAGAGTCCTTTCTGTCCTACGTTGCTTATTATTATTATTTTAGATGTAGAGCTTAGGGATATGGTTTAGTGGGGACTGTTAGTGTTAGGTCAGAGGTTGGACTCGATGATCTTGAGGTCTCTTCCAACCTAGAAATTCTGTGATTCTGTGATTCTGTGATTCCACTTTCACCCCCGTACAGGAGCCATCTGCTAATTTTGCCTCTCTTGACAAGTCTGTATGCTCTTCAGTGGATGCCAGCTTTAGCACAAGTCAATAGAGCTCTCTCATCATGAATAAGGCAAAACCACACAGTAGGCTAAATTAGGAGGAGCACGGCCAGCAGATCAAGGAAAGTTCACTCCTCTCGGCCTCGTGCTGGTGAGACCACAGACTGATCCAGGTTTGGATTCCCAGCTGAAGAGGGGTGCTGAGAAGCTGGAGAGGATGTTCAGGGGGCTCCGAGATGACTGCACAGAGAGGCTGAGGAGCCGGGTTTGTTTGATCTGGCAGAGAGGATGATAAGGAGGAGCTAATAGCAGTCTGCATCTACCTGAAAGGAAATTACAGAGACAGCAGAGCCAAACTCTTCTCAAGTGACAGACAGTATAAGGCTAGTGGCCACAAATTGCATCTTGAGAACCTCAGGTGGGACATTAGCATCTCACTGATGAAGTTTTTCTTAGTCTAGCACTTTCACCCATCCCCAGAGAGGCTCTAGAATCATCCTCCAGGGGTTTGCAAGATGCGGTGAAACAGAACTGACCGACCTGGTCTAGTGTTGGCTCCGAGATGTTGGGCTGCTGATGGCCCTTCCTCCCTACGTTTTTGTCCCTTATCTGTCACATTCGTTGCATATCAGGGTGGCTTGTTCTTGCGTTCTCCCAACTTTTCCTTTAGCACTTTCACTTGCTGTGCAATAATTTGGCCCACCCGTCTCCAAAATACTGAAGCTATGTATTTAACACGTCAGCTACAAGCACATTTAGCCACCTCATCTTTTATATCATCAGACTTCTTCAGAACTGGTCTTTATCCACAAAAGAGAGTTACACTTCTCTGGTGTAGCTTCTCCTGCTGCTGCTTTATGACACTTCCTTGTGCTCTCACCTCTTACCTTCCATCTTCACTCCTCGAGTCCTTATTTCCCCCCTTTTTTCATGACTTGCTGGAATGCCAGTCAGGCTTTGTTCTCTTACACTGATGTTATCCTAAACACAAGATTCCTCTGAGCCATTGAATCATTTCCTATTTTCAAGATCTTAAATTCAAAAGCCCTTACAGCATATTCCTCTCTTCGTAATTCAGTGCAAAACACTTGCAGATTTCATTGCACTCAAGATCGGTGTCCAAATTTTAAATTGTTGCAGGGCTTGGTTCCAGGTAGGTTTCATTCTCTCATTTCCTTGGCTTGTCTGGATTTCTGAAGGTGTGCTTGGATCTGGGTTGACAGCGGTTTCAGAGCGAAGTTATAGGCTCACATAAAAGTCACGTGTCACTGAAATATGGTGACACGAAATGCTGTGGCAATTCCTGCTGTAAACTCAGGATTATGATGTTATCCCTGAAGTTTCTTTATTAGCATTTTATTTTTTCTTAAAAAAAAGAGGGTAGGAGGGGTGACTGCTGTTGCTGACTGGTACCAGACCTGCCAGCATAAAACCTGCAGGTCACAGCAAACCCTGCTTGCTCCTTTCTTCTTCCATCACAGCTAAATGCCCTGTACAGATGTTGGTGCGGGTCTTCAGGGTGAGAGCTGAGCATAAAACCATGGTTTATGCGGATACAAAATCAAACCCTCTGTGTCTATAAGTGACTTATGCCACAGTTTTGGTCTTTCCCTGCCATTGCTAATGTGACTGTTTTTCTGTCATCTGCTGTCCCAAGGCAGATTCAGTTTTACAGTGCTTTTGTATTGTTTCAGACATCAAGTTTTCTGCTGCCCTAATCCTTCTTCCATTTATACAGCCAGTTTCACCTAAGGCAACTGAAACAGTACTGAGCCTTTTTGAAATTCTCACCATATATGACTAAAATCAAACTCCCTGCCTGTGTCACCCTCCTCTTTTTTAAGCATATAAGTGTCATAATCATGATTTGTAAAAGTCATTTCAGTGAACACTTAAACACCATGAAACTGCCTGTCTGTTTTATGGAGATTGTTAGCTCCCTGAGACAGAGATGGTTTTCTCTTCCTGCATGACACCAACTAGAAGGTCTGTGCCTAATCTGTGATAACAGTAGAATTCATTTTTCAACCTATTTTTTTTCCTCTCTTTCTGCAGCCCCAGGCTGTCCAAACTTCCTGGTTGGGTTTTGAAAGATGGAAGCACGTTTCTGGACAAGGTACCGTACTGATGGCTCGAATTTTCTTGCCATGTGAAAAGCCAACCGACAGATTAGGAGCTTTCACTACAGGAACAATACTTCCATGCTGACTCATCGCAAAGGTTTCTGCGTGTACCGTTACTGGCCGTGGTGTCCTTGCAGAGCAGAACATTTTGAAACAAAATGCTAATAGCAACTAGGAGGCTTTCAGTCTTCAGAGGTAGCCTGGCTTTTTAAAAAATGCCTTTTACAATGCAGAAATCATTTGTTTGAGTATTTTCTTATTTCACGGAGCTCCCTAAATAATAGTACTTTACCTTTGTAGAGTGCCTTTTTTTTTTATTCAACGGTCTCACTTTTCTGGCACTGAAGTTTCATAACTTGCTTGTAAATGAGGTTGGTATCGTTCCCTCTTTTAGACAGGAAAACCGTAAGTAAGTGAATGGTTTGCCCATGGGAGGTCTCTTACAGAGGAAAAGCACGTCTTTGGCCTCTGCTGAAATCAACATGTGCTCTGCCGCTGGACATAGCAGGGAGGATTTTATCTCCAGCCTCTGAGTTCTAAGACACAGGACTGACTCAGCTACATGAGAGACACTTTTTTTTTTCCTTTTTTTTCCCTTCTTTTCATTACATTAGTTTTGTAATGAGAATTTATCTGGGGCTTCAACCGAAACTAGGCACTGCAGCATTCAGCTTGATCTGCCATAGGGGAACAATGAACACAAAAATATGTCAGATGCTAGTAAAATAGGCATACTTTTCAGATGTGTGCAACAGTAGATATCGGTAGAGAAAATACTGTTTTAATAGACTGTTCTCCAACTATGTGAACATTAAAGGCTAACAGTAATAATAGTTGCTTTTGTAGAGGACGTTTGGGCTGATCTGATTTTTACAGGCAAGAGAGCTGAAGATTGTAGATTAAAGACCTGGGTTTTCTTCTCACTGGAGACAAAAGAAACTGTATAGGCAGCACTTCTGTTAGTAAAATAGTAACAGCTCTATTCAGAGCACATGCTAACGGGGAAGCACAGAGCTACAGAGCCTCAGTGGCAGGAATTGAGTTACCCAGTTTGAATTCCCTGGAATTTGTTTCTCCTGAAACCCCATTCTTGGTCTCAGAGCCTTTGGATTCTGTTCTGTTCCGACGAATGGAGAGGCTGTCAGTATGTTTCTA
This sequence comes from Nettapus auritus, assembly GCA_011076525.1. Lineage (NCBI taxonomy): Eukaryota > Metazoa > Chordata > Aves > Anseriformes > Anatidae > Nettapus > Nettapus auritus. Next base: position 116,879,062 of record CM021767.1, read on the forward strand.
AGCGATGTATTTACATTTCCGTGGTGCTGCTGCAGTGTGTGCACAGGAGAATCTTCAAACTTGCACAGTGTCAATGGAAATCATGCGTTAAAAATTCAAAGGCAGCATCTCCTACCTTCACCTTGACCGGTGTAACTGCTTGGAATGGTAAATACTTTGACCCATGCTGGAAAAAGGCAAAGGAAAGAGTCAAAGGAGGATGTTTTATCATGTTGGGTGGACATTCCTGTTATAGCACTCTCTGGATGACAGTTATAAAACTTACGTCCTGGAGAGGCATTGAAATTTCCTGCGATCTAGTTTTAATCATTTTGAACTCCCTTGAGATGAGGTTAGGAGACTTCTGCCACTAGATGTAATTGCTCATTCGTTATTAGTTGGCAGGTGCACTGTAATTATTAAGAATTGGATTCAATCTTTAATTCTATCAGTCTGAAGCTGGCTGAGACCACTCACTTTAGGAAAAGCAGAAGAAGCATCTATGAGGGAAAGCGTGGGTCACAGCTAGCCTGTGATGCATACTAGGATTAGAGTTGAGAATATTTTTGTTTGCTATTTTCCATACTGAAAAATGTCACTTTTCCATCGACAAAAATCTCTGATGTCAGCCCTTGAAAAAGGGGAAGAAAACGGGACGAGAGATCAAGTTAGGGGTAAATATAATTAAAAGTGCCACATGGAACTTGAAACACCTTTTGGGAATTTATCAAGTGCTCTGAGATGGGCTAAAAATTGTGTTCTGCTACTAGGAAGACTGAGAAAGTTTGATGTTTTTGGGAAGCAAAAGCAAACTGTGAATTTCTGCTCCTTCCATAGCCCCAGCAAAACCAGTCAGTGGTTACCAGAGTCTTTCTGAACTTACCAGAGCATCTTGCCTTCGTTCCTCTGAGTGAGGATCTGATCCCTTGAAGTACCAAGCAGCCTCACTTCCCATGAAAGCAATTTCAGCAGATTTGCTTACACCAAATGATGTCTAGAAGGGGAATAAACATAGTGTAGCAGAGGATTGGAAATTGCCAATGATAAAGAAAAGGTTTGGAAGGGCAAAACTCACTGTATGGGAGTAATGTATTATATTTTTGAGTCTTCTGATTTGTTTTTCTTGCAGGAACTAAAGGAGTGCTCTGGCCATGTGTTTGTAGACTCTGTGCCTGAGTTCTGCTTGCCAGAGGTGAGTTTATTCCAAAACGTTACTTAAAAATCTGACTATTGTTGTGTGGGAGAACTTTGCTAAATTATTATTATTAGCAGATTCATGCTAATTAATTACAACTCAGTAAATAATAATGCTGAAACCTCATAGGGTCAAGGTACTTCTAGTATCTATGACACTGGAAAAAGAATGGAAACATCCCTTTTCAGCAATGATTTTGGTCTGGAAGGTCTCCATGAGCAGATCAATATCTCACAAAAGAATAAGAAAGACCTAACTGTCCGTTTTATGGGCCTCCAAAGACAATATCACTGAGCTGGACTTGATTATGACAGGATGCATGTGCTGATCTAGATGAGAGCAGCTCACGAAGACAAGGAAAGCGTCTTGTCTCTAACCAAAGACCTATGGGCTGCCTTTTGGAGCTCCCCTGGTGGGGGCTGTGGTTAAGGCACTGTTTGATGCTGCTGGGTTGCAGTCAGAAGTGCTGTCCTGCCGGCAGCAAACTTGAGTTAAAAAGTTTTCCTGCCTTTTGCACTCTTCATCGTTGGGTCTTCAAGTGAAGAGCTGTACCCTCCTTATCCACAGTCACAGCTGTGCAAGTAGCTGCTGCTCAGGTTGGTTTTGCCAAGAAAACCTGGGTTTAAAAAAATAAAAGAAGGAAAGCAAGACTATTGTGCAAGTGTGTGAATTAACTGGGCTTACCTATCTGCAGGAGAGCTGAAAGAGTGAAAAGCTGAGCAGTGAGGATGAGTGATGGCGAATAGTCTGGGAATAGTATCCTCTTTCCTCAGCTGTGTTCAGGCTGCGATAACATCAGTTCGTTCATTTCACTTTGGGATTGCTTTTGGGCAGGGATTTTTTTTTTCTTTCTGCCTGAGCTTGTTGACAGGAACTGCGAATCTGTCTTGGAAGATTGCTGTCAGCTTGCTGGGGTTCTAGCTAGCAGTGTTTATGCCTGTTGATTCCATGAAACTCACCTCTCGCAGGTTCTGACTCTTGTCATCTTGATTCTTCAAAGCCAGTTGGCAGCTCTGGTACTGATTTGGGGAAATGATATCAACAAATCTGTTTGATTGTTTGTTTTCCTCAGCAGGAAATGATATAATCTGATCACAAAATAAAAACACTAATAATTCTGTATTCTTGTGTGCTTTCTGGTTACTGTCCTGTGGAATAGTAGGGGTATAGGAAGCATCTCTAGAAAGTGCCATTATGTCCCAGATCTTGGAAGGAGAATGTAGTTTCTGGATTCTGTTTGGAATTGAGGCAATGTAAAGGAATGCTGCATATGTAGGGGACTTCACAGATAGCCTCTTAAATGTTTTAATTTCCCAGGTTCCCTACAGATGCCAAGTCTTCTCCACAAGCACTAGGATCAGATCTGCTAGTGACACAGAGCTCACACCTCCAGCTTTACAGGCTTCCCCGTCTGGAGGAGGGTTTAGAAATGTTGCTGGTGTAACAGCACAGTGTAAGAAGGAGCTTGTGTGAAAACAGTTTTGTCTTTTCCTCTTTCTGTGCCACTTCTTTTGAAGAAACTTGTCTGCAAAAGCGGTTAGAGAATCACGGTATCATTTCCAGGAACACCACTGCCAAAGAAAGCCAAGTTTTGAACGTAATCCAGAAGCCACAAGGTGATAAGAGGCTGTCTCAGCAGCAGAGTACACTTCCACATGTCAGAGTGCAGAGTGCGGCCCTTTCTTTGCTTGGCAACCTTCTGGTCTCTCTCACTTCACATTCAGGAAACATCTTTTAAACCGTGGGCACTTTTAGTGAGATTGCTGTGAATCCCAGGGAAGATTTTACTTTGTTTTGGTTTTGACACCCTTTCATCCTATTAGCAAATGCTTCCAGAATGCTGAGACGTGGGACATTTAAGCTTGGAAAGTGATGGTCTGTATCCTCCTCCACCTCCCGATGGCTCGCTGGGCTGGAGTGACTCCCTTTTTGGTTCTGTATCACCTGGACGCAGCTGAAAATCAAACGTGAAGGACCAGCTTGGTAGGAGCAGGCATCAGCAGGCTCTTTGATACCACGTAGTGAGTGTACTTTTGCCTGGCAAGCTTCGTAAGGTAGGAAGTGTCCTGCCATGAACTGGAGGATAGTGTTTCACCTGCTATACTCAGATTGGAGATCATGCCTCTGAAATCAGCTGCGATCATGGATTGAAACCATGAATGCTTAGTTTTGAGTTAAGCAGCTTGTCACCAGAACACTGTGTCAGCCCTCTGAAAAGACGAGTGACCTACTTTCTTGCCATTTTTATTCAAATTGCTGGACCAAGCCTTGTAATCAGATAATATGTGCTTGATGAGTGTTGAATTCCATTAGCTGCTCTATAATAACTGAGTTAGAGGTCATATATCTTGTAAATTTCTGGCTTGACACCATTTGTGTTATAGCATTACCAGTAAATATTTCTAATTAAAATTCCTTTAACAATGTGTGAAATCTTCTCCTTTCACTCTCTGAACTGCTGCCTTAGCTGTCACATCAAAACAAATTGGACCCACCCATCTGTTTTGTTGTATCATGTGAATGAGCTTAATCTCTAGCTGTCGAAAATGTGAATGATAAAGATGCCAAGCATTTCGATTGGGAAAATACATGAATTATTTTAAGCGTATGAATAAATACAATCTGCATTCATCTTTCTTCTGGGGTGCTGTATCACGTGCAGCATAAAATGTATGAGACCCTCTGCTAGATTGTTCCTGCGGAAGTTTTGGTGCCTGGCAGTGTTCCTCACTAAGGGATCGAACGCATCAGTTCTTTGATAGAAGTGTAATCGTAACGCTTCTCTTAGCGGCAGCCATTTCATTACGTGAAGCAGACAAACCCAGGACGTGGTTTCCTCTTCAGACTTGAGAAGGGAATAATTGTAGAGGGTTTTAAAATAACTCTCGTTAATTTAAAGGAAGCATTAATCTTTGCAGCAACTGACACGTGCCCCCCGTTATTTTTTATAAACCCGTTACTTTTCTGCAATATAACGTTTGAAAAATAAAGAACGAGAGGTTTTTCTGCCATTGTTTTAACTGCGTGAAAGGGTTACAGGTTGCTTATCTCTTTCCTCTCTTTGCAGACTGAGCTGCTTGACCTCTCCACGGTAGATGTAATCTTGATCTCCAACTATCACTGCATGATGGCATTGCCCTATATCACGGAGTACACGGGATTCACTGGAACAGTGTACGCCACTGAGCCCACTGTTCAAATTGGCAGGTAAAAAGCCCCTTAATATTCTCTACTCCTCTTTCATCACTGCTAAGGAAAAGGTGTAAAGGACAATATGGGTAGAGGAGTGGTGTCTAATGTTCCGAAGAGGCTCTTAGGCAGTAGCTGAATGCCAGCCAAGTCCTTAGTGCTGAAAATGTGTTAACTCAATGTTTCCCAAACTCTGTAACTGTCATTTACAGAGGGTGCTTTGTGTTGAGCCCAGGCAGATGTGGGATAGTAGATCATGAGTGGGCTGGGACACCTCGAGCAGCAAGTATCATAAAGCCAGCTTCAAACCTTCAAAAACCATGAATCAAAGATCTCTCCTGTTCCTCTCTTCTCCCCTCAAACAGAAGAGGAATCACCAATCTTTTAAACAGCAAATGCTTTTAAGATTATTGCCTTGTAGTTTTTCAGTGTTTGAGATTTGTACCAGCCTCCATACCATGGAAGGAAATTCAAGCTGATTTCGTTATAAATGACAGCTGAGATTCTCTCATAAGCTCTGAACTCCAAACAGAAGTGCTAAATGAAACCAGCAGAAATATGAATCATAGAATCACAGAATGGTTCAGGTTGGAAGGGACCTTAAAGATCATCCAGTTCTAACCCTCTACCATGGGTTGGGATGCCACCCACTTGATCAAGTTGGCCAAGGCCTTGAACACCTCCAGGGATGGGGCATCCACAACTGGGGCAACCTGTTCCAGTGCCTCACCACCCTTACAGGAAAGAATTTCTTCCTAATGTCTAAACAAGTAGAAAATTTGAGAGTTGTTTCTTGATTGGATAGGTCAATTCCAGCTAGTAAGGGATGGAGGTTTGGTCCTTAATGTCGTCTAACTGGACTTGAGCATTTCTCATGCAGAACAGCTGCCATTAGAAAGCAGATTAGCTCATGGTATCTGAACTTATGCTGTAAGCACTTCAAGGCAGGAAGCTTTGTCTATTAAAGGTCCTATACAAACTTTCTATGCCGAAGTAATTCTCCCTTTGTGTAAAAAAACAAACAAAAACTGAAGGCACTTGAAGGAGAAAGGATTTATATAAGTATGAACTAGTAGTAGACCTTTGGACTATTGCTGGTCAATAGTTGAAGATAACAAGCACAGTATTATTGGAGGGTGGACTCTGGTATGGTTCTCCCCACCGCAAGTAATCCTAGATACTATTTGTCTGCAGTTAAATCTGTCGCTTCTTACCTTCAAGGGGAAGCATGCATGCTATTTACAAACCCAGTTTAGTTTTAGGCAGTGAAATCTCTAGCACCAGTTTTTAACACCTGACATATATTTCTGTGTCAAGTACTGTGTTTTGTATTTGTAGATGAGGAGGGTTCCCTCTGACATTGTGCTTTGCTTCTCTGAGTGATAAAAAGACATCAGTTAACAAGTTTTTCTAATGTATTTTGTCTCATTCCTTATGGCAAGCAGTTGGTAACGTAGAAATCACCTTGTGCAGCAGGTGGGATTTTCTCTTGTCCTTCCACTTTCCAAATAATCCTTAACTCAATAGGCTGGATCCTTTGCTGTCACAACCAGACAGAACTGGACTAGCTAAAACTAGCTAAAACTAAAGCTCAACATGCTCAGCAGGGAAACCGTGGTGGCACTGGTGATTGCTGTGATGCCTCTGCAGGAAGAGCCCCTCTTTAAAACAGCCTGATGGTGTTACAATTTGTGTGATATTCTGAAAGCATCTGGGACAAAGTTATGTCTTGCCTTAAAGGCTGCAGTACTTATTTAGTTATGTCTTTTCAGACTTCTCATGGAAGAACTGGTGAATTCCATTGAACGTGTGCCAAAGGCTCAGTCTGCCTCCATGTGGAAGAACAAGGAGGTACAGAGGTAAGGAAAAAACCACCTGGTTAGGCTGACTGTCCCCAAAAGCTAAAACGCTAACCAAAGTTTAGAATTCAGGCTGGCCGCCTGCCACCATTTGAGATTTGATTTGCTAATACCACTAAGCAGAAATAGAAATACCTAAGTGATGTACAGAATCCACACAAGCTTGATTCTTGGAAGAAAAATCAGAAAGACACGTGCCTGTCCTGTTCTCCCCTCACATAGGGTAGCTCCATGGTGAGAGGTTTTTGTGTTAGCATCGTAAAAAAGTTGATGAAGTTAGCGAGCTATTTAAACTTAATTATATTGTATTGGAATACTTCTAATATCAAATTTTATTTACATTCATGTTCACTGAAAAGCTAAGAAACTCAAGACACTTAAGCTGTTGGAAGTCACTGGGAGCCAACCACAGTGCGGTGCTACCTTTCTTCCCAGGGGTGCAGCCTCTTTTCTGCTTGAGCAACAGAGAGGTGTTTTGTTTTTTTTTTTCATTTTGGTTTAAAGCTTAGAAGCAAATTGAAGGCTGAAAAAGAAAAGGGTTAGTTGGAAACTCCCTCTCTGTTATTCCAGCTATACATAACAACAAGGTGCTCAAAAATGAGATCTTCTGCCTCTAAAATTTCTGAACGCTGTGTAATCCAGATTTTTCCTTATGGTTTACTAATTGCAGATAATGCTCTCCTTGGAAGTAAAGACAACTTCAGGTGCACAATATGTTCTACAGAGGCAACAGTTTCATTGGTAGCGCATTTTAAAGATAGGACTGGTTAAAGAAAGTTATTTTTAACAACTGTTTTGTGCATTTTAATTGATCTCCCACTTGCTATTCCTAATTCTTAATGCGGCTTGACTTAAAAGTTAAATGTTAAAAATGAATTATTTAATAAGTTATAAATATAGTGCTGCCATTTTTCAGTATCTCAAAGCAAAGAAATCAAAAATCCAGATATGTTTAGCTATATATTATACTCCCCTGCTGAGCGTAGGAGCAGTCTCTTCCCAACACAGGAACTGTCTTTTCTGAAGAACACAAGCGAAACGTAGATGTAAAGCAAAACCAAAGATAATAAATTTGTTCATGATTTTGTGCTGGTTGATATATACTCTCATCAGAATGGCGGTTTTTAATTTTGGAGTCTGCTGGCCTGACTGAAACCACTCCTGAATCTCACAGTGATGTGACGAGAGAGGACTGGAGCCATTATTCTTGTCACACGAGTGCCTGTGTTTTGTATGCACGGTATAAAGGAGGACCATATATCTTAGAGCTCATTTAATGTCACTTTCTTGGTGGTCGTATTTTAGAAAAAGTGCTGTCGAGCACTTTGCATGCCGTTGAGTATTCCAGAGGTGAACTCAGACAGGTGATCTTTGTTCTGATTCAACTGATACAGAAGGCTTTATGTTGGAGCTCTAAAACATATTTTTCTGTCTTATATGCAGCTGTTTGGTAACATAAGTCATAGAATCATAGAATCTCCTAAGTTTTAAGGGACCACAAGGATCATCAAGTCCAACTCTACCTATCCTAAACTCCGTCTTGAGGCTGGTATGAACTGGTGTTCTCTGTGAGCTGGAAAACGGACAAATCCGAATTCCCTTCCCAGTCGTGCCCCACCTGTGCTCTGAGTTTCCCCCTTCACTTCCCTATGCCTCTGTAAAATGGGGCTCATATCCTCCATGCAGTCTATACAGGGACTTAATTAATGTTTGCAAAGTATTTTGGGATTCCTGGTGACAAGTGTCATGCAAGCGTGAATGGAACTGATTATTATAGCATGTGAGTAAACATCCACAAATCAACACCTGGCTAATAGCACACGCAGGGTTAGACTGACATCCATTATTTAAGAAAATGCGATCCTTGGTGTAATTTTTTTTTAAATACTTGGCTGTTACTAGAACAGAATACTTATTACTTCTGAGTCTAACTTTAATTTTTCAGGCTGATCAATCACCATCTCTGCTTTACAGTTCAGCTAGTTTTACTCTGAATAGTTGGGATAAAACACAAAAGTATTATCAACTCATTAGATAAAGCATTGAAGCATTTTAAATGCAAATACTGTATAAAATGTAATAAGTTCATTATAGCGGCTTATGTTTTTCCATTATCAGATCCAGTCTGAACTAATTGCTTAGCAAGTGTTATTGCCATTGGTTTTTATTTTTAATGTGCAGTTTCGTGGGAGCTCTGTAGATGCTCAGACAGGATATTTTTCAGGCTGATTAGGATTCAAGGGGGCTAAAGAGGAAGTCTGCCTAATGAAAGACACTTTGGTGACTACCTGTTTGATTGTTTCGTATATCTTCCTATCAAGTGGCTGAAACAGAGCGTTTCCTGAGACGAGGTAGGGGACAAGAGGGGCCAGTCCTTTAATCTATTTCAGTACCAACACTCTCCCTTCCATTCAAGCAAGAACGTGTTACTCTATATTATACTAAACCTTTGTGTTGAACAGAAGCAACTGCTCTGTGCAGATGCTACAAGCCCTTGAGTTCCTCAAGTGTGAATTTTTTATACTAACCACTGGCCCAGCGTCTTCACAATATCCTCCTGTTTGTGGCTGTCCCTGCCTCTGCCCACGTACATCTGCTTGTTACGAGGTGATCCACAATAGGATCTTGCCACAGTGTTAATAGATTCGCTCTAGACTTTAAAATATCCTCCAATGACTGCCTGTACAGATTTTAAAAGTTCAGGTGACAGGTCGAATGCCAGCGGGGGCGCATCTGAGGAACCAGCAAAGAATGAAACCCACTGGTCTCCGCTAAGAATCCAAGTGTATTTACAACATAATCACAGAATCCGGGCTAATAGGAACTTACTCCTGTCACCACAGACAATTCCCCACTTTCCTCCATTACCTGGAGATATATCCTCTCCTTCCCAGAAGAGAAGCTCCTGAAAGCATCCAACAGTAAATGCTTCTTATGGTAGGTTAAAGGCTTTTACAGGCAATTTGCTTCAGTGGTGGACAACTATCCACATTGTTTGGCCTTTTGTTGCTTATGACTTCCCAAAAAAGACCTTGAAGGCTTTGTTTGTTTCCTTAAGCACAGTGTGCTTTCAGCCAGCGTGTGTTGGAATTACAGTTATCACGCTAGACCTGTACAGCGATCTTGGCAAGAGCTGGTCTTAATCCTTTCTTCAGTATCTTAAATTATGGAGGAGTTCAGTGACCTAGTAGATATAACAATAAATTAAATTCCTTTAAACAAATTGATCAAAGAAACTTGACCAATTTCCATAAATCTTTTGAAATTGGTTTGAATTAGCCTTTGATTTAGCATTGGTTTAATATACAAAAAAAAAAAAATCCTATTCTTCTTATGCATTTGGCAGCTGTGCTGCTTCCTGCCTCGGTTCATGTTGCTCAGGCAGATTTATTTCCCAGAAGTTAGCCATCTCTCTTACAGCCTGTGACATTACGGTTCACTTCTTCCCTTGACAACACTGCCCAGCTAACTTGCAGCGCCTGTGGAGAGCAGAATGGATGGATATTTTTTTCTCTTTGGTGTAAAACATCTTAAATACTTCCGTGTAGGGGATCGCAGAGTGCTCTGCAGTGTCAGCAAATGTCTCCTTGCCGGTGCACTCCGAGGGCAGGCAGGGTATCGGAGCTGAAGGCAAAGAGGTGGAGAGGTCCCATGCTCTTGTAAGACCATGGTTACAAAACTGAGAGCAGAGGGCACATTTGTTCATGATCTGGTGCCAGTGTTTGATTCACAAGGTTGCAGCTTGCTTTTGTTGTCAAATTCTTAGTTATAGAACTGGGATGTGTAAAACAGGCACCGAAACAAGGTCCCAGCCACATCTACCAATTTGAGCAGTGCATTTCATGTTGACGTGTCAGATCAGCCAGCATCTTTCATCAGTGGCAAAAATACCCCAGGAGTTGCTATAGCACCTTCTACACAGCTACTTTGAAGGAAAGGCTGGGTAGGAACAACAACAAAGAGCAGAAGGAGAGCAGACTTTGGGGTGAGGCAAAATCTGATTCTGCTTCTCAACGGGCAAAAGGTCTTGCTCCTCACTTTGAAGCACCAGGCATATTTAAAAGAAAAAGAAAAAAAAAAAAAAAAGAGAAAATCTAATATTGGGAGAATAGAAATGGGAATAAAAGCTGGTGGTCCATCAGGAAGTTGTGAAAATGCCCAGATCTTGTCGATCTTTGCAGGTTGCTGCCAGCCCCCCTGAAGGATGCAGTGGAGGTGTCTATGTGGAGGAAGTGCTACACCATGCCAGAGGTGAACGCTGCGCTCAGCAAGATCCAGCTGGTGGGGTATTCCCAGAAAATTGTGAGTATCTGCAAAGCTTTCCTCGGCTCAATAGTAACAACTTGTTGCTTACCAGCTTTTCCCCTAGAAATGACTGAGAAATGCCCTTCCTTTTGTATTTTCCTTCTAGATCCTGTGTTAAGGTCTAGCTACCCTAACCCGGGAAAGCAAAGCGAGATTGTATTGAATGTACCCCAGTCTGCCTCCCAGGAAGGGTTGTTGTTTGTTGGAAATCTGGGAGTATCCATTTGCTTCTCCTCACCCTCAGGGGAGGCCAATTTTAAGGCGTACCTGTGAATTTAGAATGGACGGCTGGCCCACTGAGAGCTGGGAGGATGTACCAAATGAATGTATCCTCTCTGTCTGTAAGCCACATCCCCTCCTGAGTTACTGTATCTCACTTCTGGGAAGCTTTTGAGTGCTTCAGCCTCCTCTGCTTTCTTTTATATAGCAAATTAGGGATTGTAAACAAAACCTAATGGTTCAACCTGAACTTCAGACGCTCCTTTCTGAAGATTCCCAGCTAAGGTTTGTTGTCTCAAATGTCGTTCACTACAATCTGGTACAGTTTCTAGAATGAATTAAACCAACAATTCAGTAATCTGAGATACCTAAGTATCACATCTAAGTAACAGCTGCAGCTTGGTCTTACAACCAGACAGGTTGAGGGCACTTAGACTTCCTCAGTATTGGTGGATGGTCACTGTTCCTTTTTGAATGCCCTCACAGTATGGATGCATCTCACTTCATTTTACATCTGTACCTTCGAACCGATCATTCTTTTATAGTTACTGCAATAAAGGAGACATTTCTTCAGCAGACTTTCTCTCTTCCCAAAGCAAACTTAGAAAATAATCAGAGCCTAATTAGTCAGCTAACACAAAACATGGCAACATCAAGAATGGTTTGGTGTCCGTTTTACATCTCTGTGTGTCCTCAGAATATGGAGCCTTGGTTTACAAATTCTGAGGAATAGAAGAATAGAGACCCTGCTTTGTTTTGAGAGGCATCCAAATATATATTGGAATACTAGAAAAATCATTAGTATTGCATGAATCCAATACTTGTTCTATTATTCAGTAACCAGAAAGCAGAACACATTAGTGAAGTATACATGGATGCTTATTTTCCTTTCTCAAAGCAAGTATAGCCCGTTGCTGTGTGCAGATAAAGCAATACACTTTCCAATGACATCTGAAAAGGAGAAGACTGTCAGGTTGTTTATGCTCAGAGCTGAAAATGAAGTTTGAATTGAGTTTGCAGGGAGTTGTTTCTAAATCACCTGTAGATAGCATTTATAAAGAAATAAAGTTGGTGATAAGTAAAATCAGAAAGTGATCACGTTTGTCTTTAATTTTACATGTTCTACAGCAGAATATGCGACCCAAACTAGTTTTCTATGAGTACAGAATTACTTGCCCTTCCTTATTTCCTGCTGGCCAGTAACAATAAAATTTGCTTTCAAATTTCAATAGTCTTCAAAGATGTAAAGCTCCTACAAGCTTCCTCAGTACAGCAAAGCCAGCTAGACCACAGTTAATTCATCCTTTGAGAATTAAGGTGCTGTGTGAAGTCAGTTAGACACCAGAGGATTAACATGGAAGAGAGACTTGATGAAGGCTAAACCTCAGGAAGTTTCTCTCAGAGCATGTGTCCTGTTAGACCTGAGGAAATAAAAACAACAGACATAAAACAAACATCATCTTCATACAGGCCTTGAATAGCAAAACTAATTTTTAGTTGATATCACTGATGATAAAATGACCTCTTCTGACTTTCCTCGGGGGATCTCTGAAGTTAATATCTCTTGCTGTGTGTTTCAGGAGTTGTTTGGCGCTGTACAGGTCACCCCTCTCAGCTCAGGCTACGCTCTTGGAAGTTCCAATTGGATTATCCAGTCGCACTATGAGAAGGTTTCCTACGTTTCAGGATCTTCTCTGCTTACAACACACCCTCAGGTACAGCCATTTTTGTTAGTCTTCAGTAGGGGTAATTGTCTTCGCTCAAAAAAATAAAAAAATAAAAAAATAAAAATGAAAAACAATAGGTAGAAACTGTGAAACGTACTTTTTTTAGCAGCCGGCTAGACCTTGAATAGGCGTTGAGAAGACATAACACCTTGGTAAATGGACAGGTATCAATAGTTGCTAGGGAAGGACAATCAAAATTCTTTGTTATTGATGACTTGATGTTAACCTACTCGCCACCTGTGAAATTCTCTCTCGCATTAAATAGGAAAATTTCAACAGAGTTAAACAATAGACCATTAGTGACTTTTTAAAAAATCCATATTTCACTAAAGAGTCTTTACAGACAGTTCACAGACTGCTTCTATATCACTTCTGAAACATCCTTCCTTGGGAGAAATGATAGCTAACTGGCTGCCAACATTTCCACCCTGCTCTGCTAAGGGCAAAGTCTTTATAGTGCTGTAGATGTAATTTCCAGTAAATTAATTCTCTCTAGATCCATAAATTCTTAGTGCAAAGAATGTCTTGAAGTTTGCAGTACTCTGTGCTTCAGAAGTTGTCAAAATAGTTGAAAGCAATATTAGCAGGAGGTATTTAAAAATAATTTAGAAAATGTGTCAGGTTCATGATCAGTAAGTAATTTCCCCCAAGGTGAATATCTGCTAGAGAGTATTGCTTCTGAGCATCCTTCATTTAAAAGCTTGATCTCAGGAGCTGAAAAACTACAGGAGATAAACCATCCTTAATAGTATGCCTGTACTTAGCTGCACGCACTGTTTCAGAGTCTCCAGATCCTTTTTTCTCATCTGCCTCAGACTGGCATGGGCTATACTGTTTCCAGACTTAGTGAAGAAGCAGCAATAGTATTTGACAAGACGTGAATATAATGTTTCAGTGAGGAGAAACTTTGTACTATAGGAAGTGGTTTGGTAACTGAGAGTGGTCTCTGTTCATTGACGTGAAATGGTGATTCGGTTTATCAAATTAGTCCGATCACATGTTATCATTTTCCAAAAGTGAACGTTCGTCTGCACTGCTGGTAAAATCCCTTTTTTAAGGAAATGACCCTGCTGTGGCAGGGAATGGGTGTGAATGATCTGCCTGGTGAGAAAGAGCACAGCCCGTGGGCAGCAGATTCCACTCACTCACTGCAACCTGCAGGAGAAATGGCAGCAGTTAGGCAGGGCAGCTTCAGCTTTAACAAGTGCAGGAAATGGTACTACAAGCCGACCAGCATCCCTAAGAACCTACTCTGTTTGCTAACAGGAGATGAACGCTGGACAATTCACTCTGCTGATGTTTTTTTCTTGTCCCAGATGGTCGCTGAGATCCTCATTTTTTACCATACAATCCGTTGCACTCTGAATTATGTTATACTAAGGCATAATTTGAAGGAATAGCAATACCAGGTAGTTGAGAATGCATTCAGATTGCCCTCTTCTTGTTATTCACCACATCACAAATGGTATCAGCTATCATTCGTCTATTAGATATCATCTTTGTCTTATATTTGCTTCCAAATGGCTGCTGAAGACAAAGGATAGATTTTGACCTAGTGTTAACCCCTGTGAACACCACTACAAGCTCCTACAACATGGTGATTCTATAGTAACTAGTGGTTTTTGAGACCTAACAGTGAGCTCTTCATCTATTTAATGTGTTGGACAGATAATATATAGTGATAATCTCGATTTGTACAAAGCCTAAACTGTGTTGAACAAATGAGCATTTTTTCACTGGGGAGTGAAAAGTTGTTTGTCTGACCTGTTTCTCCATAGCATTGTGGTGAGCAGTCATAATGAAACTCCAGTGTCAGACACCACATTTTCTTGGTGGTGGTGGTTTTTTTTAAGATAAAGATAAGATACTTTTAAGATATGTAAAAATATATTCTGAACTTTTTGAAAAACAGTGAAGTCTTAGCACTTTTCCAGCCTTCTGGAACTCTCTCTGTAATTATCAAAAATTAAGTATCAGGTGACCAGGCTCTCATCAGCATTTTGCTTAGAGAAAACACAAGATTATTGGGACAAGACACAGATTATTTGGACATAATACTGGAAGATGCTGGAAAATGCTGCTTCTTGCATCTTGTCTAATATACACAATAAGAGCCTGGAGAGCATTTCCTTTTCTCAGTGTGGAAGCAAGATGAGGTTCGTGTCACCTAACTGAAACTGCCCCCAGTCCCACTGTCGTTCCCCCATGTCCTCCCTTCTGCCAGCACTGGGATTTAAGTGCTGGCATGTTGGTGGTGGCAGCACAAGAGAGAATTAGCAGCCATGAAAATGTTTCTGTGGTATAAACTGCAATTTAAAGTTTTCTTGAATTTTTAAGTTACACAGAGGTTACGTTTATCGTCAACAGAGTTATGTTACATCTGTAGTCAGTCCCTGCTTACCAACAACAGATTGAAAGTGAAGCAGATAGTTTGAACAGCTTAGACACATCCCAGGATATACAGACAGCTGAAAGTGGATGCAGTGAATGCTGACTTCTGGGTTGATCTTCGACACGGCACCATGAATATCTTGTGAAATCCTCAATGGTCTTTGTAGGAAGTGCAAGAGAAGGATTCGGCGAGGCTGTATCATAGCTGCTGAAAATAACTGAAGAGCTTTGAAAAAGGTTTGTTTGAGAGTTAGGTCTGGCACCATTAATTGTTCTCTACTTCTGGCAGATGGTTTCTATTGAAAGTTTTGCTTCATCCTCTGATGAGGCTAGAATTGACACCATTGCCTGTTGGCACCAAAGTGGAGAACAGGAGTTGACAGCCCAGGTTCAGACATGTCACTAAAAGCCTTTTAAGACATATTCTTTACATTAACCCACAAAAATCGATGCGAGCCCTCTCAGTGCAATAGCAGCTGAAATTATGTGTATCTAATATGGCATAATCGTTATGTACATTATCACAGACAGATTCGATATTATTTTTTATTGCATTATTGGCATTTCATTTTCATGGACACGCTATGGAGAGTCAAAGATTGCGATAAATCTCATGTAGCAAGTCTGGTCCTACAAGGTGATACACTGTGTAAACTTCTGTTGAAATTGGTATGAAATTCCCATGCACGTTTGAGAGTGCAAGGTCTTTCTCAGCTAATCAAGAATGGCACCGAGGGACTGTGAGCAAGGGAGCTAACTATGTGCTGATCTTCTCAGTGCAGCAGAGGAAATCTGTTCATCAGTTCTCCTCTGGTAGAAAGGAAGAAATCTTTCCCTGTTGGTGAGACCAAAGAGGGTCTATTGAGAGTAAAATAACCATAAAATGCCTTGCAATTAGCTGCAGTTGCTCTCCTTTGCTTGAGTAGCAGCTGTGGGAAGTACATCCCAGCCCAGAGCAAGGCTAAAAGTTAACTTTTTACCATGGCCATTCTGTGTCTGCAGAGGGAGAAGAGGATTTTGTCTCTTCAAGATTGGATTGTGCTGGATTTTGAGTATCAAGAATATATGCATTTGGTATCAGGTCACACATAATTTCTGAATTCTACTGTATGTTTGCTAGGGGAAAGGACGTGAACGTGCATTTTCCATTCTGCTTCAATAAAGTGCCCATTTAAAGTATGTTGAATGAAAAATGTTGCCCATTTAAAGTGTGTTAGTGAAAAAAGTGTGAGCCGTTACGCACAGTCAAAGCAGAAGCGATGTTCACTTCAACATTATACTGCCTGCCAGCGGCCAAGATGCCACACTATTTCCTTGGACCATTAAGTCATCAGTCCTTCTGCTCCACCTGCGAGCCACAGGATAGATTGTGGAGGTGTGACCTCCTCTGTCCCCCAGGAATCAGACGTGACCTGGGCAGAAAGCGTGCAAGGTGATCCTCGTGATAACTACCCTCAGCACTCCAACCACACAACCTAGGTCTGTACCTACAACTGAAGGCTCTCAGTACAACATGCACTGCAGACCCAGTGGATCAGAGGTCATAACCCTCTGAAGACATTGATTTCACTTTGATACGGCTTAGCCTCTAGCACAGCCTTCAAAGAAAAATACAGGATAAAGGCATAGTGCTAGTCAGGTTCACAAAGGAAGATTGGTAAGGCAAGTGATGTTTTCTCTGTCATTTTAGCTCTGGTATTGCATTGGGAACACTGTTGTTGGTTTGTGGTTTTTTGTGTGTGTAGTTGCATCTGTGATTTTTAATCCATTTTCGGCTACTGGCTTTTAAGATACTAGTATGTTAGGCATGATATTATAGCTACATCAGAGAAGTTAAGTTATGTAAGTAATCATTTCTTAGATAAATAAGCAAAATGTATCAAATTAAGGAATCTAAAACAATTTCTAATTTCTACCAGCAGTAGCCATTTCCCATTTCACCAGAGACGACTTCTGAAGATCCTGCACAGTTTTAAATGAGAACTTGAAAGTCCTGGTTGTAATAGTGCAGGCAGAAAAGCAGGCTTCACCATCAAGGGAGAGCCCTGTGCTAAGCTGAGTTTCATACACAAAACTGAGAGCTTCAAGCCCCAAGTCTTTTGCTGATCTCACCTCTTTCAAAAAGAATTCACTAAATCGTAAAATTGGGGAAAATGGTGCTGCCTCCTGACAAGACAGTGAGCACTGGAAATCGATGCTGACACCAGGATTTGTGAAGGCTGGTTGGAAACTAGTACAGCCAAGATAGGAACACAAGCATTAAATCCTTCTTGACTGCAAGAAATTGTCTTTTCAATTGTTCAGCTCCTAAGGCCACGAAATGATTAGTCTATGGAGAATACCACCCTCAGTTACATCCAATTACAGTTCCATTGCTTGCTTTGTGCTGTAAATATGCAAGTAAACGGTCGTGTTTTTATTAACTCCAGTTGCATTTCCACAGATAGAGGGACGTTTGGTTTAACGTGTTCCATTTGTTCTCCTTCTTGATCACTGTATCTTTTATGTATTGCAGTTCTCTTGGTGCGGAGCAGAGAAGCCTGTGTTATGACTCCCCTGTTATTCATTTTATCTTACTGTACTCTGTTTCAGCCCATGGACCAGGCTTCTCTTAAAAATAGTGATGTTCTCATCCTGACGGGTCTTACACAAATCCCCACTGCAAACCCAGATGGCATGGTAGGAGAGTTCTGCAGCAACCTGGGTAGGTCGTTGGAAGAAGTCTTCTGCGTATTTTATCGTCTTATTCATTGCTTTGGGTGGGAAATAATTCTGAGATTCCTGGAACTGAATAAGTTGTCCAGCTATAGCTCCTGGCATAAAACTAGCTGTTTAGATTTTACGATGTGCTCCTGATGTCATTAATACAGTAAGTGCTTAGAGAGACACAAGTTGTACCTAAAATGTTTTGGAATGGAACAGGTATTACAAGATTTAATCATCTGCTGCTCTTGGTTTGCTAAGTATGCCACTTAGCTGCCAACAGACTGTGTGTTGCCTAGGTTTTGGAGATTGTTCCCATCTGAAATATTACTATTTCCTTCCTGTATATAAGCCCATGTAAAATCTTTACGCTTTTTTGTGATTCTCAGTTTTGAAAACAAGCACATCTGCTTCCCTTCTTACACCTGATTTTTAAATATATCAAAAGCAAACAGCACAATCTCTGTTTAAAAAAATATATCAAGATATATTTATAGTCCCCAGAAATATAAAACCTAATCAGACGCTTTCACAGCTGGAAAAGCTGATAATTGCAAAGCTGTGATATCAGTGTGAATGGCAGCATTTTCCAGCCTGGTTGGAATGTCACATCCAGTACTGTTCTCTCTTTTTCTCCCCTTCCTCCACCTCAGTTCTGCTGTATTCTCAGCCTTCTACCATCGAACCACTTTCTCAGGTCTGTCTTGTTGTATATTGCCTGGTCTTTTTGTCAGACCTTTCCTGTTTATTTTAAACTATTTATTTTACAAAGAAGACTGAAAACCTCAGGATAGGAGGATTGTTACAAAGATTATGAAAAGATATTAGAAGCCTAAATCAGGGATCTTCGTAAGCAAGTGTTCTGGTCCCCGTTGCACACCTGGGAGAAATTGGAGGTACAGTATTTAGGTGGCTTACCCAAGGTTGCAAGATAAAGATGAGTACAGACCAAAGTGCAAATAATTCTTAGTCTTACTTCTTACATAAGAATCTACTCTTGGAGAAGGAAAAAAACAAAACAAAAAACAATATTTTCCTTCTTCAATTTTTAAATCATTTTGCATGTTCACAGATGCTGACTATCTGTGTATTATCTCTCAATCCCAGTATGGAGCTGCCGCAGAAGTGGAAGGGAAATAATGTGAGGATGTGGTAGATTCCTCCATCACCCACCATCTCTAAATCAAAGTCAGATATCCCTGTTAAGGACGGGTTTCAGTTCAAACAGGGGTCATAGGTCCTAAGTACAGGGTGAAATTACATGGGGTTTGTTTATCTGAAAAGGTGAATTACAGGGTCAGGGTGATTCCTTGTGATAAAAATACCTATTAATAGGGTGTGTTTTGGCATTTTATGAAAATAATGATCTTGGGATATACCAAAGATCCTGTTTGCCAACATCCTGGCTCCAGCAGGGACCACAAGCAGATGTCTAGAGAAGAGCAGAAGAATAGGGTGAGATTATATGATGCTTTAGTAATCTCATAGCCTTCATCTATTTTTATTTCAGGAATTTCCTGAATCAAACATGGTTTTTGCATAGTTAGTAATGCTCAGTGGATTTCTCTTCCAGGAACTTGTTCAACCTCGCCTTGAAACTGTAAATTCTTAACACCTGTGACTTCCTTTCCTAAATGATGCCTATGTTTGTGTGTGTGTGTGTTACAGGCTTTTTCATTGTTTTCATGCATTGCTAATTTTATAACAAGCTGGCAGACAAGTTTTGGTGACCTTGTTATGCTAGATCCAAATCTGCTGCCCTACTCTGTCCCTTCTGGACCTTTATGGGTCCCGCTGAGTGATGGTAACAGGATAATATCTATCATCTTATCTTACTTAAACCACCAAGGAAGCAGGTCTGAGCTGAGGTGTCAGCCTTTATACTGTAGAGGCTGAGGAGTGGCGCATGTTGCCCTGCTGCCAACTCTGCTGCAAGTTATCCACCAAATGCAAGCAGCTTGGTGGTCACTGGTGTCTTAAACTGCAACAGCTGTTTGCTAAGTAAACAATAGTGAGGCTGTTGTTAATTAAAATGCTTTTAAAATATTAAACAGTGTCTTAAGGCTGTAGCTTGGGCCAAAGCAAAATCCAAAAGATGAATGTGTATAAATAAATGTTACATGTGTAGATACAGGTGGGTGTTTATCTGCACAAGTTGTCCTGGTTTACAGAAACATTCTGAGGGTTTTGCAGGTCTTCAAACCAGCTTCTATCTTGAAATAGATAAACTCAGAGAAATTAGAAAACTATGAAACAGGGAAGGAAGATACATGCATAAAATGATGCCTCTGTAAGAATCTGAAATTTGAGCGGTATTGCCAAAAAATGCATTCACCAGAAAAAAATCAAATAATTCTATGAACAATGCAGTGGTAGGATCGTGTCTTATCAGCAGTATTTACACATCTAC
Organism: Nettapus auritus; assembly: GCA_011076525.1. Taxonomy (NCBI): domain Eukaryota; kingdom Metazoa; phylum Chordata; class Aves; order Anseriformes; family Anatidae; genus Nettapus; species Nettapus auritus. The sequence goes on from CM021767.1 coordinate 116,899,039, forward strand.
CCCAACATCAGGAGAAGAGAATAGCGAATCTGTTTTCTTGCAAATGTGTGAAGTCCAAAACCCAACAGGTTACTGTGAAAAGCAATATTGGAGGCAAGCTGAGCACAATAGCTTTCATATATTTCCCATTTCCAAAACGGTCAGGGGACTTCACAAGAAGCTCAAAATACACTTGGTAGAGGCAGAGAGAGCAAATTTACCAAAAATGTGTATCATAGGGTAACAGCATGTTTGTGAGTAAGCGTTGTTAAGCACACAATTGAAAGTGTGAAAATTTCACCTTGATCTCTGTTTTCATCCCAGCATGTAGAGTCGTGGGTGCTGATTCCCCTTATTACCAAGTCACATGCGTGATTTGCTCTCCACGTTATGTGTGCTCCACTGAAACAATACTTTGTTGTGTCTCCGAGCTCGTCTCCGTTTAGCCCAACCCCCCCTTTTTTTTTTGGTACAGCACTGCACCACCAGCACTCTGCAGCTTGAGGAAAGCAGTTGTATTTTTATAATGCTTTGGGCATCATCAGCAAAATTGCCAGACTATCTGTAGGGACAGTTTTGTGATATTTTGCGTGCGTGTGTGGTCGTGCCTCTCTGTGCGTGTGCACATGTTTATATAAAGCAGAAAAGAGCACAGTTTGCTTTTTAGGTGCCAACTTGACCTTGTGGCGGCAGCTGTTGGAAAAGCAAGTATCTCATTGTGAGTTGTAAATTGAACAACTTGTTATGGAGCTACTGAAGGAGACTAAATTTGAAATGCCAAGATTATTATGCAACTTTTTTTCAAGAGGGTGCAGCCATCAGTCACAGAGATAAAATGGGCTTTGAACAGCTTTCAAATATACGTGTCGTCTTAATGACAACTGTAGAAAGTTGTACAAGAGAGCCAGATTGAACCTGTCACTTGGATGGAAAGTGATATGCTTGTACAGGTTTTCATCCCTGTTTTGGAGAAGCTGGGAGGTAATCCTCATCCCTTTATGAAACCACCTCAGAGCACCACCAAGAATTACTGCCCAACTGTTTAGATCACTCTCTGTGGTCAGCAAAGACAAATAAACTTGCAGCAAGGAACCAAGTAGTATATTGTAAGCCCAAAAGTTGACACACACAGTCTTGTCAGGGTTGCGATAGCTGTGTTGCTATCTTTTCCTGTCCCGAGGACTAGGCCAGGCTGAAAGGTGCATCACTGTGCAGCCAGGAACATGAAATCTAAGGTGCCAGCAAGCCTGGGTCCGTGGCCTGGTCTGTGGATGGAAGAGTATTTCCCTCACTGGACAGTGATTTTGTATTAATTATTGCTAGCCAACTCTAGTTTTCCTGGGAGTTGAAATTCAAGTTGGCATTTGCACAAAGGCCTTGCCCACCATCTTGAATGTCTGGTTTTCAGTCGAAAAGGCCTGAGGCTCCCATAGCAAACCAATGGCTGCAGGGAAGGGAGAGCTACAAATTCAAACTCTAAGGCTTAAGAATGAAACCCCCATTTTCTCGGCCTGGGCAGGTTCTTTAACCGGTCCACTATTAGATGAAAACTGCCTCTTAAAATGGGGGAGTTCAATATTAACTGGGTGAGTTGATGCCTGAGTGAAAGAAGAAACCCATTCCAAGGAGAGAGACACCTTGCTGTTTGATCCAGTATCCTCATTTAGGACGGAGGCAGAGGTGCAGCCAAGTGCCTTTCCTTAGGATTTCCCACTGCTTACTAACACACTCTGCATCCTATGCCTCCGTCCGTGCAGCATTCGTGCTGCTGTGGATGTAGGTACTTATCTTTCCTCTTTGTGGAATTTTTGGGTGTACAACGAAGCAACGTAAATTCTGCTCCTGAAGCCAGAGGCTTAACTTTCAGCCCCCAGATGGTTTTGAAAATATCATTCTTAATCTCCTCATTCCTCTCCTCGCATCCTGTTTACAGATGGGATAGTTTAGGCTTGCACGTGTAAGAGGGATAATATAACGTATTGCTGGGATTTCTTGTAACATCTCAAGTTCTTGGCAAGCGTAAATTATTGATATTCATATTCACAAATATTTCGATGGTAGAGTTTATATGTGACCTGGAGAAAACCTAAGTAATAAACTCACTACACTGACGCTAGTGTTGTATAATATAGCTCTGATATAGAAGGTGTTTTTGACCACTCTTTGTTGTTGAGAGCTGAATCTAATAGGTACGGACTCATAAAGGAGTTGAGCACCTAAATGCATGTGAGAAATCCCACCATAGAGTCCGTGCATTTCCCTAGACTCCATAAAACCTTGAACCATTCAGCCATAAAAATCTTCTTTGAACATTTAGGTGGTGCAAAAAGACCCTTTAATGTTCTAGATTTGTACCCTATCAAAGCTTATCAATAAACTGCAGTCAAGGAAGTGATTATGTCAGGATTTAATATATGCATTTTCAGGCTCTTTCACAGCTTTTTGTGTAATGCCTTGATGCATAATGTTACCGCTGCTGCACTGCAATTAACATCAGTAGATGTTTTTACCCCACGACCACAGATGAAATCTTAGTGAGGCAGCCACTGCTTAGTGAACTGGACAAAGTATTTCCTCTTTCCCATAAAGTACAGCATTTCTGTAATTCATCCTGCCAAAAAGAACAAAATGTTTGCTGTTGCACTCGGATTTCACAGTAAACCTATTTTTCTTTTTTCCCCATTTTTTTCTTGGGTCTCATGCTGTCTACAGCTCGTTGAGGTTTTAAATTGTTATGTTGAAAGGGCATAGAAATATGTAGAGCTTTTAAAAAGGAGAAGCACTCCCCCCACCCACCTCTACCTTTGAGGGCTGTTTGAAATAACTGTATCTTCAGCTATTCATCCAGCATCCTGAAAACACCGTGCACGGAACAGCTTACAGTGCTTTCAGCTGAGACCTGTGAACCGTCGTCCTTCACCTCTCATAGACAGCTGATAGATGGAGCAGGGTTTTATTTTGATGGTAGGGTGTTTTGTGTCCCTTTGGGCATTTATCTTCGTGTGCCAGTGCAAGATCGCCCTCTCGTGTCAGGAGTTTTGCTTGTGCTCGGTCCGTTGTGAGCCCCCCAGCTTATGGAGTATATAATAACTTCGCTAAGCCAGGAGAAGGCAGTAAATAAATGTGTTTAATGATCAGAAGTGATCCCCCCCAATTCATATGCATAACGTGTTCTGCCAACTCGTACAGCAGCTTCTTTCTATGCCTTATGGTTGGATTAAAGGAACTCTATTAAAAAGTTTAAATATGAACCCCATTAATTGATTTTTCTCTCTCTCTTAGCTATGACTGTCCGGAATGGAGGAAATGTTCTGGTTCCCTGTTACCCCTCTGGAGTAATATATGATCTGCTGGAGTGCCTGTATCAGTATATTGACTCTGCTGGACTCTCCAATGTCCCTTTTTATTTCATCTCTCCCGTTGCCAACAGCTCCCTTGAGTTCTCCCAGATCTTTGCTGAATGGTAGGTGTTAAAGGGCTTTATCAGGCTCAATTCACACACTCAACTGTGGTAAATAGATATATGCAGGTTCTGTCTACTTGACATATTCTGATTTATATTTCATTAGAATTGTGCACGTTTCCTGTGTCACAAGGGTGTGCGTGCGTGTGTAAGTAGATGTTCTGTAATTAGGGGAACATCGTTTCCTGTAGAACATGCAAACTCAAATAGTCTGTGCTTTTTGGTACTTGAATTGGTGATTAAATGATGGACCTGACGTGAGTGACTTTTAAATATTCCTTTTTGCAAGTCTCATTCAGTGCCCCCAAAATGATACCCATGTTCTGTCTATATAGGCAAAATAGATGTTTCAGACTTAATTTTTCTTAGTCAGCAATGCATTCGCAATGTAAAAAAGGCCAACACTTCCTGGGCTGCATTAGGTAGAGCATTGCCAACAGGTCAGGAGAGGTCATCTTTCTCTGCTCAGCACCAGTGAGGATACATCTGGTGCACTGTGTCTAGTTCTGAGTTCCCCAGTACAGAAAAGGTGTACTGGAACGAGACCAGCACAGGATCACAAAGATGATCTTTCATGTAAGTAGAGGCTGAGAGAGCTGGGACTCTTTAGTCTGGAGCAAAAGCAACACGTTTTATCATGAGGTGGCTGGTCAAACACTGGGACAGATTGCCCAGAGAGGTTGTAGGATCCCTGTTCATGGAAATACCAAAATCTGACTGTATGCAGTCCTGGACAACCTGCTCTAGCAGAACATGCTTGAACAGGGGGTTGGAGTACATGATCTCAAGAGGTCCCTTCCAACCTAAATCAGTCTGTGGTTCTGAGCCACGGAAAAGAGAACCCAACCACTTGTGACCCTTCCTAAATTCTTACAAACTAAGAGATGCTCTGTATTGTTAAACAGAGTAAGTTAGCTTTTCCTTCCTTTCTTCCTCACCAGACTTTTTAGTCGGGAGTTCAGGAAAGAAAAGAGAGATCCTGGAAATCTGAGGTGAATTGATCCCTCTGGAGAATCATAAAGAAGCTTGAAATATGGTGAATTTTAACACATTACTTTTAGCAAAAGCAGGAAAATTAAGCGTTGGTGTTCTGGCTAAATTTCAGTGTACTTACTGGTGTGTGTTGACTCATAAAGTTTATATTTAAACTGTTAGGGTTTTTTGTACATACGTGGTGATTTCATTTCAGTAGTAGCTGAAGTGGTAGCTGCATAGTTCTTGCTATAATAATTAATTTCAGCTCAATATTGCTGGTCAGGGTAGCAGGAACGTTACATGTGCTGGTTGGGTAGTAAGGCAGCTCCGAGTGCAGTGTGCAGGTGAAGCTTCCATTTTGTCTGCTTTGTCTAATTGGCACAATTCAGCCACCCAAGTGTTCAGACACCATTTACTTGAATTCTGCTTGTCTGTGGAGGATTATTTTCAAAAAACAGTACCAACATTAGCTAATCTCCAAATACTTCTGTTTAGAGTAAATGTTTTACTTAGGTGGAAGTGGAGGCAGAGGTTGTAACATAGACATTTGGGTTCAGAAATGGTACTAAAATTCAGGGATTCCAGCCTTCCAATTCCAGCATTTAGTCATCTGAAAGAAATTTCCTGTTCTTAGTATCTCTTAGACTTTATCAAATTTAGTTTGACCAAGGCTTATTGCTTTATAATAAAGTGAAGAATATATGAGAAGGGTAATGTTTCCCAGAAAAAGCCACCAGAACAGTGTCACTACAGATAATTGTAGTATCACACAGACCTCTGACAAAAATCTGCTTTTGTCTTCTGTAATAGGAAGAATCAGGACTCTGGCTAGAGCTAATCAACAACTTTCAATATTTGTGTTTTAAAAATAAAAGATTGATGGAAAATAGCAGGGAATGGTAAGCATTATACCATGGTCAGAGGCAGTTTGCCAATATTACAACTGCAATAATGAGATGCATAAGAGAATTAGATTATAATGAACGAAAGGACTAAGTCATTGCTGAGAATTGGGATGAGGCAAGTGGAATTTTTCTGTTCAAGGATGATTTGGCTTTGGAAAAATTGCTAAGATCTTGCCTGTGAAATTACATGGATGCTGAGTTACAAATTTGTTTACCACAGCAATGGGCTCTGTTACATACTGTGTACAAAATTACATTCAGCTGCCTTGCACTTTCTCTAAGTGATCTCACTATGACCAAGTCATCATGTCCAGTAGGTGTTGGTCTTCTAAACAGAAAGGCTGGAAGCAAAAAAAGAACAAATTAGTGACTTTGCACCTGATACCACAGACATGAAATGGCTTTCTCCAGGAAAAGTTTTAACAGTAGATGGCAGCAGATACTGCAGGATGTTCTGCAGCTCTCTAACCCAGCTTATTTTCCTTTTCTTGTAAAGGTTGTGTCATAACAAACAAACAAAGGTGTATCTTCCAGAACCTCCTTTTCCCCATGCTGAGGTAAGTAAACCACGGTCTTGCTGTTTGCTGAGATCTCAGAGTGAGTGGGTTTCTGGAACGCAGTCCTGTGGCTGTTTTTCTGGTGATACGCCTATTCCATAGCTTTGTGGCATTATTCATGCAAGATTTTTTTTTCTCTTCTTTCCATTGATTAATTTAGGGACATGGGGGAGGAATGAATGATGGTGTTCCTTAAACTCAAAAATGATCACGATGTTTATTTCAGCGTATAACTTACATATGCTTGCCTGTTTTACTTCTTCCCCCGCAGAAGGCTATCTGGCGTACACATGGACGAATATTTGCTCTTATCAGACTGCAGCCACAAATATTCCCTTTGTCCAAGCAGTATATTTCAAAGTCTGTAAAACGAAGAGCTGGCTATCAGAGTCAGCTTGGTCATCCCAGCTCCCACCTCCTTAGCTGAAACAGGCACCATATTGTCTGCTGATACCTTGAGAAAGGGAGTTGATATAAGAAAGTTAAAGCTTGTAGTACGGAGTGGTGTCACTGGCAATTGTAAATGAAATGACTTGAGCTAGCGTCTTTGTGAAGGAAAGAGGAGTAAGGTGGGGGGATCTACCCTGCATCAAAATACATAGTTTGAGGGGAAATTCTAGCCATCCAGACAACAAATAAACATTTATGCCTTCAGAGTTCTCTCACGTATCAAGAAAGGAAATCTTGTATTCCCCCTACTGGGAACAGGTAGATTTTTGACTGAAGTAAGTAGGAGGCAGGCTGGGAGAGAAAGAGATGGGACTGAGAAATAATTTTGGCTAAATCCTATTCCTGCAAGACAGTAAACCACTCAGGGCATGCAGTCTCAGAAAACTGGCTCTTTTAGTTCCTCAGATCAAAACAGTTTGATAAGATGTGGTGTAGCCATTGCAGGTTTAAGAGATGAAATGTTTTTTCAGGCATTGTTTTGTTTTCCTCTGAGGCAACTTGTCCAGGGATTTGTTCTGGTAATTGCCATTGCCCATCATATATATCATCAGTAGATGCTTCAAGGACATTGTTAGAAGTAGGATCTGACCAGAAGCCCTCACTCTTTCCACATGCTTGAATGCATTTCAAGGAGGATATGCAATGAATTATGAATAATCTGTTTCCAAGAATAATGCAGGCTGTAGGGCACACCTTTCTTGTAACCAAATATCTCATTCACACCACTAAATCTGCCCCAAACTCTGCTCTCTGGATAGGAGACTCTGTAGCCATGTTGTTGGCAATGCTTTCTAATTTCCCCTGCATTTCTGCTTTCCACGCTATCCTTGTTGATCCACAGTATCTTTGGTTTCACTGACTCCTGTGTTTTACCAAAAGCATTGCTTCAAAATTGTACTTCACAATGTGCACTGGAACTGGCAGGTTTAAGTGAAAACCCTTCCAAAAATGAGAAGCCAAACACGCGTTGTCAAAGAGTGGATTAATTAAGCCATTGTACATGATGGGTCTTTATGTTTGTAGAGTGATAACTGTGTCCTCTAATTTTTAGGACATTTCATGTTCTCCAGAGGCCTGTTGATAATGAGATTTTGCCAAATTATTGTTTATCTGTTGAGGCATTCCTCAGTGCTCCATGTAGATCAAGGTAATTATCTAGGAAAGGACTCTCAGCAGTGGATAACAGATTGGCTTCCTCATGACAAAATGAAGAGCACAGAGGGAATAATGTGACTGTTACAGGTACAGGCTTTGCTTGACAAGGCCAAATCATATATGTTATGACCCACAAAGCTAGGGGCGTTTTATCATGAGATGCACAAACAGCTTTATCTAAACCCATGAATATCATTTCTAGGAAGACACCATTAGGCTTCCTAAGTTTTTGCCTAAGGGTTCCCTTAAATGTGCTAAATGACACCAGGCAGTGTGTATTCACATCCTTGTGGATCCCAAACTATTAAATGACTATTAAATGCTGTTAAATTATTAAACTGTTCAATACCCTTAGGCATTCCAGTGCTGAATTGCTGTCTGAAGTAAGTACTGCGCATTTCACAGCACGTCATCGAACGCCACGGAGATGATGTTTGGGTGCTCACTTACAGCTGCTTTATAAACATTGGAAATTGGAGAAACCTACACTGTTCCTCCTGCCTTGTGTTGGGCTAAATGACTTGCTAGTTCCTTTCATTTTTAATTCCTGATATATACTGGTGCTTTGCAGAAACAATTTGTATGATGGCAGGCAGTGGCCCTAGGCACATAGCAACGCTCTTTCGAAAGCTTGGCTAATAGCAAACCCCAAACCAAGTAATACCTAGGCAAAGGAGGACCGAGCCTGCTATTTATTTCATTTAGTACTTTTCCTAAGGTAATAACTCAGAGAAGTTTAGACACGCTTGAGAACACCAGATCATATTGCTCCTCTCTGTTCTGTGAGATGCACGATTTGTTTTTAAACAGTCAAAACGTGTTGAGATTTATATAAATGACTAACACGTAGCACAGGTGTAATTTTGCCAGGCAGAATGGTCTCAATATAGACCTGGCCTGAATAACATGGTCACGGCCATACCGTCAATCTAGGAGGGAGCAAGGACTTGGGCTCATGGCTTCTTGTTATTAGGCTAGAGCCATAGCCAGCAGTCAGCCTTTTTTGTCATCAGTGAACCCTCTCATTCGATATCTGTGACTCCACAGCCTCTCAATCAGCAGCTTTGCTCACTGACACTCGAGGAAGATTTTAATGAGCATCAGAAACAGGCATTGAGCGATCGTGTCTATTGGGTAGGTTGTTAGTGGAGAATTGCCTTACTTTTTTTCAAATTAATGGTAGGCTTGGGCTACGTAAATAGTATGGAAATGGACCATCGTGAAAAGATGTGCTTAGTGCTCACTTGCTGGAAGAAGATAGGGAATTACTCAAACATGCCTCTTACTTATTAGCAAGCATTAATAACGTGATACATCAAAGGGGGACAGGCCAGGGTGTAAGCTGCTAATTATCCACGGAACATGTCCAGCCCAGCACGCTCTTTGGCCCTGACACTTGATGCTGGCTGTATAAACAAGATTTACAAACAAACAAGGAAGAAGTCCCCTGGCTTGTTGATAGAGCCTCTTGCAGCAGTGAGTTCTAGTGGTGCCTCATCCATAGCATAAAAGAGTGTTTACTTCCTTTAATCATTTTTTATTGTATTGTAACCATTATGACAAGTGGATAAATAGGTATCTATCATGATTTCATCTTACTCTTCTCTCTCTTCTAAGTTGTTTGACGCTTTTCCTTCTCCTTGCATGACAGTTTCCCAGTGTGATGTATGTTACCTGCTCTGAACCCATTCCTTGTTCTGCTGTGGTGAATAAAACCAGACACACTGTTCAGCTCTGCAGAGAACCCAAAACAGTTCTACTCCTTCCATGTTACTTCTGCTTTAGTGTAGTAATCGGTGTTCATTGTATCTCCTCCCACACAATCACTCTGTAGAATGTATTGGTTGGGGGGTGGGGGGGGAGCAATTTGTTCAAAATTCCCCATTGTAGGTGGAATTTGAGCATCAATTCTTATTAAATTTGAGCATCAATTCTTATTAAAGATGAATGCGGTGTCCGGGTTCTCAAACAAGCTTTTGAAATCTCAACTGCCAACTTTTAACTGGTGCACTAGCTAAAAGGGCTGCTTTTAAAGGCATTTCCCTTTGACCACTGGAGCTGGAGTTGCTGTGACACTGTTGGAGAGATGTTAGGATCCAGAATAATACTAAATTCCAGGGGAGGTGGTAACTTTCACATCCAGGGCAGAGCATCAGTTATAAGCTAGAGTCAAGTGTCTAAATAACCTTAAGGGTCTACAGTGCCCAGCTGAAGTGCTGGGGAACATAAATCAGTAATTTGTTTTGTTTAGAAATGTTAATCTCAGAACAAACTCGAGAGTGTTTCACCAAGTTTCATGGGTACATCCCATCCTAACACACCACAGCTAAGGAATTAGCCATCTCCCCGACCATTTTAACAGGAACCACAGATTGTACACTCTGCACTGCCCCTTTTGTGGAGGCAGAGGCTTTATAAAAGAGTAGCTGAATTATTCCCATGAAGCAAAATGAAAAGCTTTCACTCCTTTTCCTTTCTGCTTAATGTTTACACTGCTAATTCCAGGCTGTTAGATAAGTGAATCCAGACTTTACAACATTTCTCTAAATGGCTGCAACAGAAATATGAGAGGTAATTTATGTGGATCGGTATTTGCTGGTGGAGGAAGAATTTGGATTTACTGTCCTCTTCATAAGAGTCTTCTAGCAACATCAAGGAGAAATGGCTAGGAAAAGCTTATTTTTTTGACTGAAAATAGCCAGGGTGGGAGTAATATTGATTATGTGGTCTTAAATACTAGCATTTGTCTTCTTCATCTTTACTTCCCTCCTCCAGACGCCAGTTCCTGCATATCACATTCAAAGCAATAAATACCTGGAACAAAGTGATTGGATAGCATTATATTTTGTCTTGTTTTACACAGAATTAAGCCCCTGTTAGCACTGGTCTGACGAAGGGGGCGAGGGAGGCGAAGTAAGCGTCACTCATTCGTCGAGAAGAACCAGATCTGTTCCAAATTCTGGGTACAGAACACACACACAGTAAATAGCAGCGTACGTTGGCTCACTTCAGCAAAGGGTACACAAAGGCTCTGGAGATTTATCCTGTTTATAGCAGCAGTTGCTGACCCTGTAAATCAAATCTACTGCTATAAAGGGAATCGTAACCATTGGGGATTTAAAAAAAAAAAAAAAAAGCAATCCTTAGTCTCAGTTCACTGCTTTACCATCCTCCGTCTCTTAAGCTTTCAGTCAATAACCGTTCTTTATGTAGAAACACGCTCTGAGTGTTGTTTCTTGTTTCCAGAAATCAGTTTCATTTTGAAAATAGGGCTTGGCTAAATGCCAGGGACTGGTCCCGGCCCTGTCCTGGTGCGGGTTGGAGTTGTGAACGTGGCACAGCAGTGACTGCTGTGCTTATATCTACAGATGAGGGGGGTTGTGTAAAAGACCTGCACAGATCATTACAGATTTGGTCCCCGTAATGATTTGTGAAATTTTCTTGGACCTGTTTTGCAAGTTCAGCTCCATATATTTTTGATAGGGTAATTAGAAATGATTTTGCTCCAGATACTAAAATCCACCAGCTGCTTCATCACTGGAGTGAGCAGAATGTCTCTAAACTTGTTTAGGTAGCCTTTCACCCCTGCTACATCCAGCTGTGAGAACTGGAGATTACGAACTACAGTACAGACTTACCATAAAAAATCTTCTAAGATAATAAAAAAGATAAAAAGAAGAAATCAGCACAACTCAGGAGGTGGTGCTGAGGATTCAAGATATCCCTTTTCCATCCTGAGTTAGCACACCAGCTAGGAGCAGTGCAGCCCAACATAATGCTCAATGTTTTGTTGCCAAAAATAAAACAACAAAAAATAAAAATAGCACACACACGCAGAACCCAAGGTCCTGAAAACTGGATTAGAGACCCTGCGTCTCTATGCAAAGTAATAGGAAGGGACTTGAAGCTGCCATAATGCTTTAAAAAGAATACAGCTTTTTATGTTTATAAATATACAAGGAACACAGTTTTTATTACTGGAGCTGACTTCAGATTCTAACTATTGCACTCCAGATGTGTTAATCAGAAATCTTTACCAGTCTTAATTGCAGGAATGTTCGTAAGATGGAGTGCCTACTGACTGCCAGAGCATTATTGGATGTATTTTCAATTTCTCCTTTGGAGGACTAAACAGGCATTTGACATTACTAGTAAGTTGCAGACAGCGTAGTGCCCCAGCTTCCTCCTTCATGGTCCAAGGATTCACATGGAAATAACGGGCTGTGTTTCTGTGGAAACCTACAGTTTCCAACTTGTGTCAACCCCCAGAAGGAATGCTACCCATCCCCTTCAGCTGCAGTCATCCAGGTACTGGGTAGCAGTTTTAAAGGGGATGCGTAGGAAGTCATATGCAAAATCGCAGCAAAATATTTGCTGTTGTGAATTTGAAGGGGATCACGCTCAAGGATGCAAAGGAGAAAGAAATATTTGCACCTACGTGCAACCGACTTTCTGTTATAAAAATGTTATTGAGGTTAAATTTGTACATTATCTGTTCCAGCACCAAAACAAACCTTTAGGTAGTGACAGGTAGACTGTGAGTGTAATAGGGTTCATATTCTGTTCGGTGATGTCGAATTCAATTAAGAACCTAACTGGGTAATAACATTAAGTTGTGAAGTGCTGCATTGTGCATTTGTTGCAAAGAGGCTTAGAGACATCCCAGATTTCTCAGCTTTCCTTCATTTCCATGCTGACACACAATTTGCGTTAGATCTGCCATGGTAAAAAGTAACAAGTAGAAGAGGATCTGGAAAGATGAGCTACAGGTTTGAGAGACCAGAAAAGTCGCTTGTTATAATGTTCATTTTTAGCTCCTTTTTTGAAAATCAGGTCTGTTACAACGAAGAGAAATGTCTTGAGTGGCAGGGATTTCTGCTAGAAAGGCGTGATGCACGCGTCGTGTTATGACTTGTAGTGAAGAGCATGCTGCTTGCTAATTAGTGGCGCTGTCTGGGGTTTCACCATGCGACAGTTGCAGAAATGTGTTCCTGAACCCCACATATGTGAATTCTGTAGCTTGGGCAATGTCACAGAGCATGGCAGGAGACAGTAACGTATGGAGGGATCTTTGAGGAAGAGTCCCACCTCCTTTAAAACAGGCTGGCAGAGGAAGCATTGCTCCATGTGTGCTTTTTTTTTCAGTTGTTCAGCATGTGATTTCATTGCCTTAAACCACATACCTGTAAGGAAACCATGTTTAAAACCATGGTTAAAATTTAAACAATGTTTAAAATTATTTTCAAGCCAGGGATGGGAGCATATACCTGCCAAGATAATACTGGGAAAATATTGCATGGAAGTGCACAACACGCTAGTCTGTTAAATTGCTTTCTGTGTTGAACCTTGCTTTACAGATTAGAGACCAGAGGCAGGAGAAATAAAGCAAGATTCTTCTTCAAAGAGTGCCTTGAGAACTCAGCTTGCCCACCTTAGTAAAGAAATCTGCTCTGCATGCACAGCACGCTCTGGTTTCCACCTCTAGCGACAAGCACTTCTTTTTGTTCATTTGTTGTTACTAATTTCAATGATAGTTAAGGGAGGAAAAGTCAGAGCCTATTTTTTTCTTCTGCTTTTCCAGAGGATTTGGCTTTGTTTGAACCCGTTACAGCAGCGAAACTCATAACAACATACCACCGAGGGCTAAATTGCCTGGTATTAGGGTGATGTAAGAAAACCAGGTTAAACATCAGCGCCCAGAGCTCTTTGTAGACATGGCAGAGGGGAAAAATAGCTTATTTTGAATTTGGCAGCTGAGCAGTCTGTTCACTCCAGGAAACTGCAAGCAGGGAATGTTTGCAGAGTTTCTTCTCCATCACCATACCGCTGGTACCACAGAAAGGAGAGCAAGGACTTGGAGGCACCTGGCTCCATGCTTTAACTTCCTTTTCATAACATTTAGGACAGTAACAGCTAAATTTTCTGGAAAATCTCAGGAATATGCAGGAAGGGACTCTGTGATGAATTATAAACAACCTGTGGAATATTCCTAATCACACGTCCACTGAGCTACAGAGCACAGAGGCATGAAACGTTTGTAATGTCTGAATTTCTGTTTTTCCTTCCAGCTCATTCAGACAAACAAATTAAAACATTATCCCAGCATCCACGGAGACTTCAGTAATGACTTCAAGCAGCCGTGTGTCGTGTTTACTGGGCATCCCTCTCTGAGATTTGGGGATGTGGTTCACTTCATGGAGTTATGGGGAAAATCCAGCCTGAACACCGTTATATTCACAGGTGAGTGAAATGCAGTTACCATGATCAAATTAGCAATAGGCTGCGCACTCTGGTGAACTAACCAGACCCTAGGGGCTTTGCTGATTTGTTCTGGGGCAGAAGTTTCTGACTTTGGTAGGAACTCGTTTAAATTAAGACCCCAGTATTGAGTGTAATGACGAATGTAATTATTGTGCCATTTAATTCATGTTAGCCCTGCAGAGCCAACCTTTGCCACGCAGACTCAATCCTTGCCATTTCTAAGAAAAACCTTTGTTGTGCACAGCAGTAGAATGCCTACAGGAAATTAATTTTTGGATTAAAAGCAGCTGGCTGCAAGTTAAACCCAGGCAAGACCTAACTGATGCTGGTCAAAAGGGAGAAACACTTCCCCATATCCCCATTGGAATGAAAAACCTTTCTTCGTATCTTCTTCCCTTTCTGCAAAACCTCAGACTCAGACTTGACTCTTCGGTAAGCTTGTACAACTTGTCCATTTCTAAAGATATTTCTGACATATCTGCTGTTTCGGAAGCATACACCCCGTGCAGGTCTGGCAGCCATGATCTATGCCATCGCTGCCTTGTGGTTGAGCTTTTTTTTCTTTTCCAGACACCTTTTAGCTGACAGCCACATTTGTATCTGAAGCTGAAGGTACAGCTCCAGCTAAGAACCTGGGGAGCTGTTTCCTTTCTCAGTAACTCAAGCTGCCAGGGGCGCAACAGGACCATCCTTTAAGTTCCTTCACTTCTCCCAGTATGTTCCTAATTTTAATGGATTAATGGATCAATCCCTATCCATCTCAGAATGAACTGTGGTCACTGATCCACAGTGCAGCCGCATCCTGAGACCATGGCAGTCATTAACAGCAAGACTAAGTGTTTAAGAGAGAACATAAAGCTTCTGAGAGATCCAGCAAAGGGAATACCTTCTGGAGTTTGATCATCTTTAGAAATACTTCAATGCCTTCCCTCAAACCGATGTTCTGTCCAAGTGCTTCCTCTTTATGCCCAACGTGTCATCCCAACAGAGCCTGCAGTGGGCACTGTTCAGACACGAGAAGGGAAATCATCTTTCGAGCCACTGCTACTGATTTTATGAGGAAAGAGCTCTATTGTAATTGGGAGAAGTGCTACACACAATTCTCAGATAAAAAAGGTGTGGATTTTGGACGAGGACAAAGTGATTAGAAAAGGGGAGGAGAACGCTGAGTAATTGATCAAACCTGCTCCCACAGCAAGGGCATGATGGGATGGTCCCACTGTTAAGCCTATTTTCCTCCTCTTTTTAGTGAATAGGACTGCTGGAAAGCACATAACCTCCTAAAGCAGACAGGATTGGGAGAGGTATTTCTTTCCTTCTTTATTTTTTAGCTGTAGACTTCAGGATAGTGATGGGCAAGTTCTTTTGACTCTTTCACAATATTGGTACAAAATCATGTCACAGTATCATGATACCGTTAAAGCAGTTTGGAAAGCACATTGGTAGATGTAAAGCGGTGTGTAATTAGTACCACTGCAAGGAGAGGGAAGATACAAGGGAGTCCCTAATGGGCAGGTAAGACACTTAAATATAAAGACTGTGTTTATGCTGGAGAATGGTGCATGATACTACAGCACTAATGTTGTTAGCTGTTACGGTACCCACCACTCCTGCGCTTTGGGGTAGATTCAGGAAACATGCCCTAATTACAGTAATTGGTTAAATTGCTGTATAGACATGCTTTATTTTGGAAATAGTGAACCTCACTTCAGTTGGGACTTCAATTAAAACCAGAGCCTGTATACCCTCTGCTGGGTTGTGTATTTCGTGAATTTTCAGGAAATTGCTGGTGTTAATCATGCTGTGAAGGTGCTACCCACCATCAGCCAGGGTGTTGGAAACTGGTCTTTATGGCAAAAAGTCTTACTCTGTGCATTCTTGTAAGGACAGGTAATTGATCTTTCCATATTAAAATGCAATTTTTTCCGTGAAATGAGGAAATAGAGCAGACTGCTATTAGAACCTGGCCCTGCAAGCTGTTCGGTGTCTGAATGGAGGTTGTACCAACCTGTGGATTCATTTAGTCACGGTCTTTGAGGTTCATTCCCAGTTTATACTTCATACAAAACTTCGGTTGAGATCTGCTTTGGCTGCAGTGACCTTGGAGTGCTCAGTGATTGCCGGCACTGAGAATTCAGGTTTGTTACCTAAATTGGTCTGTCTGTGGCTTTTTGCCTGCAGTGTCTATCTCTGTCTGCAGGCACATACACTCAGCAGGATGTTCCTGCTTCCTTGTGGCCGTCTTAGCTGGAACAAAGACTTCTGTGGCTACAGAAGTTCCTAGCAGATTAAATTCTTCTGTTCTTAGTAACTCCAGTGGAAAGCTGAAGCACCTCCGTTGCGTTCCAGGATTTATATTACTAAATTATCTACCTTCTCCTGTTTTGAGATAAAGTCCCCCATTGTTACGAAAGACGTTTGGTCCATTGAAGCAGGTGATAGCAGGTCATGTTCTAGCCTTTCCTGTCGAAGGCTACAAGTTTCTAGTGATTAGGATCTTTAAACTACGAGCCAGTCAGTAATGATGACAGTGCTCGTTCAGTCCGCAGGAGCTAGGTGGTCTCCACCTTTCCAATTTATAATGTAAAAAAACAACTAGAAGAGAATACAGATTGAAACAGCACCTGCAGCCAACAGCCAGGACACCAGCTGTGAGGGAGCCGTGGTGCTGCTCTGCTTGCTTGTGTCATCTGCAAATGTTACCGCCGAAGCAGTATTGAATAGATTATTGATTAAAAATATCGAATGCCAGTAAGCCACAAAGAAATTCTAGAAGAAAACATGGTAGAAGGAAGTCTGCTTCTCGCTCTCTCTCTGATAACAGTGATGCTTTAAAAACTAACTCCCTAGGAGATCTTAAAATGGCTCGTGCGTGCCACATTAGTGCTCTACGGTGGAAGATTTTGTTGCTCGGTGTCACACAGTAGTAAATCTAATGTCCTGGGGAAAAAGCTAAAGGTCTGTAATTCTGTCAGGGAAAAAAAGTCGATATGGAACCTTGACAAGTGCTGTCTTCCAGCACACGGTTAAATTCTGGTTGTTTTTTTTTTTTGGTATCTTCAAAACAACAGTTGCTTCATGTCACAAGTTCACTGTAAGAAGCTCAAGTTGTGTTTTGCACGTGTTCTAAATTTTGGAAGTCCCGTGTTAGAGTTACAATTTCTGCATTAGAATTTGTGCATTGCAGTTTCTCACTTTTCCTTGGCTACTTATTGTTCAGAGAGACCATGGATTTGATGCCGTTTTGGACATTTAGATTAAAATAAAAGTCCCTGTGTGTAGGTTACCTGAGCCTATCGATGCAAAAATACTCAGTTTGAGTAGGTGCTGCCTCATCCTCCAAAAAAAGCAGTCAAATCTCTGCATCACCTGCAACACCAGATGGGATGGAAAAATTCTCTTCTGATAACTTTTTAATTTACTACGTGCAATTTTGTTGTATATCTCTAGTAGAGAACCTGACTTGTTTTCTTTTTTTTTCCCAATGTATTTTTAAATGTCCTCTGATTTAATCCTAATTGACTATTGATCATTCTTCAACTGGCTACTGTCCAAGTACTCTTATTTTTAAATTTCTATTCATTGCTGCTATACTTATTGTCACTGATTGTTTTTATATTGATATTCTTGGGCTTTGTTTCATTGGCACTAACACACCTGCTTTTACCTAGCAGGCTTTTTGCCCAGTATAATTTTTATTGTTGCCGATTCACGGCTTTTGGGTCATCCACTAAGATGCTCTTGTACAACTATCATTTTTTGCTAATATTTCTCTTTGATGTTCCCAGGCAGTTACACTAACAATTGCTTAAATCCAGCTGAATTGCCCCTTTGACAATTCCAAGCACGTGTATTGTTGGTTGATGCTATATTCTGGTCTTAGAGTGTAAATACAATAGTTCAGAATATAAATATAATAGTTCAGAATAGTCTAGCAGATCAGTCTTTCTTGTACCTCCTTCTCTTTTTCCCATTCTGTACTTATCAAACTAATACCAATATTTATTTTTTAGCGTTCCCAATATGCAGTTTATCCAACAATTACATCAAGTAGGTAGTGATCTAGTGGAAAGTGTCCCTTGCCCATGGCAGGCGGTTGGAATTGGATGATCTTTAAGGTCCTTTCCACCCCAAGCCATTCTAGGATTCTACAATTGCATGGCATAAACGTTTCCACATCATTCAAGTCTGTGGTGACCAGGGTCAAGCAGATGTATCCTACACTGTGTCATGTATCAGACTTTGCAATTTTCATTCACAAATAAATGGTAAAAACAATATTCTAGTTGTTGTTTTACTCTGCATAACTAAAAGTACATTCGGTGCATGACTTTTCCTGGGCAAACCACTAATCTAATTTTCAATTCTAAAATACAAAGGGAAATTGAGACTTACTAGGTCTAACAAAGGTACCAATAAAGTCATTGCAGCCCATCTCTGCTCCTGGATAGCCCCTAAAGGGAGCAGCCTTCAGTTCATACTGGTCTGGTTCTGCTGGCATAACTATAAAAAGCCCAATTGCCTCTCACTTCAATGGGATCTGCACCCTACAAATCCTCTTTGGTTATCTTAAAACGTATACCCTGTGTTTTCCACCAGTCTAAACCTGACACTTAGATTAAAAAATAATAATAATAATGTCTGCAGCAGAGGACATATGTACAGGTTTATCAAGATACAATCTTTGTGCTGCATTTTTGTCACTGTGAAAAACAAGCTGACATTTGCGTTACCTTGCAATACCAAACGTTTATACATCTAGCCTTCTTTTACAGGATCTGATTAAAAATAAGAGATGATGTTTTTGTCCTGATTAAATTTGTTCTAAAAATCATGCAATAATGTGTTTAGATGAAATAGTATTGCTCTGTTGCTTGATTAAGGTAAGACTAATTGTGGGCATAATTTTCATCAAATTAACCGAAAATATCGGATGGGGGAAGGAAGAAGGGAAAAGAAGTCTATAACAGAATTAACGTTGCTCAACAACAGCTTGTCTAGACTGGAACGTGAATTCAGACAGGAACGGGGGCATTTTATTTTCAATAGGCATTCAGTATTTTCAACATTTCTCTTTTCAGAACCGGATTTCTCTTATCTGGATGCCCTGGCTCCTTATCAACCTTTGGCCATGAAATGTGTTTACTGCCCCATTGACACAAGACTGAATTTTATTCAGGTGTCTAAATTACTCAAAGAAGTCCAGGTAATGAATTTTTGTTGCCTTTTCTTATGTTTCTTCACACGTTCTTACAAAATAAGTTGATTCTGACTTCTACATTGAACAGTGACCAAATCAAGACAACACATAGATCTCTTCTTCCGTGAGAGAGCACACAGCATTCATAGAGTTATGGATTGGAAAGGACCTTCAAGATGACCCAGTTCCAAGCCCCCTGCCATGGGCAGGGACACCTCCCACTAGATCAGGTTGCCCAAAGCTCCATCCAGCCTGGCTTTGAACACCTCCAGAGATGGGGCATCCACTTCTGGGCAGCCTGTTCCAGTGCCTCACCAGTCTCTGAGTGAAGAATTTCCTCCTAACATCTAATCTAAGTCTTGCCTCTTTTAGTTTAAAGCCATTCCCCTTGTCCTATCACTGTTTGCCTGTGTAAAGTCCTTCATCAGGATGAGACCCTGCGAGCACGATACTTCTTGTAGCTGAAGCAAGAAGGCCTCGTCACCAGGCTCTCCTTGATCAGGCAGCCTGTACTAGATCCCAACCACCGGGTGGCCTTTAATTAGTCCAGTCCTTGATTTTTACCCACAAGCTCTCAACCTGTTTGTGGCTGTTTTTCAGAGGCAGCTCTTCACAATCTATCCATTTCTTAACATAGAGGGCAATACCCCCACCCCTTCTTCCTTGCCAAACACTTCTGAAAAGCTTCGAGCCCTTGATTGCGGAGTTGCAGCTGGGTGATTTTATCCTGCCATGTTCCCATGAATGAGCTCTCTTTTATCATCCTGCTCCAAAATAAGTATGAAATGACTGGCAGTGTCTGCACAGAGTGGCTGGAGGATCCTGAAAAGCTGCAGAGCAAGGGATGCGTACATTCCTTTCTTCCTTTTTAAGTATATTTAGTCATAATCACCTTTTCCCTTATTTTTTCCCTTATTCTTTCTCCTGTTTCTTTAAAATAAACCTGTCTGTGTTGTAATACAGCCTTAATGTCAGGGGTATCAGGTGATGATTATCCTCAGCACCATCAGCTTTAACCGTCTCCTCCATGGCTGTAACTTAATCATGCAGTTGATCCTTCCCTTGGTTGTGGGACCACTGCTTTGGAGTCCCACTCACAGGTTTCTTCCAAATCCACTGCTTTCCTCTTTCAAGATCTGGGTTTCTTCAGTGTAGGCAGAAGGGCAGAGTTGCCATATTTTCTCTGCTTCCCCCCTTGGCTCTTTTTGGCTTTAGTGGCCTCTCCTTACACTTCCAATTTGTTTCTACTGAAATTTGCTTTCTGACTCACGACATAAGTAAAATAATACCCAGTATTTTTTCTGGCTGAGCTTTTCCCTTGGATCCATCTTCAGCTTGTCAAACAGAAAAATGCGTGTTCCTCCAAACTTCCTAACAATGCCTGCATCATCTTATCTCATTGTTCTGTGGCCTGGCTTGTCACTGCACAACTGATGGAAGTTGCCATTGCCTTATTTTCTGACAGGTGTCTTCTTTCATGTTACAGCTGAAGCATAGTGATGTTTCCAATGCAGAAACTTCTGCAGTTTGCAGAAACACTGCTTTGTCCTTTGGCTTCCTTAAATCTTGGGGTTATCCTCATCAACAGCCTGCTCATGCTTTTTTAATACGCTGCTGACAGGTTATAAAAGCTCAGAGTTGTCTGTTTTGCTAATGTTTTTGCAGCCTTGCATTTTGATACATCTAGAATCATACAATCACAGAATTCTGTGATTCTACAGATAATAGATTCTATTCATTTTGATACGTCTGCCTCACTCTGTGCTATTTTGTGATGGTGCCCACCACTACTGCCATTTACTTCCAATCTAAGTGACAAGCCTTTGGAAGGAAAAGCTATTGAATATGTTGATTTTTCTCTCAGTATGGCAGCTAACATAACTGCTGATGCTGAAGTGGTGATTAAAGATAGAAATTTGGGTTTTGGTACTCAGGGCATTGTTTGTATACAAAGCAAAGACTGCCTGCTCCTGAGGCAGTTTGTTCCAGTCCTGCCTGGACCTTCTGTATTACATGTTTTGGATATTGTTTTCATGCAAATGAGTTATCTTGCTAATGTCAATCTGCAAACCTCTTTATGGCAACAATTACTGTTGTAGGGCAGTGCGTAGATACAACCAGACGTTTCTGTTAAGTCACCACAGTTTTCTTTTCCAGCCTCTCCACGTGGTCTGCCCGGAGCAGTACACCCAGCCACCACCCACCCAGTCTCATCGCACAGATCTGATGATAGACTGCCAACCACCACCCATGTCCTACCGCAGGGCAGAGGTGCTGACTCTTCCCTATAAGCGGCGCTACGAGAAGATCGAGATCATGCCAGAAGTAAGTAGCAAAAGGGGAGAGAAAGATGGTGGCTTCTGCTCATACAGATAGCTGTCACCATTTTAAATATGAGGAAGCAGAGGCACTGCAGTTTGTGTTAGTGGTACAGGACAACGGAAAGGAGTCAGAAACTGGGAGTTAGTAGCCAGGAGCCCTTTCTGCTTCCCCAGCTTTACTGCTGTCAGAAATCCCTTCCTTTGAGGAGCAGGATTCAGCTGGATGTTAAAGACATTGTAGTAAAATGCCTCTTTGTGTTACAGCAGTTTCAATGAATGGTTAATTCCTGCAGACTCCTATCGTCCAACAGGTTAATGGGTTGCTTGCAGCCATCTATAATGCGGACTACTTATGCCCGTAACATCTATTAATAATTTATTAACACCATAAATCATATATAAATGTGTTCAAGATACAAAGGGTGACCCATTTGCTAACAGATATGATCTTGAAATATTTTTTGACAATCCAGTCAGCACAAATGTGTCCAGTGGCATTTTACAAGCAGATGTCACTGCCTTTTGCAAACCACTGAATATGAGAATCTACTTTTCAACAGAGAGTAGAGGGAGGAAGTGCCCTTAGTTAAGCCAAATATGAGGTACAGAACCAGTACCCGTGTAACAAAATCCCTCAGCCAGTCCATAAAACCCATTTGTACCATTTCACATATGCCTATTTTGCACATAAATTCTGTTAGGAGCCTGCCCAGCCCACTGGTTAGAGGCGTGCCAGAGACAAGGAGGGTCTTTTTAATTAGAAAATATACTTGGATGCAACTCCATCATGGCATGCATATTTAATTCCTTTGGAAATTTGCATATTTATTGGATCCTATTAAACCTAAGACTAGTAAAACATGGCTTACATTCACCAACATGACCACAACAGGTTTTATTTCTGAGTATCTGCTATTTAGATTCTGCTGAAGCTATGGGATTTTCCCTGAACTGTGAAGGTGTAATTGAGCCTTTGTATGTGAGCCTGTCCCATGTCAGCCCTGTGAAGATGGTGGGTACCAGCTTTTTCTGCGAACAGAATGCAGATTAACACAGATGCTACAAATGAGCATTCACCAACCCTCGTACATTTTGAAGTTCCTGTCGGGGAGAGTTGTCTAAAAGACAGCTAGGCGGGTCCATGGGAGACAGAGATTCACTTTCTTGCTCTGTCAGAGTCTTGTATGATTAGCTCAAGTCTAAAATACAAAATGCAGCTGATGCTGGAAGGATGGAGCACAAGCACAACCAAGGACTGCAGAGTTCCCTGGCAGAGTTTGTTAGAGTGAAGGCAGCACTATGCTCATGGGGCTGGAGTGCACCAGGAAACAAGTCAGTGCTTCTCTTGCTGGCTTGGCTGTTTGCAGCAAGATCCCTTATACTTGAGGCTCAACAGGCCATGTGGATTCAGCCTCACTGGCAGCCACCAGTATGAAAATGCTCTTTGTTTCTCAACCTGAGATGTCCAGTGGCTTCTAGATGCCATCTATCACTGAAGTGAAGAGATTCTTACTATATGTCTTGGTCAAATGGTGCATGGAAATAATAGCACTTCCCAAAACTGCTGGGATGTTGGAAGAGGGTGGATGGTAAACAATGTGTTATTCACCAGGGTGGGAATAGGCATCAAAGAAACATGCAGAAAAAGGAGAGCAGGTGTCTAATGCATCCACTTTAACTCAGTGTTTGAGCAGAAAGATGTATATAGAGGAATATTGACAGAAAATACCCTTTATCTCCTCTGCCAAATTCATGCAGGAGTCCCAGTTTCAAAGCTATCTGTCTGCTCAGGGAGTGGAAACACCTCTTGTTATTTCCCATGTCCAGATGCTCTCCCTGGGTTCCAAAGCTGCACCCATCAACTTGATGAAACAAGCTTCGTGGCATGTAACCTCTCCTAAAAGTGGTTAAAATGGTTAAAAAACATATCTCAGATCCTCTCTGAGACTCAGGAAAGCTGTTTTCCTTCCCCTTTGGTGCCCCAGGGGGTAGTGTTTGCTTGCCTCAGGGGCTTCTTTGAAAGTCAGACCATTAGTGGTGGTATGCAAGGCTGTGGTTCAGGGCTCTTAACAGGATGCCATTCCCCAGCGCTGAGATATGCAAATCACCCTCAAAAAAGAGATCTTGATCAGTCTTTCCAAGGGAACTTGTTAGAGGAATAGTCATGCCAAATTTGTAGTGATCACAGACTGTCTCCCCAGAACAATCTCTTTTTTCAGCAGGTTTTCATCACATCACCGTTTGAGGCCGATTTTTGCTTCCAGCTTGACCTGCAGAGTGGTGATAAGGCATGGGAGGGATGGTACATCATCTCCTGCCCTTTCAGGCTTTGGTCTCAGTTTCAGCAGCATAGCTGATAGCTGCTGAGAAGTATTAATGCATAAATTATCCTATTCTGTGCAACCAGCCACAATCCTAAAGGATCGCTGTTTGAATTTTCAAATAAATTGGGGAAGGACAAGAGTGGTGGCAAAAAGATGGCTGTAACTTCCCCATCTGCTGGGTGGGTTGTGCAAGACAGGTTTGCAAATATGATAGATGAGGTTCCCTAATGGAGAGTATTTGCTGCTTTATGTCCTCTTTTCAATAGTTTCATCCAGGAAGACATTTGAATGGTGCCTGAATATTTAGATTTTCTGTGTATTTGTATTTTTGGGCATTTGTTTCAAATGGGCTGCCATCGTCTCTGGAGGTTTGACAACTCAAGTGGCAACTGGAAATGTTATTTTACAGCTCCTGGCGTATCTTGTGAAGGTTTGTTGTTTGTCAGAAACATGTTAACCTAACAATATTACCCACCAGCACTGTCCTTGCTCTGAAACGGAGATGTGTTCAAGCCCATGACTCAGTTCTTAGAGCTTTTAAAAACCAAACAGTTGGCTCAGCATGGCTTTAGTCACTACAGACTGACAGTGTGGTGGCGTGAAATTCCCTTTCCAAAACCCTATCAGCGGTTCAGGTTCTGGCGTGTTAGACTAAGGTAAATTCGCTGATACTGCTGGAGCTTGTCTACATTTCAGTCACCGAAGTCGGATCAAGCAGGGCCGTCGTATGTTAATGGGATTTACACTCGGAGCAACCTTTGTTTGGAGAAAGGTTTTAACAGTCCCAAGGCATCAGGCTGAAATGGCCCTCAGAGGTATTGCGGAAGCCTTTCCTCTTTAACTAATTTGTTCTTCTCAGCGTTTGCCTTTTGCTTTAAAAAATAATAATAATTTAAAAAAAAGGCTGCTTCCTGGAAATTGGTTAGGCATTGTCTATTCACAGGAGAACGATGGGAAAATGGAAAACACCTTCTGGAGCAAACAGATAAATTAAACAGTAGTGTTTGAGCAAATAATGTGCCTCCAGTTTAATTACAGCTGAACAATGGTGCGGATCACTTGACTTGAAGCAGCAGACTGACTTCAGCGAGGGCTGTGTTTTTAAAATACCCTATTTGCAAGTTCTTCAGGACATGGGCCAGTAGAGGAGAGTGTGACTGTGCAATGCACAGCCCAACGTGAAGTGAAATTACGAGGAACTATTGAGGAGAAGAATTAGGAAACCAGCCACTTGGCAGCCCATTATAATTATGTAACTTTCATTCCAGCCTTCCCTTTTCCGGTCTTGACTTCTTTCTCCATGCAGAATCTTGCCAATTCCTTGAGAGAAAGAGAGGCAATACATGGCTTCCATCTTACCTCTCCAACTTTATGCCATGTTTCGGGGACTAAAAAGTTTGATTTCTAAAAAGTTTCTTCGAACCCTCAAACTTATTTTGGTGACTTCACGTTACCCAGTCTCCTAACCTCTATATTCCTTTTCCCCTCACTATTTCTGCCTGTATAAAGATGCCACGGTCTCACATATCATAAAATTAAGATAACTGTCCTGCTTGCCAGTGCTGCTTTCATTCCTCAAGCTCACTGAATCCACTGTCTAGAAAATTGCCTGGCCCTGCCTCATTCCAGCATGTGCCCTCTCTGAATTTGGCCTTCACCCTTTGACATTGCACTGAAACTGCTCATGTCCTTCTTTTTGCCAACCTTTCCTTAGACAAAACCAGAGCTACCGTGGTCTGCAGTCTCCCTGATATACTTCATCACTGCTCAGTGCAATCAGCTCTTCTTTTCTCCACAAAAACCATCTCCCACCTCACTCCCATGCCTCTTCTCTCCTGGCCATTCAGCCTCCCATTGCTTCTGCAAAGAATTCTCCTCCCTCTTCTCATTTTTTGGGGGGCTTTGAATATGTTATCCCCCATTTCCTTCACTTTTTTTCTTTTTTAGCTGCACCTTTTCTCTGTTTAGTCCCATCCACAGATTGTTCTATTTAGATCAGTGAAACTCACGTTTGCTTTCCTATTCCCACCTTGGCTTTGCAAGCCCACGTGAATATCTGGGTTTGTTTCTTCCTCATTTTTGGTGGCTGGTTGTGAAGTAACTCTCTTTTCTAGTCAGGCACTCGCCTCTTTTTTCCCCAATAAGCTTCAACAACGTTGTGTTCTGACCTGGTTACTGTATTTTGAATATTTTGATTGATGCCTTCTTTATGTCTTTTAAATGACTCATCTTTTACATCCGTAAGCTGCCTGCCTTTACTTGGAAGATAGTTTGCATCTTCGCTTGCCCTACCTGTCATTTTTCATTCAGGTTTGAGGCTAATTTCTGCTCCTGATGGTTCCGGCTTCCGCTGTCCTCTTGTAAGTTCCTCAAAAAATTGTTTCCTGCCTGCTCCCAGCGTGCTGGGGAAGAGCTTCATTAAACAGCCATAAATCTACTTCATTATACTTTTTAATTACCTCCTTAGAGCTGTCCCTTGGCACAGTGGAGGCTAGAAGCCAGAGGTTAGTGACCCACCCAGGATTATTTCCTGTTGGTTGCTCAGGACACATCCTTCAGTTTCATCTCCACACTTCAGGGACAAAATTCATCACATTGCTCTGAAGCCCTGCTCCATTAGCCGGACTTTCAAATGGGGCAGAAATGCAAGAAGCAGTGATAGGGAGGACAGCTGCCTGCACCACATGCATGGGAAAGGAGGGATTTGTTTTGTTGTCCAAACACGCAGGAACACCCCGTCAGCCTCCACTTTATTTCTTCACTAGGTGTTGGCTCTGTGGAAGACTAAGGCTGACGAAGAGCAAGCAATGACACCAAAACCTTTAGATATTTATGGCATGATCTGCCATCCACGAAAGTTAATGAGACTTTAAAACGTGCTGCAGAGAGAATCGTAGCAGACCCACAGGGACCAAGAGGGCTGAGAAGTTAGGGTTTGTTCCGCAACCCTGTCATCCCATTTAAAAGGCTTGGATTCTGTAAAATCCAAGGCTGAAATCTCAACAAGACATCACTCAGATAACCCTGTAATGATTATATAGATGCCCTTAGTTCTGTATTTATTATTCTCTGTTGAAAATGCCCTTGTTCCTTTAAGTCTTGTTAGAAAGATCCCCCAAGTAATTTCCACTCTACAGCTCTTCCATTCTTATTTAATACATTTCCTGGTCCATATTTAAATCTCTAGACCCTTTCCCTTCAGTGCATTTATACAACCACATAACTTTTTGTTTCCTCTGCAGGATCCGATCCTTGCAGACTCAGACTCTGCCTGATTTAGCAGATGGTGTAAAGCCAAAGCTGAGTCTGTGTGATACATTGACCCACAGCATAATCTCTTGTGCATTTCTCTGTCTGGTTTCCAGTGACTCGACAGCAGAGCTTCTGGCATTTCAGTAGTGAAGGGATAAGAAGAGGCAGGGAGGTAGGAGCTGAGGTAAATTGTCTTCCTTTCCTAACATTGTCACCCAAATAAAGATAGATGACAAGGTAAAGACAAAGTTTTTTAATTCTGTTTAGAAAACTGACTACATAGGTCTTCACTGCTTGTAAGTGCAAGGGGTATTGTACGGATTTTAAGCATGTGGAGTATCTGGGCACTGTGTTCTTACTAAAGATAAACTGTGAGAGTGCTCCTTTGTGTGTGATGGATATCAGAAATGGGGTTTGATGTGTGTGAGAGGCAAGGTGAGTGGAGGGATGGAGGATTAGGCAGGTTGTTTTCTGTTCATACCTTGCTGAAGACAAAATATCTCAGCTTCACTGAAATTTTTAGGATCACTAGGAATTGGTGACTCCCTCTGAAGAGAGGAAGGTCTTTAAATCTTTGTGTTTCTCTGATAACACGGAGAGGATATTTTTCTGTCACATGAGAATTGTATCCTTTTTAGGGACTATGATGTAGGTGGGAATCTCTTCATACCTGGCAAGCTCCAAGACTGTAAGCAATCATTTTGCACCTAGAAGTGGAATAACCCTCATGGGTTATATGGCCAGAACCCAGCCATAGTTAGGAACAGTGTTTAAAATGTTCCTTGTAAAATGGAAGGCACTAACTTCAAATCGTGAAGACTTTTGCCCCTGCTGTTCCTACTAGAATGCTATTCGAAACCCCACAGCATCTGATGGCTAGAAACATCCTAATTTCCAGCCTACATATACTCCTGCCTGGTCTGCACATACTTACTCTTAACATCATGTTTTAGCATAAATACATTTTCTCTTTTGTTGGTGTTTTCCCTGTGGTGTTTATGTGCAATAATCAAATTCCCCTTTTGGCTTTCTTTTTGCCAGGCTAAACAAGCCAAGATAATTCAGTTTTCTCTTACAAAAGAGCTTCTCCTACCCTAATTTACTCTTCAGTATATCTTACTTGAACTTAAATTACCCACAATTTACAAGTATTTCAGATGAGATCTTGCAGGGCCCAATGTAACAGCAGTAGTTCATCTCTGCTAGAACTACCTGATACTTTCTGGAGTTGCATTTGGCTTTTTCATGGCTGTGTCACATCTGTGACTCTCATTTCTCATGGGATGGACTAATAAACGTGGACTCTTCACCTCTATCATTTCCAGCAGCTGCAGCTCGCGGCAGAAATCCTCAATATTAGCCCAGTCCCTGGCCTTGCATTTCATGCTACTGAATTTCATCTTGTTTTTCTGACTCCAGTTCTTGAGGTCATCTGGTTCTTCCTCTATGATAGCATGACTTTTCTTTCCATTAAGGGTGCTTCTACAAACTTCACTGGGGCCTTCTGAACGCTCTCTGCTCTGTACCAAGGTCAATAATAAAAATTGGATGGGAAGAGGCTCAAGACTGACCCTTGCGGAATTGCAGCAACAACCCCGTAGTTGTCTGGGGATATCTTTCCTTTAACCAGCACTTTCCCCACCTCAGGACTGCTGTAGAAATCTACAGTTTGTAATTTCCCATGTGGAGCTTTGCTAGTGCTTTGTGAAGCACAAACTGTGGCTGCTGTGCTTCCCTCAACAGATGTCTTACCAGAGAAGGATGTTATGTTTGTTGAATGTGATCATTTTTTGACGATTTCTTTTAATTTTCTTTCCATTTACTATGTTACTACATCACAGTAGCTTGACTAATGGACCCCTTAGTAGGATTTCTGAGCACTAGGTATTGCACAAGGACTGAACAAACCCGATCCCTGCCCCAAAGAATGTATTACACTTTATTATTTCTTTTATTTTTCTGGCAAGGTGTTGAGTTCATGGTGTGTCTGTCCTGCCCAGCGGCATCACAGATTCATTTCATGTCTTTCATTTTTCTGATTTGATTCAAAGTTGCAACTCTGGGTCCTATTTCTAATGCAGAGATGGTATATTTTTATGGACAACTTGCAAATCTGGAAAATACAGGTGAAATGCTGATGTAAAAAATGTCCCTTTCTAAATACACATGCTGTAAACTTTCATACACATCATTTCTCGTCTTAAAGGGATTTTAATTACTGGTAACCTTTGATGCATTTACCTTCACTGCAGTCATGGAGGGTGAAGATCCAGCTCATCTCACCCAACTGTTCAGCCTTAATTTGTTTTTGACAGAAGTTTCATATCCCATCGTCAGTCATTGGTTAGCTCTTCATAGCCAAGAGGAGATTTTTTTGGCTCGTGACTGAAGACAGCAAGAGACCTGAAGTCCAGGCTGACTTCAGGTTGAGAGTTGTCCTCAGTGAAGGACGTGGTAGGAACTTCAGAGTATGACCTATTGTTTTTCTGCATAAACAACTGTAGGTTGGCTAGCAACAGTCTTTGGGTTCACGTAATATGTGTCAGATCTCATTTTGTTGGGGAAAATGCGATCCTACAGGAAAGTTTTGGCTGCAGTGTACAGTAAGAATGTGTTTACTCTGTAAGAACGTAGGTGGACAATGGAGCAAAACCCTCCCCAGCTGACTCCTCTTTCCCTCGGCTGTTGCAGGGTTTGTTCACGTGGTTGCACCTGAGACCAACACTTGCATTTTCAGACCCCTGAGAGTTAACGACTTTTGCTTTTAGCTTGGTCTCTTTTTTAATCTTTGCTTAACAGGAGAGAATTCAAGAACTGAAGCACACAATGTGCGTACAAAGCCACAGAGGTTTGTCTCAAGGCAGTCCAAGCGCTCATCCATATGCAGGGGACTGATTAATGTGCTGTTAGTGCTCAGCGCCGTGCGCCTCTGCTTTCGTGACTTTCCTGATGCCAGCGTGTGGCGGTAGACTTGCGATAATGACTGGAAGGAAGAAGCACTTCTTGCATGGTGGGGGGCTTTTCAATCTCGCAGACAAAGGCGTAACAAGATCCAGCAAACTGAAAGCTGGACAAATTCAACCTTGAAATAAGACACGGTTTCCTAGCTGCAAGGAAAATTAAAGTTTGGAACAGCTTGGCGAGAGGAAACGGTGGAGTTGCTGCTGCTTGGAGCATAGACAAGATTTGCTATCTCTCCGAAAAAGGTTTCTTTAATCCAGCATTTGGGGAGAGCTCTGTGATTTGTGTGTGCAGGAGGTCAGTCGAAAGGAGGATAGCAGCGCTGCCTGGTGTTGGTGGGTGAATTACTGGATGTGATTAAATGACCTTTTTGGTTTGGGTCAGTGAAATTCTATAATAAAAGGGTCGGCTGCAACACAGAGAGGGCTCCGAGATGAGGCAATAGCTTAGAGAACATAAAATTAAATGTCCATCTTACTGCCTTTTTGACTGTTAATAATTAATGTATTGCTGTTTACCAAGTGCATGGTTAAAATGTGCATAAATGTTAATACAAAAGTACTTCAGGGGCGAAAGAGGACTTTGATTCTAGGCATCTCTCTGGTTTTTAAGGGTCTTTCTCCTCACAGTGTTTGTCATTTTGCCACGTATTCTTCATTACAGCCCATTTCCTATCAATCCTCCTCTGGAAGGCAGTGGGAATGGAAAGTGCCTTTGACCACTGCTAAACGCAGTATATCACCCTGCTGCAAGTATTTTTAGCTCCCAGGAGAAATCTGAAGCTATGATTATCATTGTATTTTTATTCTCCTTGCCTTCCAAACCAAACTGTAAAGGCTGTATTACCTGCGTTAAAGATCTTGAGCAGAGTCCCAGAGGGAAAGCAATCGGAATTGCTGCCACTGAAGCCAACAGAAAAGCCTTCTCCATGCTTTGATGGCAAAAGGATTAGGCCAGGAGATTTTTGAAGTAAAGTTGGCTTGTTTCTCTGTTCACAAGGATTAGAGCTTTGTAGTAACACAGTAATCACCTACGTAATAGTAATTTACAGCAAGCAAGAGTACTGGGCAGTCAGGTATTGGTACCTGAAGCTTCTGGAAAGATGGCACGATTTAGTTTTGTCTGTCCTTTGCCTAGTTTGGATCCTGTTGAAAACTCACTAGATGGCTTTTGGTAGGGAATTGAATCTTCCATTGCCTCAAGTGGCATATTCTCCAAAATGGGAATACGCCATGCTTTTCTAAAAGCCATTCCGTTTCTCTTCCTATTTCATGTGTGTGAGCTTCTGGCAATCCAAGGAGAGCTGGTGCTGCCTCGCTGCCAGGGGGCCAGCAATAGCTGGGTCCCCAGAGTTCCGACGTTTCAAAACAGCTCCTTTTCCTGGAAGTCAAGCTCCTCACATCTGGCTCCAGCTGGAGGTGCTGCGTGCTTGAAGACGAAGGGGAATGGAGTTCAGATGAAGATGGTCTTGGAGAGGCTCTTCCTACATGAGATGAGATGATGGAAGCTGGGGAGCTGGTGGTATGACGGTTGGGAAGAACAGACCAGCAAGTTCTGTCCCTTTAGGTGCTACCTCTTTGCAAGTGAAAAGCCCTCCCACCCACTGGTGTAAAGTGTGAGCCATCTTAGCCATATTTATTTCATGAGGCACCTGTAGGGTTTCCTCACACACACAGAGCACACTTTGGGTCCACAGCAGGTAATACAAGCTGGGAGTGATCCTGGGAGACTGCTTGTGCTGCTGGCCCTTACAATGGAAGATGATCTTCAGATCTGAGATGATTTTTTAAGGTCCCTTCCAAACCCTAACATTCCGTGATGTGCACACGGGTTAAGGCTAGATCCTGGCTGCAGTCCTGGGCAGGACTCCAGGGCACCAGGTGTCCAGCGTATCGTCATCTAGAACCCATTCTGAGGAAAAAAGAGGATAATTTTTCTGGTCACGAGCACCCTTTTCTGCAGAATTCCCTTGGAAGCATAGCTGGGAGAGGTGCTGCCCAGCTGCCAGCTCCACGTGGACTGCCAGTGCTGAAGATCTTGGGAGGCTGCCACCGAAACTCAAAGCTGGAGCCAAGCCTAAATTTCATTTCAGAGGGGAATTATGTAGAAGTGGCAGAGTTTCTGTGCAGCGTTGTAAGAAAAAATGTCACACCAGTCAAGGGAGCCAGTGGGTTTTTGAGGGCAAGCTCTTCTCCCAACTGTTCTGCAGTCTGAATGCTGCTAAGGAACTGAAAGGAAACTGGCTTTGATTTTTCATTGTACATCAAGGTAACAAACAGTAAATTATGCTCAATTAGATTGAATTTTACTCATCAGAATTATTAATAAAGTAGTTAATGTCTTTTTAAATTAGATTTCTCTTTAACTGTCTTGTTTCGTGTGACTTGCCCTGATTACCGAGAACCTCTCCCTGCTCTGCTCCCATAAAAGTCAGGAGCTGTGAGAGCCAGGAGGAGGGATGAGCAGGTAAGAGGAGCACTCTGTCATTGTACCAGTGGGTTTGTGTTTACAGTTCATTAGTCCATGTTTAAAAATACCACGCTGCCAATTTAAATCACAGCTGGGTTCATACAAATTTTGAGATTATCACTTTGCTGAACACAATCCTTCTTTTGCTTCAGCTTGCAGATTCGCTCGTGCCCTTGGAGATTAAGCCTGGTATTTCCTTGGCAACAGTTTCTGCCGTGCTGCATACTAAAGACAACAAGCATGTGCTGCAGGTACAGTATAATGGGAAAGGGAGAAGAATATCCTTACACAGGGTTCCCTGCCATCTGGGACCACAGCTGTTCTCGTGAGGCAACCCCTCTGACAACTCCTTCCCCACCAGAGCAGCGTCCTCGTCGGCTGCTTTGTCCTGGTATGTGCAAGGGAGGAATTACACTTGGAGTAGAGAGTGGGATGCATATAAATCTCCCCACTCTTATGTTATTGGCCGTGTGCCTAGCTAAGATAAAAGGGGAAGAGAGATTATTCATGAAGAGAGGCCACAAATCAGACTGCTGTCTTCCACAACCTGTACGTCAGGATCAGCATCAGCCAGCCTCTCAGGGACTTGGAGTGGAGGGTCAGAGGGGAAGGATGACCTAAAAGATCAGACCCATGAAGGGACTGTCTTCCTTAAGTCGCCCTGTTCCACAGGAAGCAGATTGTGCATCCTTGTATGAAGTAGGAGCTAACACCAAAGGTTAGATGAAGAGAAAATCCCTCTCTTCCTACTACCTCCTTTAGGCTAGCTCTGCAATTCCTGGCATTAGAGCTCTGAGGAGGGATGTGGTGTCTGGTGGACCTGCAGAGCAGTAGATGCCCCATCACTTTCTCCTTCGATGCATGGCAGTGCAGGAACTCGGTGCGTGATGCTGTGGGCTGGGCTGGGCCCATTACACTTGGAAAGTGTCATTAGTGCAGGGACATAAAGGTTGGTTAAATATTTATATCAGTGCACAGCAGACAAACTGCCTTACTTTTTCCAGGTCAGTTCCCTAGATACACACTAGGCGATGCTAAACAAATTGAAGTATTAAAATGTGAGTGGGCTGAGTCCGCTTTCTCCTTTCTGTGTTGCTCGTTTGCTCCTTTCTCTGCTCTGATTCCTGATGCCAATTAAACTGAGATCCAGGCGCAGTCTGCGGGAGCCCTCATACAGGTGCAGGTGAACCAGCACAGGGCTATCTGTCAGCACTGGCAGAGCCTGGGAACTCTCAAAGGTACAGAAAACGTGCAGACAAGCTCTAGAAAACCCAATCTATGAGCACAAAGCCACGTGAGTGATTCACGCCCAAGCAACATCCTACGTGCACCCAGACTCGTCAACTTCAGGGAGAATGGTTGTTTTTGTAAAGTGACTCAGTGCAAGCCTGTTGGTGGAACCGGAGCCCGAGCAGGTAGCATTTCTCTCCCACGATGAAAAACAGCCTTCTTTTTCTGCTGAAGGAAACACAGGGACAGCACAGCAGCAGGTTCAGACATGATGCTGCTCGGTGGGAGAGGCACGGAGCTGCGAGGAGCCCAGGCTGTCACCTGGAGCTTACAGATCACTGCACAAGGCTGCTTCGGGCGGATTCCCTGCGTGTTGTGCAGACACATCCCTGGCAGATGGTCTTGCCAAAATTTCGGGGAAGTTTTCTCCAGCACCTTTTTCCCAAGAACTGGGTTGCTAGTTCACTGGGAAAGCCCGGTGCTGATACTTCCCCGGAATAATTAACTTGGCACAGGACACGTGAACCTATTTGACACAGTAATTTCCTCACTGTGCTTTATAAAGCAATCAGCTTTTCATCTCCATGAAGCGATCTTTCAGAAGGGGTCAGTTAACCCCACACGGTGCTGGGTTAGCTACCACTGGCCGTGCTCATCCCACCTCTCCCTGCTAGCAGAGGAGGCTCTCAGGAATGAGTTACGGCACACAGCTTTCTGAGGCAGCTCAAAATTATACCCACCTCACACTCCATTGATTTTTCAGGCACTGCAGCATCTGTCGTGCCTGTCTGTATTCAAGTTCATCCTAAAGGCTAATTTTTTCCTGAGGCCAGTGAGAAATTACCCATTTTCCTCGTTCCCCAAGTTGCTGCTTGCTCTGAATTTGCCAGTTTCCCAACCTGTTGCATAATCTACACTGTGATTTTCAAGGCATTGACTCCTTTAAGCCGTGATTCCTAGAAAATTTAATAAATGATAATAATCTAGTGTGATTCACTGCATTACCAAACATCTTCTCATCCATTAGCTCCCTCCAAAGCCTCCACAACCCCCTGCCAGCAAGAAGAGAAAGCGAGTGAGTGAGGACGTCCCAGAATGTAAGCCTTTGAAGCCGCTGCTGAGTGGCTCCATTCCCGTGGACCAGTTTGTGCAGACGCTCGAGAAGGTAAAAAGTCTGGGGTGGCAAGCACACGGTTCAGGCGGGTTCCTGCAGGTCTCAGAAATTTGCTGCTTTTCTAGCAGGGGGAGGGAAAATCATTTTAGTGTGGCTTGAAATGGAGAGAGGCTAGTGGGCTGGAATGTGCATCCCTGTACTGAATACAGAGCGAATATTTCCCCGTGGAGGCGTGTCCTGATGTAGGGGCTTCATGTCCCTTTTTTGTCCCTCATTTCCTCCTGGCTTCCCATGGACACAGAGCTTTTAGGGTCACTCCGAGTGACATGTATCAGCTGATTTCCAATACATGTGACCAGTGGAGAGGAGATCTCAAAAGTATTTAAGTTCCTGAAAGTTTTGTGAAGGCGATGTGGCTGAGTGAAGAAGAGGTCCTGGAAGTGCCTCCACTGGTGGAAGAAGCTTTCTGGAGAGCTGCAGGATGAGGGGGTTGCTGGCTGAACTTGGAGGCAGTTGGGCACTGCAATGTAGAGCCCTGTTCCCCCCCTGCTTGACACCATGCAGAAAATGGATAGGAAAAAGGGCAGGATTGCCTGTGAGGAAGGTTTCCGCGGGATTTAGTAGGTCTCTGCTATCATCTGCTTTGAAGCAGCAATGTCAGCAAATGTCTGTTTCTGTAATTAAAGGAGCCGTTTGTCCTCTTTGTCTCTCAAGAGTCTGAAGTTGGCAGTTGCACATGAACCAGTGTAGTGGAAACTATTGACTTTAGCCTCCCCGTGCTGTAGTTAATCCTTCTGTATAATGAGGGTCGTAGTTAGCTTATCTTGTGTTTCCTCTGCAGATCCCAGAGATCTAGGATATCTGCAGTGCCATGCTGCATTTTGCTGATACTCTTCCCCTTTCCTCCTCCCTGTGCCCCGAGCTTTCATCTCTGTTTGCCTGCATTGTTGTAACATCTCTTTTTTACTCCCCAATGCCATGTCTAGCATGGTTTCAGTGATGTGAAGGTGGAAGACACAGCCAAGGGCCACATCGTCCTCCTCCAGGAGGCAGAAACCCTCATTCAGATCGAGGAGGACTCCACACACATCATCTGCGACAACGACGAACCTTTGAGGGTGAAGCTGCGTGACCTGGTTCTCAAATTCCTGCAGAAATTTTAGCCCAAGGACACAGAGCTTTTCAGAGTTGTCTCCAAAAAGAGATGATTTCCTAATTTGGAGAGACCAGAAACCACCTTTTCCTTCATGGAAAAGCAAGGGAGTATTTTTTAATATCGCTATATTTTTTTAATTTAATTTTTAACCAGTTTTGGAATACTTTGAAGGGGATTCCTGTACTGTAAAATTGTTTGTTAGAATCTTAAAGGAAACGTGGATTGCAGAGTAAATAAATAGAGTGTCTATTTACAAGGTCAGGGTGAAGTTGTGTGCAGACATAGACATTTCAGCGTGACACCATCAGGCAGCAATGCGTGCCCCAGTCCTTTATCTGAGAAAACTCTGCAAGAATATGGAAACAATGGCCTCAGATATCGAGAGACTTAGCTTTCTCCCCACTGTTTCTTCCCAACCACCAGATCCACTTTCCTGTCTTTCCTCTGTTTACACTCTTTGTGCTGGTGTTTTTCAGTGGACGTGGCACAAAGAGGACT
This sequence comes from Nettapus auritus, assembly GCA_011076525.1. Lineage (NCBI taxonomy): Eukaryota > Metazoa > Chordata > Aves > Anseriformes > Anatidae > Nettapus > Nettapus auritus. Next base: position 116,935,309 of record CM021767.1, read on the forward strand.
GGGGCAGTTGGGAAGGCAGAAATTATACAAACCAAAAAAAAAAAGGGGGAGGAGTATGCTGGACATGTACAATAGCTTCAAATTGGCAAGAGCGTAGCTGTTCCCCACAAAAGCAGAGGGATTTGGGGAAAGCTCTATGCTTTAGCAGGTGTTTACTGACACTCGCCTCCCATTAGGACCAGATTTGTCCACCAAGCTCTAGGCTCTTCGCCAAGGCACACAAAAGACTGGCTTGTCCTGGGTGCCTCCATCGTCAGAAGTACCACCTCCAGGGGGATTGTGATCCGAGGGCAGTGCCTGGCTTTCCCTCTGTGCCCTATTTCTCTCTTGGCCGTTGGGGGAGCTGAGGCAACTTCGTTCCTCTCTTAGATGCTTCCGTTAGTATGTAAGGGTTAGCAGCACAAATTTGGGGCCCAGAAAGGTAACTGGGAAGGGAGGCTTCCAGAAGTACAGAAGTAGTTAAACTCCCAGTGCTCATGCAAAACCTTTGAGGTTTAAGTGCCTCTTGTTTCTACCTTCCAAAAACCTGTCCTGTCAGCCCCCACATTCCTAAATCTTGGCTGAAATTCCAACAGTCACTTAGACAAAGCCATCTGTACTGCAGACCTAGGGAGGTTTTTCACTCTCAGAATCATGTATTTGGGGCGTAAACTTAGTTAATAGTATTGCTTTTAAAAGCAGCTGATTTCTCAGATTTACTGCTGGTTTGTTTTTTTATGGAACTACTTTGTATTTATTTGGTGTTAAAAATAAAAAGCATAGTAAGAATGCCAAGGAGGATGCACATTCTGTGGTTTATAAAAGCATCCGCATGCCCCTTCCACATTTGCCTGTGTGTGTGCATCTACACATTTGTAAGATATAACAACTTCAGTTTATGGCTTTGGGGAGATTAAGGCAGTGGAAGAAGAGCTCTGTAATAAAAACTATTTGCTGTTGCAGTCTCTGCACCGTATTTCCTACACATTAGGGATTCCTGGGTGTACAGGCTCCAGCCTCCCTACCTTTGCTTTGTGTGTGTGTCATGGGCGTGAGAGAAATAGCGTCATTAAGGTGATAAAAACCTCAGTTGCAGTAGCATTAATCCTAATAAGAGTTTACAACGTTTGCGGTGCTTCAGCTTCTTTATCATCACTTGAAAATGGAATAAAAGAATCGGACATATTTCACCTTGTAATTAAAGCTCGAGGAAGATTTTTCTCCACACACAAAGGCCGTGTGAGAAACTCAGCTGAGCTGAGTAGGCCAGGGAGAAAGAGGGGGAAGCATGGGCCTTGTAGCATGCGAGTCTTTCTCCTCGTTAACCAGACCAGCTCAAATTTGTACTTATAATAAAGATTTAACTCATCACCCTAAGAACCCAGAGCCTCAGGCCCAAGCCTGTGCGTTACGCTCGTTGCATCCACTTTTGCTGAGCATAGGCAGCCTGGCGGCACGCCAGTGGGCAGAGGTGAAGGCAATGGTTTCTGCTTGCTGAGGCCGTGCTGGAGTGGCTGAGGAGTTGGAAATCTATGTGAAAGTGTTGCTGTGGAGGTGACAGTGTCAAGATCAGTTCATCATGAGGAGGTTGCTTTGGGGTCTGCCACAGTGTGAAGAGCAAGGCCCTGCAGCACCAGGGCCGTGCGCTCACTGAGAGGATGTGAGGGGAGAAAAGCTTCCTCATGGACTCACCCCTCATTATACACACAGATTAGGCAGAGAGGTTTTTTACTTCTCAAGGTCTTCAGGAAATACTTAAATGTGAAGCTTGAGATGGCCTGTGTCAGCCACAGTAGCTGCCTCACAGCAGTGGCTGGTCCTTAATTAGGCCAAACAAACCCCAATGCTCCGAGCTCCTCATGGAAACCTCTCAGTGCTAAACTGACAGAAGTGGAGGGCTCCAGTCTGGTCCTGCCTCTGACAGATGGTTCTGGACTTGTTCCTGGCTTGGTGCCTCACTTCCCCTTATGCAAAACAGAAATCATGCCATCCTCCTCTGCAGGCTGCCTCAAGACTTAGAGCCGAAAGCTGCTGCAACAGAAGTCGTATGAAAAGCACAGCGGCGTGAGGGTGATTCAGGACCTGGGAGGGGGCTGCTGTGCTTATTGACAGAATTAGAAATGCAAAAAAATAAAAAAAATAAAAAATAAAAAATAAAATAGTTTTTAGCTCAGTTCACTACTGATGTAATTGGGCTGTCACACAAAAACCTCTCAGTTGGGGTGAAAAGCCATGACCCCTACCCATACCAGCCATGCCGATACTTTTAGCACATCATCGGGCAGCCAGTGGGTTTCCAAAGGCTCTGCCACCCATCCTGGAAATAAAATAAACAAATAAATAAAATTAAAAAATAACAGCTTTCACAATTTTCCTCCTGTCATTTTGGGCAGGAAAACTTTTCACAGCTCCAGTCCAGCAACTGAAAACTGATTCATGTCTTTCTTATGAACAGGTTGTGCCTGCTGGAAAAATAAACACATTTGGGGGGGGGGGGGGGGGGTTTGTTTAATTGAAAAGTCATTAAAATGGGAAAAATAAGTGTTTGTTCATTCTGCACAGAAGAAGGACAATAAATAGCATTTCTTCTGGCTGGGTCAGTCCTGCAGAGGTAACCATGGCAGCCCAGGAGAGATGCGAATGGAGGGGGAGGAATAAGATGGATGCCAAACACATTTAAACCAGAGACGCACGCTTTGGTGGGCAAGCACCAGCAGGGGTTTCTGTATCTCTGCCAGAAGGAAAGAAGCCTCCTGGCCACCACCGTGCGACGTTCGCTGTACCATGGCCATCCCCAGTCCCTGTGACCGTGGGTGACAGGGTCCCACATCCCTGCTGCGCTTCACGAGCTGCTCTCACTAATTAAGCCCAAACAGTGCTTGCAGCGGGGCTGCTCCTCAAGCCCCTGGTGAGGGATTAATTCTCGGTGAGCTTCCCTTCCTGCCAGCCAGGGCTCTGTCACCAGGCCGGGGAATAGTGGGGAGAAAAGGTTAAAATCAACCTTCCGCACTGCTGGGTTTTACGGAACGGGTATTGCTGGAGGAAAGAAGTATGCTATGATTTTGTTCTATTAATTACAGCCTGAATAAAAACAGCTGGACCAAGTCATTAAACCCCAGGTTTGCACTCTCTCACACTGTGCCCAGGTGCAGTCGATGCCCTTGGGGCCAGCATTAGGTCCCCATTTACCCATCCCATTACCACCACAGGACCTGCCACCTGGGCCATGCCATTTTGGGGACCCACCACCAAGTCTTGTGGCCCACAGGGACCAAACCATGGCTCTGACCATGGCCACATCCTGCGTCTACCCCACGGTCAAGTAGTGGCTCCATGGCAGGCTCCTACCGCTTGGCCAGGAGGGATCCGCTCAGCCCCATGGCGCAGGGATCGTCCCAGACCCAGTTCAGAAGTCACATCAGATGTTTCCTGCATTTTTATTGTCAGGGCTAAGGACCACATTTCGAGCCTCTTTGCCTGAAAAAATAAATTATTCCCCATCTTTTCTGTCCCTTTACCCTGTCCTCGCCCCAAGCTTGTGGGGCTGATGTCTGCATCTCATGTCAGGTGAGGCCAGGCTGCTGCGGGCCATGAAGGCTGGGAGAGCAAAATGCCTGGAGAGCAAAATGCCTGAGGCCGACATAACTCAGACAAACTTTGGGGTCAGCCTGAGCTCAGCTGAGAAAACCTCAAGCAACCACTGGCTCCATCGCAGCAGCAATGCAGTAATTACACCCCAGGTGTAGGCCCCGGCCTCCCTCCTGGTCCTCCTTGATGCTGTTGTCTTGCTGTCAGTGGGTTCCCAGTAACAAAACGGGACTTAACAAGGCTGCCCCCAGTCATGGGGGCTGCATGGGCAGAAGCAATGCCCCAGGTTCCTGCTCCCAGCCCAACCACAGCGAAAACCACCTCAGTGTGTCTGATTTTTGTTGCCATCATCTTGGCAGCCAAGCGGGTGTAGGGGCAAAGCTTAAACCCACTGACACAAGAGAGCCGGGCCCCTGCTGAGAAGAACCTGTGAGAAGATCATCCCAGAGGTGGTAGGAACAGGGTTTACACCTCACTTGTGGATTTTTTTTAAATCTTCAAGGGAAAAAACAAAACCAAAACGTCGGGTTTCTGCCACAGTGCTGCTCCAGGATGTGCCCCTCAGGGGGGTAGAGCTGACCTCCAGGAAGGCACTTAGAAAATGGGTGACATTTGCTCTGGGATGGGTTTGTGTTTGATTATTTGTGTGTGTGTGTGTGTGTTTTCTTCTAGATTAAATTACTTAGTGGCTTAAAACGCTTGGTGACAATTATCCTTCCCTTGCAGGCACAACACAGAGTGCTGTGCAGGGCTTTCATTAATTGTCTGCCTAACAATAATAACTGCTCGTTTCCCTCTGACTGCTCTTAATATTTACCAGCCTGAGCCTACAAATTACAGAGCCCGTCCATCGGCCCTGCACATGCAGTCACTGGCGGCTGCGGGTGCTGTGCTGCAGCGCTGACTGCCTGTTCCCCTTCCCCAGCCCCCTCTTCATTGCTCTGAAGCCATTTGGCCGCTCTGTGGGGCAAAACCCTGCTTTGCCCAGGGGGTTAGGGCAAGCCCAGGGTCCCCCAGTGCTGTATGGCACCGTAGTTCCACTGCCTGAGTCCTGTTGTGATGGGGCTGAGAGCAGGAGCTGGGCACGAGGTGCTGGGCCCTGAGGTGCTGGGCCCCTCTGTGCCCTGCGTGGCCACTCTTTGCCTGTCAGCCTGCTAACACCACCAAGAAAATACTGCCTCTAAAACCCGATTTTTCTTCCCAAAGCCTTCCAGAGGCCGTCGCTGGCAGTGAGCCGGGGGCATAAATCCTGCACCTCACTTAGTGCAGGCCCAGCGATGCTCTCTGAAATGCAACAGGGCTGCAGGGATTTATTTATGGCATTGCCACAGCACCAGTATCCACCTCACACACATCCCAATCCCATACCCTTTGGTTTTGGGGTTTTGTTCATCATGGCACAGCACTGCCGGGATATACAGGTTTGTGGGTTGAGAAGCAGAGGGTGAGCATCCTTCAGCTGGGCTCCTGCAGGAGCTGCCTGCTTTTATGGCACTGCTGGGCAGAGCAGAAGCACGTGAACAATTTCTGTTACATTTTTAAGGAACATTTAGGAACATTAAGGAATATTTCAAGGGATGCATCAGTTGGAGTGGGAAACTGAGGGCATTTTTTTGGTGCTGAGCCAACTTGCAGCCAGGTCGCTGCCTCTGAAGTTCCCATGCCCCCGCTGTTAGCACCGTCCCTGCCTGCCAGTGGTGTTTTGGGGAGGAATCCCAGGAATTTGGGCACCTGAGGCAGAGCACCCACCTCCTCTTCCCTTCTGGGACCAGAAATCTGGGGTCCCCAAATTTCACTCTCCTGGAAATAAAACCGAGCACAATGCTCCCGGTGGAGAAAAGCCTTTACCCCAAGGGTAAGGGACATAAAGAGCACATTTCCCTTGGGGCAGGGAACACGGCGAATGGGCAACTGCAGAGGAAGGCAGCTGCTGGGGAGGAAAGGGGGAAAAAAAGAAAGCAAGAGCAAGGAAATCCAGCATCATGTGGGAAATCCTCCGGCTCCATTCCTCACCATTTTGAAGCTGGTTGGGATGGCCATGGCCAAGGCTTGTGCCCCGCGGGGCTCAGCTCGCTGTGGTGTGCCCCCCGTCCCGCTCCCAGCCCCCAGCAAAGCAGGCACGGGGACGAGCTCAAGTTAAACTCTCCATTTATTGGATCCTTTTACAAAAACCTCAACATATGAATATTGTGCTCGTGTTGAAGGAGTGTTTCTGGTCTGTATTTTTTTTTTTTTTTGTCTTTAAACCTGGTGCTCACGGAGCAGCGCGCAGGGGAGGGCAGGGCTGGGCGGCGGGACGGGAGCAGGACGGGGGCTCGGCGGCACCGCGGGCGATGTTATTTACAGTGAACGCACCCCGTAGCCGACCCCCAGTCCCGGATGAAGCAGCAGAAATGTTGAAAAAGGAGAAAGGCTTCAGGAAAGGCGCCGCCACCGAGGGGCCTTCCTGCCACCTTGGGGTGACGAACCGCACACCTACCCTGAGCTTCGGAGTTACCCAGGGTCCCCAAAAACCAGGGGACGGTGGCAGGGCTGGGCTTCCGAAATGTTTTTCTCCTCCCTGCTGATAGAGGGAACCTCGTAGGATGGCTCAGGAGCAGAAAGTCATGGTGTGAATCACGGGGCTGTGCTCCAGAAGGGTTCCCGTGTCTGCTTTGGCAGATCTGGGAAAGCTCCAAAGCAGCAGCAGAATGGGCCAGCCCCAGCCCTGCGGGTGGGGAAGGGGATCTGGAATTATTTTCCTTAGCCTCATCCCTCCCAACCCACCCATCCCCCTGCAGCACCCCTCGGCCCCAAACCCTTCCCTTTGGGGGGGGGCTCAGCAAGGAGGAAACCCTCTCAGGACCCAGCACGCAGCCTCTCCACACAGCCACGATGCTCCAAATTTACCAGGGACCTTCCAAAAAAAAATAATAAACAACACCCAGGAGCTGGGTGAGATGGGCAAGAGGCGAGTGTGCCGAGCCTCAGACGACAACGCGAAGCCTCCATGGGCGCAATTCCCAGCGCCTCCTCACCAGGACGGTAACATTTCCCCTAAGGTTTTCTGGAAATGAGGCGCTGGGAAGCGTCTCTCTCTATTTATATAAAGTGCAATCCACAGCTGCCTCCACCCGTGGCTGGCACCAGCAACAAGTGAGCGAAGCACTGCTAACGAACCGCTGGTTAACGAGGGGGGAGCAGAGGAGCTTCACGGTCCTCAGCGACCGCGGTGAGGGCTGCTGAGGCTGGTGCAGCTCTACCCTCCAAGCAGGGCAGAAAATGAAACCCCCTCAGGTGTTTCAGGGCCTCGCTGAGCCCCCAGTTGTGTTCTTACAGACACTGTGAACCTTCCCGTGGTCTGTCTGAAGGGCCTGATGTTAAAAAGGGAGTGGGAAGGAAAACACTAGTGGGACTAAGAGAGGAGACACCTCGGGCCTTGTCACTGCGGTCTGCTGGTGAAGGCAGGAGCCTCTCCATCCTTCCCTTCCCTTCCCAAAGGTCAGAGCCGTACCCCTCTGGCAGGGTGGGCATGAAAAGCTGGCTGAAACGGGGCTGGGGAGGTCACAGCACCCCAAAAGGTGGTGAAGGGTACATGATGAGGGTGCAGACCCGAGGAATGAGTGCAGGAGCTGCCAACGGAGTGGCCCTGCTCCTGCTTTGGGACATGGGTGGGTGACAACATCCCTCCGCTGCACGGACATGGGGCCAGGAGAGCCGGGGACACTGAGGTTTCACCTCCCTGTGCGCCCAGCAAGAGCTTCCTCAGGCTGCCCTTGACCACGGGACAGGAGCGGGGCCGAGCACTGAGCCTTTGTGGGGTTAACAAAGCCTTTGTGGGGTTAATGAAGCCTTTGTGGGGTTAACAAAGCCTTTGTGGGGTTAACAAAGCCTTTGTGGGGTTAACGAAGCCTTTCTGGGCTTACCCTTCGAACACAGCCCAACGAGGACGAGGTTTTAAGGCAGTTATGCTGAGACCATCATGTGCAGATGGCAGATCCATCATGTGCACTGCTGTGGGACGGGGATCGAGGCGGAGCGGGGACTCCAGCCTGTCCCGAGCTCCAGCAAACTCAGGCTGGGCCAGCACTTCGCTTCGGTGCTGCCCGTGAGGATGGCCGATCCCAAGAGGGGGCCCCAAAACCCCGCTGCTACCCCCGAAAGGCCAGAGCAGGCTCGAAGCCTCTCCGCAGGTGCCCTTGGTGCTGGAGCTGTTGGAGAAAACCACAAGCCTGCTCCAAAACACAAACCTGGGAGCGTTCCCAACCTCAAACCCTGTATTTGAGGTCTGGCGGTACCTGGAAAAGGACACCAAGAATGAGAGCACAGCAGCTGAACGCCCCCGTGGCGGCACGGGGCCCGGTGTGGTGCTGGGAGCCGGGTCAGGACCCTCCAGGACCAACCTCGTCCTTGCTCACCCCTCGTGGAGCTGCGGGAGGCTCAGCAGGGCGAGCAGGGCGCTCATCAGCGGGTGACACCTGGAAGTCCTCAGCAGTGGCCACAGGGCGAGACGAGCCGGGACGCGGTGCGCAGGAGGGGAGGAGAGAGGGGAAAAGGACGGGGACAGCATCACCGGAGCTGCCTCCACGTGGGGAGAAACCTCCGCAGTCAAACGCCTCCAGCCAGGCCTGGCCACCGGTCCAGAGGGGGGGGGGGGGGGGAAAAAAAAAAAAAAAAGCCTCTCACGCGGCAAATCTAAAACACTTTCATTTTAAATAACAATAATTATAATTAAAAAGAATGGTCGGCCTTGGCTAGCGCGGGGGCGGATCCACTAGCCAACGCGCCATTCCTCAGTGTACGATCCTAGGGAGCGTCCTCGCGGGAGCCGGGAGATCCTGCGCCCCGCCGCCTGGTCTTGTCGCCGTGGGGAGAGCAGGACGGGGGGGAAACGTGCCCGTCCCAAACCCAGGACGTCCCTTTTCCTCCTCGGGAGGGAGGCCGGAGTCAACAGCAGAAGGCTTTTTGCCCTCGGAGCCCCGCTGAGAAGCCACCCTCCGCCCTCGCCCGCCTCGGGATGAAGTTCGGCGAGCCGAGGGGCGCCCGGCCGCCTGCTGCCGGCTGCTTTTAGATGAATTTGAAGCATTTTGTCTTGTCGTGGGGCAGGCGGGTCTTGAAGAGGACCGAGTCCACGCGGAACTGGGTGTAGAGCAGCGGCATGTACCCGTACACCTTCACGAAGAAGTTGATGCACTTGTGCCGCTCGTGGAAGTGGGAGTCGTCGTGCGAGAGCGCCTGGGGGCACCCGGGGCAGCGGAAAGTCCAGCGGGAGGTCACCTGCAAGAGAGGGACAGGGACGGGCGCTGCAGCTGTATTTAAAATCGGCCATTCGGGGTGCAGCTTGCTTTAGGGACCCAGAGCAAGATCTCCTGAGGGGGCTCTGGTTTTCTGGGGGTGCTGAGCAGACAGCCGGGCTGCTCCTCGGTCTGGGGAAGAGCCCACCCCTCATATTTATGGCCGAGGCCCGCCTCCGAGGCATCTGGCCTGTGACACTGAGACACGCGGAGCTGTTTGCCAGCAGCGATAAAGAGAGGAAATGCCACACACCCGAAATTCATGCCCCGAATTGTGGCGTTCCTTTGTTAGCACAGGGCAAGGGGATCTCAGCTGGGCTCTTGGGGTTTCGTACCAACGGCCTTCCACACACACACGAGCATAAATGTCTCAGTAAAGCTACACAAAATCAGCCAGGAAATCTTTTCTACGCTAAGGGAGGAAGGAAATCTGTCTTTCAGGAGGCAGCCGCTCTGCGGGGCCTTTGCCGACCCAGCAAACCCTCTGCTCTGAGCAGTCAAACCCCAATTCATCCCGCGTGCCACGGCGGGGACTTGGCTGCTTCTGGAGGTTGTGCTGAGCTTTCGAACAGGCACCACAGCTCCTCGGGGACGGAGGGGACATGGTGACAGCCTCGAGCACACCGCGCTTGCAGCACAGAGCTTTGGAGATGCCACAAGGACACAGTTTGGCAAGGGCAGCGTGTGCTCCTGCCTCCAAACTGCTCGACTGCAGCCTCGGCGCGCTGCCGCACTCCTAAGACATGAATCAGATCACCGTTGGTTTTTGTTTTTTTACTGGAAACAAACTCCCTACCTTTATGGGAGGCTTTCTCGTGAGGTGAGAGACGAGGAAGTTCATGGCGATGTCCTCGCAGTTGATGTACTCGTCCACCATGTCGCGGATGGCTTGCGGCATCACGTAGGAGTACAGGTAGGCGTAGTACTGCGAGGGGAAGAAGGGGCAGCGTTGCTCGAGGGGGTCCCAAGCAGCACGGGCTGCCTTGCCCCCCTCAGATCTCGCTCTCTTTGTTCCCACACTGTCAGCACATCGCCAGCAGCTTGACACTTGACAGGGCAGCTCAGGAAACGAGCCCGTCATCTTCCCAAGGTCTGTTTGCCCTCTGTCTCCCCTCCCATAGAGGGAAGCGCCAACCCGGAGCCATTTTCTGCCCTGCTCCCTTCCAACAACCAAATCAGAGCTTCTTAACAAACAAACCACAAACACGCAAGCTCCGGTTGCTCTGGGAAGGAGAGGGAAGCTCCACGGAGGAGCGGCCGCGCCGTCTCACCTTGTGGAAGAAGGCAGCACCAGTGAGCACCATGGAGAGCTCACACGAGTAGTTGGAGTTGTAGAGCCACGACTGATGGGGGATGTCCCACGCGTGGTAGCGGCCCGGGAAGCCGACGATGCGGTCCCTCGCCTCTCTCCAGACCCTGCAAACACACAAAGAGGTTGGATGAGGCACCCGGAGATCGGCACAGCTCTGCCTGAAAACCTCCACGTGAAGCCGGGCGAGATGGTGCCCTCGGTGCCAAGGGACCTGCTCCCATGGAGGTGTTGCAAGTGAGAGAAATAAAAAAGGGGGGTTGCTGGTCCAAAGAAAGGCCAAGTAGTTTGGTCAAAAAAAAAGAATAAACATCATTAAGATGTGCAAATGTGCTTTAAAGCCATGGGCTGTGAGTGCAGAGCAATGCTGCGTGCCACCAAGTTGGGTTTCCCACGTTGGGCCTCTTCCACATGTTCCAGTTTATTGTTTTCAGGGGAGGAAAGTGCTCCTAGCTCGTGCAGGGTTTCTACCTCTTCCCCTAAAGTCCCCAGGACTTCACCCAGAGCTCAATTTCCTCCTCCATAAGGAAAGGTCTCTTCAGGAAGGCTGCGGAGATGCTAAAGAGCCCGGTGTCTTCGGAGGGAAGACGCCAAACTCCGCTAAATCTTCGTCCTTCACCCCGAAACGCCGCTGGGTCCCCGGGGAATTGACCCGTGAGGCTCGCGTGTGAGGGCCTGCGATGGCTGCAGGGCTGCTGGAGACACCAAGTTTCCAAGGGCCCCGGGCGTTCATCACGCTTCCTAACACAGCAAGGAGCAAAGGCAGGGTTGTTGTCACGGCCTCGAGTCAAATTAACGAAGCTCCGATATTAAGCTGGTAATGAAAAGGGAGTCATTAACACCGCCAGCGGCGGCCCTGGCACCATCCTCCCAGCAAGCGCTCGCTGGCTGAGCTTTCTCTCTGTGTTTGGAAAAGCCGGAGCAGAAACTGCTCGCCCCTCGTCGCTTCTCCCACGTCCTGCTTTCAGACGAACTCGATGTTTTCCTGACAAAAAGCTGGCTTCCTCCGGGGAAGGGTTTTGCCCGCGCTCCTCGGAGGGGTTGGCTCCCTCCAGCTCGCTGCTGAGCGGCACACGGAGCAGGACGAGGCTTCGTGGCCCCAGGAATGGCAGCCCAAAGCGAAGTTCAGACCAAATGCGGTTGTTGTGGGCAGGGCTCAGCCGCCGAGGCACCGTGTCTTCCCTGGCTAAGTGCGTGCCCGCGGCACGCAAACACAAGGAGGCTTTGTGGGGTCGAGGTGTCTGAGAGCAAGGCTTGGGGTGAGGCACTTGGAAAGCGGTTTTCATTTGAAGCTCTCTCATCAATAAAGCCTCCGCCAGGTGCTGTGGATGAACGAAGGTGAACGGAGACCAAAGAGGGGGAAGAAAACATCCAGGCTCAGCTAAAGAACCCGTAACGGGGCACGGGGGGGGGAAGCCAGGAGTCCTGCCGCCTACTCCACTGCTGGAATCGCTTTAACACCTCATTTCTCAGCTCTCGGAGAGAGCCTCTTGGCTTTCCAGGCATTTTGTGCCTTTTTATCTTCCTGGCTCCCGCCCCCAGCCAGCTGCCAGGAGCTCTGGGATTAGCGATCCCCCCACGCCCCGGCCCGGCGGGCTGAGGATCCAAACCGAGTGGCAGCGCTGCCTCCTCGAGCCGTGCTCGCTCCTCAGCACCTCTTTTGTAGCCAGGAGGAGCCTACGAGCTGCTTTCTGCCCCCCCGGACTCATAATCATGGAGCTTTTAGCCAGGGGAATGTTAATGGAAGACGTAGGAGCTGGAGCAGAAGGAGGTGGGAACGGGAGCAACCAGCACCGGGCTCTTCTGTGCACTCTTTTTCATCCTTTAGAGAGAAAAATGCTGAAATAGCTGCCACATCCCGGTGTCGCATGGAGCAAACGGGACGCTTTGCCCAAGAAATCAAGTCCTGCGGGGGCTGTGTGACCATCCTGGCCTTGCCAACGTGAAGGATGGAGCCCAAAAGCCTCTTGGATTTGTTTTCCAGTTTTCTTCTTAACGCACCCTCAAGAACATTAAGGGAAGGTTATCAGACTTGCAAAAGCCAGAGAGTGAAGGTTAGGAAGTGCGATAATGAGGGTTGCCTGGACAACCTGGAATCAGCCCACCTGCAGTCATTAAACAATTCATTAGCACACGTTTCTCCTCCAAGAACTTGAGTTGGAAAGCCCCAGGAAAGGCTGTGCTAGCCCTCGGCCAGGCCCTCGTTTTAACCACGGGGCCACGAACAGCACCTGGATTCGGAAAACACCAGCGTGGGGTCGAAGGCTACACCCTTGGAGGCCACTCACCGGAACCCGAACATGATCTCGTCGTGGCGAAGGTGAGCGTCGTCATCGATGGACAGGATGGCCTCCGTCTCGATCTCATCCCACGGCAGGAAGCGGTTGTTCAGGCTGTTCTTCTCCGTGCGCACAACCTACGGGACAAACGCTAGCATCACGGTGTGCCAACAGAGAAGGTCTCACCTGCCCCGGCAGACCTATGGGGGTGGTCCCACCAGTCATTTTTGTGGTTCTCCTCTTGGTGTCACAATAAAATCCGGCCTGGTGAAAAGAAGAAGGTGTCACGGCCGTAAAACGCCATTAAATGAGATTATGTTTGGTCACATAAAAAAGGCCCAGCCCAGCCCAGGAGGGCTGAGGTGTGAGCAGTGCCCGCAGGGGAAGGCAAAGTGGAGACAACGCCGGAGCAGGAATTTCTCCCCCCTCTCCCTCTAAGTCGCTTGCCGGACTGGAAGGGCTCTTTGGCAAACTGATGTGGTGCCAGGAGGCACGTTTTGGGATGAAGATGCCGCTGAGCCTTCAGGGAATCATAAAGGTCAGAAAAGCCCTCCAAAACCACCTGGTCCAACCATCCCCCTACCACCAATGTCACCACTAAACCACGTCCCCAAGCACCACGTCCAACCTCTCCTTGAACACCCCCAAGGACGGTGACCCCACCACCTCCCTGGGCAACCTGTCCCAACACCTGACTGCTCTTTCTGAGCAGAAATGTCTCCTCATTTCCAACCTGCACCTCCCCTGCTGCTTGATGGGCCACCAGGAGCATTGGGATCCTTGCTTCAAGGGGAACGGGGCTGAAACAGAGAAAAGGACTGGACGACCTTATGTACAAAGCAAACCCCTGTGGGTGCCCATCTATGGGGCAGCCAACCAGACCTTGGAGGGGACAACAAACAATTCCAGAGGGACAGGACATGTACAGGGCCCCTCCAGTAACAGCAGCCCCTATTCAGACCTGCTCAGCACTCCCTCCAGCTCAGCCACACCATAAAACGGGCTTCAGGCCCTCGTGGGTGTCACACAGCGCTTCTGAAAGAGGCACCATTTATAAAGTCTTGTGGCCACGACCAATTTCTGACTGCCTGCTTCGCCTCCTGTTGCTGGGCTTGCCCTCTAGTAATGCTGCAGAGTTATTAAAAGCAGCGCTGATACATAATTTATCCTCCTGTTTAAGAGCACACAGCACGCCGTGCCTCTGCTGCTACAGTGGCATTTCCTCCCCGAGGCTGATCTCATTGCAGTCTGGGGGTGTCTGACTCGTGAGGATTAGCAGAAGTTGGACCCAGGCCATCGGAAATGGATTTAATGCTTTCCAGGCAAGGTCTCGCCTGCAGCTCCTGCCAGACCAGCTGAAGACGCACAGACAGAGGACAAAAGAGCAAGAACTGGGGCCGAGCAGCAGAAAACACTTTCTGCCCCATCAACACGCTGAGAAATGGCCACGGCTTTGTTTTTAGCAGACTCCTACTTGCTGTGGGTCCTCAATTCAGCTTCTCGGGAAAGATTCGGGTTGTGCATTTGCAAATGTCAAATTATTTCCGCTCCCCAAAGCTGCAAAAGGGCAGCACAGAGGGTGGAGAGACCGATGCATCGGCACGAAACTCTTCCCTGAAGAGAAGGATGCTACAGAGGAGCCAGATGCCTCCGAGACTCGATAAGCACATTCATCACATCAGCACAAGCGAAAGTTAGAAGCAACTTAAAGCTGCTGCCTTTGATGCCTTGTTTTCAAAGGAACTGTCCCAATTTACAGCACTTTTAGGATGCGGCTAATTGGCATCAGCCACCTAGTCAGTGGCTTCTGTAAATCCCCACGCTTGCCCCCGGGCAATTGCACCAGGAAGGCAAACGGGGACGTACAGGCAGTGATCTGAGAAGGGACAAAACCTTCCTCCTGTCTTTGCCGCCCTGGGATGGCTCAGCATGGTTCCTTTTCCCCGGGCAGGACCGGGTTTTGGTCTCGAACACACACACACTGCATCCCTAGCTGGGGAAAACGAGGGCATCGCGTTATTAGGTGGGAAATATAACTTCTGAGAAAGAGAGAAGTGAACCTTTGGGAAGGTTTTCTTCTTTAATACGAGCGGCTAATCTTGTAAAAACAGGTTGGGGGGAAGGGAAGGAGTATTCGAATTAGGGACTTGAAACATTCATATCTCTTCAAAGGTTTTTCCATTTCAATGGGACTTGGAAAACACCAAATTTGTCAGGCATGAAATGGACATTACGGGCAAAAATGCACTCAGGAACTCATTAGGCTAGGTGAAAAAGGAAGGCTTATTACACCAGCCAAGTTTAAAGAAGTCCAGTCCAGAAATTCTGGGATTTAAGGACCAGAGGAGGTGGCCTGCACACCCTGTGGGACCTCCTCAGGTGGTGGAGCAGGGCCTCCAAGTATGGAATCTCTGGAAGATTCTCAGCCTGAGATGCCATGAAGCCGCTGCGAAACAACAGCTCGACAATGTTACTTGGAAGATCAAACTTCATGGTACTGGTTGATCTCCAAATGTTTTCTGAAGAACCAGCAGCAGACGGCTGGTGGGGTCAATGGGGGTAAGCCAAGTCACCAACGTTAGCCTCCTGAAAGGCCCCGCTCACAGGAGCCCCTTCTCAGAACTGACCTGTGGCCACCTAAGGTGTCTCTGACAGAAAGGAATCCCTTTTGAAGACATCAAGAGTGGGGGAATCATCAGGATATCCAACCTCAAAGGCCAACTACTTGCTCCTCCGAGGGATCCGCCATCAGCTCCCTCAGCAGGCCTCTTCCACAGAGGACCGGGCAGTCCCATAACCAAACCCTCTCTCAGTTCTTGTTCAAGCAGACCGAGCTCTCCATCGCTCACCCAGGGGCATTTCTCGTGTCCTTCCATCACGTTAATGATGGCTTTTGATCATATTTCTCAGGGGTTGTGAGCCAAGAGCTGTGTGAGCACCCACCAAACATGTTCCCTCAGCAAGCCTGAGGCCTGTGCTGAAATGCTGAGCTCCGGCAGGCAGCCACTCACCAGTAACCTTCAACCAGGGAAATTCTAGCACTGGGGAGCTCAAAAAATCCCAAGAGCTAAAAGAAATGCTCACACATTTACCAAAAAGCCACCCTCCCCTTCAGGGAACGGGGAGGCTCCAACCACAGAGCGCAGCACCACTGCTAGGACCTGCACACAAACCCCAGCCCCTCCTGCCTCAGATTTTGTACTTCTGGCTGTCTTTATCTTGGTTATTTTTGGCTTTTCCTTGGCAATTTTGCTTAAACACCTTTGCCACCAGTGGTATTACCAAGTGTGATGCTTTACAAAGTCGCTGTCGTGGCTCCCAGCTCCAAATCATGAAACCCCTCAGCAATTTAAACACTTAGGAAGTTTGTCTTAAAACTGCAAGACATACAATGCTTCTTAGCACCACAAACACCGTTTTAGAAACTTATGCTCCATTCAGCAAATTGAGGTGATTTCATTCCACACATTTGACTGAAAGAGCACAAACCCCCAAAACTCAATCCAAACCTGTTTAATACATTCATTTGCTCCTGGAGTTGTCCATGGCCATGTTGGCCAAAAAGATCCTAGTGTTAGACAGAGTGTTAGACGGAGCTAAAACAAACCATAAATCTCTGGTCTGTCCAGCAAGAATGCCCCAACCAATACCAATAATTTCTATTTATATAGAAAAATTATACATAAATACAAAAATTTAGCAAAATCAGTATCTTCCAGCAATGTCTAGTGAGGCTTTATGTCTAAGCTTTAAATTAAGCGTCACATCTAATTTGTTGGCGAAAACATGAAGAATGTCTGTGCCCTTGGAGAAATTCTGACAGCTCAACTTAGAGAAGCAGATTGATTTGTGGGCAAAGAGCAAACTCTGCAAGAAAGCGGGAAGCTCATTGCTCATGTCAGGAAAAAAAAAACAAAAGGGCAACCTTAGGAGAGCCGCGTAATTTGGGGAGACAAAGAACGAGTTCTCGGGAAAAGGATCCACTTCCACCGTTCCCAAAGACACGTGGAAGAAGCAGAGTGTTCCTGCCAGCACAGACCTCTAGGGCTGATGCAGATTTACAGCCCTGTCAATCCTCTTCTTGGCACCGGCTCTTGAAGTTTGCAGTAAGATCCAGAGAAGCAAGGCACCGGCTGCGCAGGGAGCGCTGGCCCAGGGATTGAACCCATGGACAAACCCATCCACAAAATGCACTTTATCCCGATGGCAGCATCTGGGGGCAAAGATCCCAACCGAGGACACACCGTCCCGCTTCGCCTGCATGAGCCAGAGGGATTTGCAAGGTCAGAACCTCCGAATTCCAGCAGAATAACAACAAATGGCACCAGGAATCCCTTTGCCCTTACCTGAAACTGTTCCATAATCAGGCTACTCATTTTCAGCTCAGAGGTCAGACAAAATCCGGATAATCCCCCGATGAAGCAACACGCCCAGCTCAGCCCTTAAGACCTGCAGACTACCAGACACAACAGAACACGAATGCTGAGCTGGCAGGTTATTTACAAGGCAGAAAGGGCTTCCTTCTCAAGGGGGTTGCGTGCCTGTGTGGATTCAAGTACACATGGGCAGGATAAATCTTAATTTTTTACCAGGGCTGGCTCCTTCCCCTGCTCCCTCTGCGGTGGAGGCATTGGATCAGGCTTGCTCTTGCTTCTCTGCTGCTGTGCCCAGGGATGCAGAGGAGGAAAGCAGCCAGCCTGCCTGTCCCAGGAGTAGCACTACCTTGAAAGCTTTTTCAGGAGCACAGATGTCAGGACATGTTTGCACTGACCAGCCAGAAATCAAGAGGGATGTCAGAGAGGGATACGGCACGCTGCAAATATCCCTGGCTGTCGCAGGAATTTTGGCATGGGGAGAAACTCCATGTGGAAGCCACACATCCGAAGTTCGCCCTCATAATGATGAAATTGATCCCAATTTCTCACGAGCTCCGGGTCATCTTCCCCCATGCAACGTCAGCGAGCTGCAAAAGGCAGAGCCCGGTCCCAAGACCTCACAGGTGTGTGCTGCCTGCTCGATGAGCTGCCAGACCTTCCGTGAAGAAGCCGATGAAGACACCAGCATGGCTACAGCCACCACTATAAGCCCCATGGCTCTGTCCTGCCCATGCAGAACCATCTGGATCCTGCCTAAGCCCAGCTTCCACCACAAGAAAACCCCCCTGCTCTGCAGAGGACAGAAATTCATCCAAATTCAGCAGCCCCAGTCCTGAACACCCGAGGACATCGCTCCGGCATGGCACAGGACCTCAGGGCAATCCCAGGGGGAAAACTGCAGCCCTGAACTTTGAAACAGGCATAAACGTGGTGTAAAAGCACCTTCCAGACACATCAAACACCGCAGGATTGGCGTTTCGTAAAGAACTGGATGCTCTTTTGGTTGTGTTTATGATACCTGCTGTTTAACCAACTTTGCAGCACAAAAAGCAAAATTAGAAAGATCTCCAACATATTTGTCAGTACATCAATTTTCTGCCGTCATCCCAGGCAGGGCTAGGGTGCTGGGATCCAGACAATGCCAGCAAAGAAGCTTTTTGGAAATCCTCTTCAAGGGATGTTTGTTCAGAAGCCGTCCGCCTCCTCTACTCAATGAGATGCTCCTGCATTTTACGGCTCCCCCGGCAATCCTTCATCCTTTTTTTTTTCCTTCCCCCTTTAATCTTCTCTTGTAAAGATGGATTTCAAAGTTACCATTATCCCCTCTCTCATGGATTAATTATCCTGCTGCTCCATCCCCGGCCTTTATGCCCCGAACCAGCCCAGCCAGGCTGCGGGCTTCCGTGCTTTGCTACCTCTGATTCGGAGGCGTTTTCAAGGTTTGGATGAAAAGATCTCACGGACTATTTTAAAACTCATCTCCAGAGGTATGAGGGAGTTTCACTGGAAGGGAATTTAGCTGCAAAGCTACCCAAAGGCTGCAAAGAGAGCACGTAAATTGGCAAAACAGATGCGTTTTTAAAATAGCTGTAATTAAATAATGCAACATAAAAACCGAACGTAAATTATCCCCCCGTGAGAACAAAACCACACAGGAAGGTACTAGTAGAAATCCCTTTTTAAAACCGATACGGCGCCCCTGCACATCATCTGTGCCAACGCTTGGGCTCTCTTTAAACCACGCGAGCGGTATCCGTGGGCTGCTCATCTCCGAGCTGAGAAAACAGCTTGCGATACAAATAAACCCGATTATTTATTCATTTTCATACGGGTGCAGCTGTCACTTGGTTCGGAGGAAGCTACGGGAGAGGCGTACTTATTTTAACATGAAAGATTTAGATCCTCGCTTATTTTTATTCTCCCTGCGTGTCCCCGTTAGCGGCTGTGCAATTAAAGACGCGCATGAACTGGTGGCCCGCCTTGATTTATTTACAATCATTTGCAATTATTTGGCTCTGAAGAACATCCTCGGGACAACATGCTTTGAATACCTCATAGGTATTCTCCCCTTGTTATTATTTTTTTGTAATTAAATGGGCACTATCCGAAGGCACGGAGTTCCAGCAGGCGAGTGAAGTGTTTCTTCATCAGTGCTCTTCCGAGCCAGGCAGACGTCACAAACCTGCTTCCACCTGGCAAATCTCCTCCTGGTATTCAAGGCAGGAAATTCAGGTGAAGTTTTTCTGCTTAGGAGATCACAGAACATGCTGGGGAGACCGGGGACAGCAGCAGGAGCGTCTGCAGCATGCGAGCACCCTGATTTAGCAAATTAGGGGCACAAAAATGCAACCAGTTGTCTTTGATGAGACAGAAAGGCAAACGAGTAAGTATCTATATGCTCTACCAGCTCTCTGCCAGGTGCCTGCTGCAATTTAGAAGTGGCGGTGTTTAACTGGATTACAAAATTAGCATCTTACCTGGTGCTGACTGCCTTTGGGAGGGTTTGCGCCTCTCCTGCTGCCCGCAGGTCCTGCAGGAATGCCTTGAAGGCGGCCACGTGCACCCTGTATGCAGCTCTCTGCAGGGAGGACAGCGATCCTACCACCTAGATTCTGCCAGTGGCGGTGCCAAAACACTCGTGCTAACCACAGAAATAGGTTCTTAGAAAACCCTCTGCTTTTTTTTCAGCCTTCGTTTTACCCTTGCAGTCTTCAGGCTTCTGGCGGCCTCCCCGTTCCCCCTGATAAATTTTTATTTGCACTACAAAACCCGACCCAAGGGGAAGCTTTCTCCTGCTGTGACTTTCCCAAATCATAGCTATCCCAAACCAGAAGCTTTCCAAAACCAGGCTGGTTAGATAAGAGCAGTTCGGGAACTGATGTGCACACTGCCAGTGAGCAGAACCATGCCTCTGCTTCAATTTTAAGCCCAGTTTGACTCCTAGGAGTTAGCACTTTGGTTCTGCCAGCTCACAAAGGAAGCGACTGGGAAAGCCTGGCCTGATTTTCGTAAAAATATTCAGTGTTTCTGCCTCACCTTCCCAGCTGCGCTATGTGGATGGAGCTCTCAGCAAAGATGTGTCAGGAGCTGTTCAGGGCCAGGTGTAAGCTCAGTACCAACCTCAGTCTTCCTTGGAAGAGCCATAGTGGAGCTAAAGAAAGATGCACACACTTTAAAGCCTTGTCCTTGCTAAAGCAAGCAAGCAAACCCCCAAAACTTCTGAAGTATTGAAGTCCAGATCCCTCTCAGCCCTTCACTCTCGAGGAAACCCTGCTGGCGAACTCATGTGCTGCTAAATTCATTGGAAAAGACGTCGCAGGTCCCTGGGACTGCGCCGAGAAGTCTGGCAGCAAATGGACCGGGAGCTCAGGGATGGATCTGAGAGAGGCTGTCACATCCCATCCGCAAGACGGAGAGCATTTAAAAAATCAGCACAGCGGTTTAGGAGCACCCCCGAGGGATCCTCTTCTTGCCAAGCCATCAGCTGCTGCGCAATAGCAGGTCGCCAGCAGTAAAGGGAAGAAAACACACAAACGTCCACTTGGAAGATGGAGAAACACACGACGGAGAGTTTGAGCGTCTCCAGCGGAAGAGGAAAGTGCTGGCAACCCAAGGGATGCCGTCCCAGGGGATTACTGGAAATATCTTTTTTTCCTACTCACTAAGAGGCAGGGCTTATCTTTCCGCACGTCGCTCTCCGGCTGATAGCCTGGCTGCTTTAATTAACAGAGCCTTCCGTCAGTGCCAATCCTCGGCGGCGCTGCACGATTACTTCTGCAGGTTCCTTCTCTTTCTACGAGGCACCTGTCAAGCAGCATTTCCACGATGGCGGTGAAAGGAAACACCCGGCGAAGCAGGTGTAATTATGTCAAAAATTGGTTAAATTCAGCGTGTCTCAGCAGCTTGAGCACGTTTAATGATGCTCGAGGATGTTCGGCACTGAGAAGCTGCCGTGTCCCATCCTAGATGCTCTGGTGCAGACGTTCCCATCCAGGGGCAGGAGGTATCCAAACGAACAGTGTTTCTCCATTCGTGGAGGGAGGAGCTGGGGACAGATTCTTCCCAGCTCACAGAGGGTGCTGAAAAAAACTGGAAGCTACTGGAAAAACAAGGACGTCGGAGATTAGAGAGTTGAGATCTCACCGGGAAGCTTCTGATGGGTCTGGTCTGGCTGAAACGACGACAGTCCTCAACCCCATTACCTATGATTACCTCTTTTCTGTAACGTTAGAAGAAAAGAACCAGCAAATCCATGCCTCGCTTCTGCAATCAGCATTTCATCTCTCATTTTTCTCCACAATGAGCACGGCTTATGCAGAAAAGCAATTTCCATCAGCTCGAATATCAGAGAACGGGCGGGATATTGCCCTGAGCAGGCTGGGAATGAAGGACAGCCGCGTGCTAGCAATTACAAAGTTCACATCGATTAGGCATAATTAAAAACAATTCCTTGTTAAAAATCTTTCCACCTGTTTCCACCAGCCTGGACTCCGGGCAGGTCACACTGAAGCTCCAAACGTCACCTCCCTGCCCAGGATGCTTTAAAAATTAGTGTCGAGCACAAAAACCCATTTACTTTTCCTGCATGGACCTCAAAAAAAATAAAAATAAAATCAGACTTCAATTCAGATAAGCACCCAGACACCCTAAGACTTTGCTGAAGTGTTTGGATCTGAAAAATGTTATCTGGGAGGCCCGAGAACGGCTTCACCAGATTTCCCATCTCTCTACTGCTAATAAATCTGGGAAATAGCAAAAACAGCTTTCCTACAGCGTTTCTGCGAGATGTACAACTTCGTGCTTCAGTGGGCAGGCGTCGTTTTCTGCTCGCTGTGCCTCAGTTTCTCTCCAGCTTATTTCCAGCATCCCCCTGCGTGCTGCTCGTGGTCTTTGTCCCGCATTTATCAGCCCCGGAGGAGGGGAATCCAGGGTTTGATTTCAGAAGTGAGGAAGCATCATCCATCAGAAGGGAGAGATTCCTCGTGGGGAAAGGGGTAAAAACGTCCAGGAGATGAACAATTCTGTGGCTGCTGTGCCACCGCCAGCTCGGGAATAAGTTATCATCTACCTGAGAGCTGCAAGGTCGCTGCCGATCGATCCCAATGAGTTTGGGGAGGCATCTCTGAGCTTCATTGGACACAGAGGAACAAGAGGAGCGATGAAAACCTCTCTCCTGCTCCTCATTTCTTTCTCTGCCCTTGTATCCAGGCGTTACCTTCCTCTTTATAACCTTGATGTCCTAACGCCTCGTTGAGGTCCCTCCTCTTCCAGCAAGCACCATAGATTTTTCCTTTGCCCCAGCTATTTAATAGCCAAATTCAGGAGCTCAGTGACTGCAGAAACAGAAGGAAAAAAAGGAAAGAAAATGCCTACACGCTCGGTTCTGCCCCCAGCATGGAATAATTTGCTGCTTAAACAGCAGCGGCGTACTGCAAGGGGGTGGGAGTTAATATTCCGCGTGCAAATCCCCGAGAAGTCGGGCTGCTTGGTATGTTATCGGCGGACGTTCACGCCTGGCTGCACCTTGGCTCAGGCCCCGCAGGGACAAGCATCTGGATTTTGGCAGCGCAGGTAAAGCGAGCAGCAGGTCTGCTTAAAAAAACATTGAGAGAGGCAGCAAGCTCCGAGGCGTGGGAGAAGTAAGGCTGCTCGAGGCAGCACGCGGGGCTCCGCAGGCACCAGGTGGTGCTACGAACCCGGCAGCAGCACAGGAATATCCAGCAGCGTCGTCCTGCCTCAGAAAAGGGCTCTCATGGGGATATCTCATGAGGATATTTTTTAACTGGGGTACCTTTGCTATGCTGCTGCTGAAGGCGGTGTGCCGACTGGGTCCCGTCAAACCCACAAGGTTTTATTCCCCTCCGACGCACGCTCCCCCTGGTCCTGGCCCAGGACCATGCACACCACCCCGGTATAATCGAGTTACCGGTGTCCACGAGCTGCTGGAGTTTGCCAGGTTGGCTCTGCTCTTCCCAAAAAACCAAGCACGAAGTCAGAGGACAAGCGCAGGCGCTGACGTTGCAGACGTGGCACGCTACAGCCGGCCGGTACAGGGCTCTGCTCATCCTCCGAGCTAGAAACATCACCTGGGAGCCCATCACGCTCCTGCCGTGGACATCCCAGGGCAAACTTGAGGATTTCTGGCAGCAAATCGAAGGCGTCTTTCAGCAGAGGGCTCAGCGCAGGACAGCTGTACAGACGCTGCTCAAGCAGAAGCAAAGTCCTGACGGCATTTCCCCCCAGGCTGCTCCCTCTTACCCAGTGCCATTTCAAGGGGCAGGTCCGCAGATTTCAGCGGCAGTGCTGCTGGATTCGAGATTTTCCCAAGATGATTCCTTTCCAAGCGAGCGGCTGAATTGAATGAGCTTCCTCAGCCAGGCCACCAAGCCAGCAGAAAAGGACACGACGCCACTGGAAGCGGCTGCGGAGATCAAAGCTAGCTACTTACCCCGGAACAAAGCCGAAGGAAAGGATTAGTCACTGCCGAAAGCCACGGGAGCTGGCATTGGCAGGGAACCCAGGCAAATTGCTCATAAATGCCTTACGAGCACACGCAACCCCGGAGGAAGAGGGGAAAGCAAAGCGCCGCAGGGCTTTTCCAGCCCAAGGAGCCATGTGCCACGGAAAAGAAAGGAGTGTCAGAAGTTCGGGTTATAAATTCTGAGAACACGAACACAGGTTAGGAAAATATTGTTTTGGGATGAGTACGATGTAGCCTATGGATCCACGGGTCTGTCCAACCTATGGGATTGGAGGCTGCCCCCCAGGCATGATGCCAGCACCGTCTGTAAAATCCCAGGGCTCCCCAAAGTGAACTGAAAAGCAGGGGTTCCTGGGGCAGGAGCTGCCGCACAGGCTCAAAACAACACAACCGGATGATGCTGATCTAAAAAACCCCTCCTAGCAACACCTCCCACTCCAGGTCGGTACAAAAACCTCAATGATCAGCTCGTGAGGACAAATTCTGCTTGTTCTTTGCCCGACAGGCTCCAGAAGAACGGGATGGTTGGAGGCGTTTGCACGCAGGTCGCCGACGGCCCCGAACTTTCAGGTGTCACCACCTCTCCCAGCCAACTCCCGATGGATGAGACCATCAGCACTGAACTGTGAGCAAAAAAAAAAAGGACAAGCCCCGAGAAATAAAAGCTGAAGTTGTTTGGAAATTGCTGTGCGAGGCTGACACGCCACTGCAAGCGGAGCCGTGAAGCGTTTGTCCCCACGGAGCTTCCCGTCTTCCACGACCCCATTTCAGGGGTTGCTTGGACCTGTGCAAGGGGAGGATGCTGAGCTCCGTTTGCTTTCCTGGCTCAGGCTGCAGTCCTGGGGGGCTTTAAGTAAGTTTCTGCAAGGGAAATGGATAATTTAATTGCTGCATTAGAGGATCTGCGGCTGTTTTGAGTGCAAGCTGCTCCGGAGTTTAATCAGCTCGCTGGTTGGGGCTCTGTGATTTCTCCACCGAGCTGAGGGCATAGAGAGCGCCGGCAGCTTTCTGAAATACATCTTAAGTGAGTCTGGCTGTCTGGCTGTCCCAAACCACTTTGTTTTCAGGATTAAAACCAGACTAGAAAGAAGAGAAATGAATATTGTTCCCCTGTCCCCTATCCGTGCCCTGCTCAGAGCCACACGAAGGCACTGAGCCAGCTGCGGAGGAGCTGAAACCACGCACCTCGGTCATTCACCATCGGGCTGGGCACACGGCTACGCCAAAACTGGGACGAGGAGCACAAGCAAGTGCCCTCCAGCCACCAGAAACCAGCAGCACACCGGTGCCTGAGCGCAGGGAAAAGCGCAGCGGGATCTGAATCGTCTTGGGTGCATCTTCTTACCATTTGCGTGGGCTGCCCGTGTGGTTTCCTTGGTGTTTTGCCTCGTTTGTTTCCCTTCGCTTTTATTCCTGCGGATGAAAAAGCTGCCAGGGAACTGCAAAGTGAAGAGCGAGGTTCTGCTGTCGTCACCTGGGTGTTATTTAGAAATCCTGAGCAGGGAGAGGCCGAGCGGGGAAGCTGGAAGTCTCTGTCCCAGGACCGAGCCAGCTCTCCTTACCGATTCAGTCTTCATTCTGCTGCTGGAAATCCTTCCAAGGTTAACGCAGGAGCCACAACCAGTTAGCCCTCATCACTCAAACCCTGGTGCAGTTTTTCTGCCTGCTCAGAGCAGAGATTTAAGCCCAAACCCTTCTCCCTTTTATCCCCAAGAAGGACAGAAAGAGCAGGAGCACTCCCTAGCGAGGTGCACGCAGGAGAGCTCCCACCCTGCCCGAACGGAGCCCACCCGCTGGCACCAAAAGCAGGCACTGGGTGGTCAGCCTTTAACTCCTTGAGGACATTTCAGCTTCGGCAGATGTCACAGCCACCTCGAGGGACGACCGAGGTTCAAAAGCCAGCTCAGAAGTTAAGGGATGGCCGAGACGTCGCTGATGGCATGGCCGCGGTGACGCCCTACGTGCTCTTCTGTTTGCCAGGTTCACCCGGTGAAGTGCTCCAGATGCAACCACTTGCGGGAAGGAAGCTTTTAGGCTTGCACAAACAAGAATACTGGTTTGGAACCTTGGTTTTTTTTCCTCCTTAATGCGAGATGGAACAATCTGCACGGCACAAAGGCACTTCAAACTCGAGGGCAATCCATCTACATCTGTTCTAAGGGAAACCTTGAGTGACTACACACAGCTTTATATCGTTATATCTGCACCTAGCTCAGCACACGACCAGAATATTTTATCATAGACTCCTGTGCAGCTAAGGAACCTTGCTGGTTGTCTACTAAATGTTGCCATCGTAATAAATCTATACCGAAATAAAAATTTTTAAAAATCCAATATATTCTGTAGCCCTGTTAATCTCATTATCCACGAAAGGGTCAAAGAGCCGACGCAGCTTCAAGCTCTGCTCTTGCCAGCCCACCAGGGAAAAGAAACCACATAACGTGATTCTAAAATCGGAAACCACATAACAGGATTTGAAAACTGAGTTTCAAGGAACTACGGCAGAATCGGGGAATCACAGAACACCCCGAGTTGGAAGGGATCCACAGGGATCACAGAATCATGAAGGCTGGAAAAGCCCTCCGAGATCACCTGGTCCAACCATCCCCCTACCACCAGTGTCACCACTAAACCGTGTCCCCAAGCACCACGTCCAACCTTCGCTCGTCGAGTCCAACTCCTGATCAACAAGCTAAGGTCAACCCAGGCTGAAGGAGGAAGAACAACTCTTCTTTATGCATCCTGCCAGCAGAAAGCCGCCCAGCAAAAGCACAAAATAAGTCTTTCACCAGCTCCAGCAGCACCTCGGTGGGACTTGGGATGCACTCTGGCCGGCTGCAGGGACGTTATGGAGTGTATTTGCTACACGAGGATACAGCACCGCTCAAAGATCTGAGAGAATTGGATATTCCCCATCAAAAGATGCTTTTTTCCCTGCGAGGAGATGAAACCCACAGCTTTGTAGTTGCTTCCAGCAGCTGAAGGGGCTGTGTTTCTTACCACTGCCTGTGGCACCCCGCGCCTCAGCTCTGCTCCCCAGGTCCTTGCAGCGGTGGCTTTTAGGACGTGTCACCGTTTGATGAAGCCGAGGGAAGTTTTCCTACCACTGTCATGCCAAACCAGGGGGCACCGTATTGAGGAATACTTACAGGCCCCCAGCACGATCTAACCAGCCGGTCTGGAGGTGGACGAGCACGTTGCGAGATGGATGCCTGGAGGATGCAGAGGGTTAGGGCTCAAACAGGGGAACCTGAGAGCCCGAGGCTCTTCTAAAGCGCGGCATGTAGAAAAACCGCATGTGTGGAAAGCTTGTGAGTGTCAAAGTCCCCAGAAAACAAGTGGGACCCCAACACAATAGATGTACAAAAGAGACCGGAGGAAAAAAGGCATTAGCGTCCATCAACAGAAACACATTTTTCTTGCACAAATAACACCCATTAGCGACTCCAAAGAGCAGCATTCCCAACTCTTCAGCTCCGGAGGAGTGCGCGGTTTCGAAGCAGACACAATGCGAAGACTTCACAGAACTCAAGCATTCAACGGGACTAATGCGAAAGATTATTCCGCAATTATCCAAGCAATTTTCTCTCCTCATTGTCCCTGGACCATAAGGGTTTTTAAATGTGAGCAGAAGGATTTATTCATCACAATAATAATAAAAACGAAATATTAAATCAATGAATCTCCTCGCATGAAGCATAAAGCTCGCATCGCTATTAGGCTTAGTGGCGTCCTGTCACATAAAGCACATGCAGTTGGCGTACTTAAATACCATCTCCCTCTTTTATTTTTCCCTTCCCTAATTTGTAAGGCATTATCCTTCCATTTGTCCTCTAAACATGACCGGATTCAACCAACACAGCGCTGCTTCTTGTTACTGCCTTGATGCTTGCGCTCTCTTTCCGAGTGCAGCTGGAGATTTATATTTAATATCGATCGCTAACAATGCCCGGTGCAGAAAGTCATGCGGAGACTACAGAGAAGTCCTAAAACAAAGAAATAAATATTCATTAAGGGAGAATTAGCTCATTAAAGGCAACGCTGCCAACATGCAAGGGAGTAGCTGGGCACCAGAATGAATGGTGGTCTTTCAAGGTGTCAACTCTTCAGTTTGGCTGGGAGGAAATGGGCCCAAACCTGACCCAAACTCACTACGACAGAAACTCTCACGGTTACATTGCTCTTGGATTATGTTTTCCCCCATTTTCTCTCCTCCCTTGTAATACAACATGATAAATGCCTTCGGAGGCCCTTATCTACTGCACAGCACAGCTGCAGTGCGTCCCTCTCGTTTTTGTAAAAGATTTATCAGGTAAGGTGCAGCAACAGCCACTACTTAGATATTTATAAGGTGCCACCTGTCCTCACAGTGTGATACCTGAAGTGCCTGAGCAAAGATTTTCAATAAACAGGAATCTCTCACCCTTCAGCCCCGAGACTCATAGTGGGCTCCACACACACGATTATTGTTTCAAGAGCGCCAAATACCTGGCACTGCAAAGACCCCGCGCTTGCACAGTTCAAACCGTTCTGTTTATCAGCTCCCACAGCCCATAAGATGAAGGCTGCAGGCTGTCTCTCACGATACCAATTCATCTCGCCCAAGTTCACCCACCTCTGAAGTCACGGAGAGAAACGAGCCTTTCTAGAAGACAAGCCATGGCGTTCTCACGCACGCACCTAAAATGGGTCAGCTGAGTCATACCTTTCATCTCCCTGTTTTTCTCCACGATCAAGAAACCAGATCAGGTACAGACAGCTGCAAGGATGCGAGATGAATGCTGTCCAGAGACAAGCCGAGCCGACGCTCTTCAGAACGGCTACAGCCAACTTTAATATGCAAACCCCACCGGGAAATGAGACCACAGGGTCTACATCTTTCTTACCATGATCGGGACGCCAATGTCTGGCCACAAGAGATCCTCGGAGGGAAGCTTGGGAGAGTTCCACACTACCACCACTTTATTTAAGTACGGGAGACCGTTGAGCCTTTCTAGGGAGTTCATCAACACTTCCTCCCGCTCGTACGTTAGCATCACGACTGTGAACTGCTCTCGGGGCACGTTGCCACCCAAAGCAGCCTGGAACTCCTTCCCAGAGCCACCTGCTCCTCCACCTATAGGTCGAAATCCAGTCCCAGACCCTAAAAACTTTGCTTCCGATGGTAAAACAGGGTCAAAGGGAGTATAGGGGAAGAGGTGGAAAGGCCCTGGAGCGGAATTCCAATTCCTGTAGATGTCCATTGCGGTGAGGGTGAAATTGCGGAGATATTTGGGAGATGCATAGGGTGGTTCCGTTTCCACAGGCCCCAAGTCCAGGTCGCCGTTGTCTGCCATGTTGGGGTCTGTGCCAGCAGCTTTGCCCGACCGGTGGGGGATCTCCACCGCAGTTTCTTCTCGGATAGGAGCGGCCGGGATTTGGATTCGAGTCCTTATGATAGCTAAGACTGTGCTGAAAACGTTGTCGGAGGTGGAGAAGTAGGTCTCCCACAAGAAGCGGCCCTGCCTCCTCATGGCGAGCAGATCGTTGTCAGAAATGCTCCTCAGAAGAAAGTGCACTTCTGTGATACGTGGCTTTGGTATGATTAAGGCTGCCTCGTTCCACCGGATCACATCGTTATAGGGTAGCTGAACTTGCTCTCCGAGAACCACCGGGATGGCTCCGACTTCCAGGGCCTCAAACAGTCTCATGGCACACCCAGCGGAGATCACTAAGCGGGTGTCCCCCGGGGTGATTATCAGTGCAAAAGTAGATAGCTTCAGTAGCTCTAGTCTGTCGTCCCTTTCTCCACACAGAGCCCACTCAGTGGGCAGACTCGCCTTAGGCTGGTTCTTGCACGTGAACTCCACCAAAACAAAGTCCAGCTTGCTGTCCTGAACGGCCTTCAGGGTGGTAATGATGCGATCGTCGTAGTCAGCTGGGGCGTTGCCTTCTATCTCCTCTTCGAAAGAGCGAACCTCTTGCAAGCTGGATCGGAGAGACTCAATCTTCTCCCCCTGGAAACTGAACAGGTATTTACGCTTGACTGGCACCTGGGGCGGGATTTCTAAGAAGTTGGGTTCAGACATAGCGTGGACCAGGGGAGAGACCACAATATCAAACCCCGGTCGGTACTGCACGTCGTAAAAGGTGGACTGGGCAATCATGGCACGCCCCGTGCTGATGTTGTAAATAAAGTTCTGAGTTTCCGATTTCCTCGATAAATTGATGATGAGATGGTTATGTCCGTCAGTCCTCCAATATGGCAAAGAGTGCAACTGTTGCTCTAGTTCAGTAGGTTTTGGCATTACGGGCTCTTGCATTTCCCCCACTAAAATTATATACACACAAGCAATATTTGCATTTTCAGTAACATAAACGTTAGTTCTGACAGTCGCCTCAAAGGCTTGTTTAATTAAAGGGTCTAAGGAGCTACCAAAGGGGTAATCGTCACTGTTGTAGACGTAGACTGGAAAGCCAGATGTCAGAGGGCACCGTGAGTAGTCAAAGCAATTGTGCAGCCTGCAGTTCCGGTTGGATTTTGGCAGGGGGAAGGTCACGTCGTCTTTGTCTGGCAGCAGCCGGATTGGCAAGGAAAGCTTTGGCTGGTTCTGAGCCATCAGTTCTTTGTAGGAATGCTCGGTCTGGCTGATGACATTCTTCAGCTGCAGCAGGTCCTGCTTGGCGTTTTCGATGCTCTTTTTGCAGGCCTCGATCTTCAAGTTGAGCTTGGCGATCTCGCTGTTGAGCTCCTGCCGCTTGGCCTCCAGCTGGAGCAGCTCCTCGCTGACTGACTCGCGGATGCGGCACAGGTCTTGCACGTGCTTCACCTCGCACAGCTCGTTGCCGGTCCGAGGGCCGAAGATGCGCTTGCCGGCATCGTCCGCGTCGTCGATGGTGGTTAGGTAGTAGTGCGCGATGAGGGGAAAGAAGACGAGGATAATAAAGAGGGTGAAACTAAGCCAGGTGAGCCGGATCCGACTGGACCACCTCAACAACCACGGCTGGCCTCCGTTCCCCACTCCCCCATTCCGCAACATCGTATATCCAGTCATGAGTTCAAAAGTCACCGCGTGCCCAGTCACGTTGGATCAGTAGCCATAACCAAAATGGGTTTCACAGCAAGTCTCTGCGAAGAAGGGTTACTGTGCCTGCTTAACGAGGAGCCAATAGAATGGGAATTTCATCGTGTCGCGACGACGGCTCTCCCGCAGTCGTTTTGCTGCCACCGCAGCTTTCGATCCCGTTAGCCTCGCTCGCCGACCTTGTCACCCACCCCGGCCCACCCTCGGTCTGCGGGCGAGTTGCTGGAAGTGTCACAGCGTTGTCATGGCGATTCCGAAGTCTCAGCCAGCAGGGGAAGAACACAACGGGCTCAAGCCAAACTCCACCGCTGCTCTCGACATCCTGCATTACCATCCGATGAATATGCAGAGGCACCAGCCATCGTGGAGGCCGAGCCAGGAGAGACTCGTAGGAACGTCAGTCTCTCTCATCGCTGCTGCTCGGCTGATGCTCGGCCATTCCTGCAAGAGAACAGGCATACGTTCAGACAATGCCAACAAAACAACCCCGTAGTGACCTAAGACGATGCTAATTTTTAAAAGCAACTGTCCTCTCTTTCCAAAGAGTGTTTAACATCTCTGGGGTTAACAGCAGTAAACCCGAGAAGGTGATGGGATTCATCAGGTGCGGACACGTGGCTCTCGCTGAGCAC
Organism: Nettapus auritus; assembly: GCA_011076525.1. Classification (NCBI taxonomy): domain Eukaryota; kingdom Metazoa; phylum Chordata; class Aves; order Anseriformes; family Anatidae; genus Nettapus; species Nettapus auritus. The sequence continues at coordinate 116,966,290 of CM021767.1, forward strand.
TCTGCTTTCCATTAGGGCTGCATGTTTCCGTGGCCAGACCAGAAAATCCCAGCCCTTAGATCTGGTTTCCTTTTTCTGCCACTTTCTTGCTGTGAAACTCTGGGGGAGCTGCTTGACATCTGCAGGTCCCTGTCCCCTCACGTCCAAAAGGGGGATATTGACCTACACCTGCTCTCCCTACCCGCCTCTTAATGGCACGTTGTGATCCGGGGACACAGCAGCACTGGGAATTTGTACTGCAGAACTGAGTGTAATCACTATTGTTCTGCTCTAGTGACTGGAGCTGATGAGGAATTTTTAGATGAAGTGTTTTGCTTTCATTTCCTGCTGGAAAATTTCGATTCACTGCCACAGAAAGTTTAAAGGGAACGTATTCACAGCGGTTACGACCACCTCTGCAGGCTCACTGCACGAGATAGAATTTCAGGTCAAAACTGGAAAAAGGGCTCCTGTCTACGCTGTCCATCAAAGCAAAGATGCTGGAGTTAGGATCTGCGTGGCACCATGCCACACAAGTGGTATCAGCTTGCTTAGACATGCCCTTTTCACTTGGAAAACTGCCGTGGCACTCAATTAGGAGAATGGCTACCGAAAATTTGCATTAAACACAAGGATGTGGCCAATTCATGACCAAGTCTTGGCCAGGTGATTATGTTACCACTAGAAAACTTCCTTTTTATTAGTAGCATCTGAGTTATCCATATTTCTGGGGTATTTTTCATACACTGGCCTTCCCGCATCGCTGATGAGTTCAGCGTCGGGCACAGTGGCAATTCTTGCACAGCCTCATGAGAAGCTTATTCATTTCCGCTTCAGTTTTTAATTAAAGTCACCTACAACGGTGACGGTCATTTTGCACTACATCTACGCCGTACTCCCCTCATCTCCTCATTGAGAAATAGCAGGAAGAAGGCAAGGAAGCGGCCTGCGGCTAAAACGGAGCTCTGAAAACCTGCCAAAACTAACCAAAGTTCACCTTAAAGGAGCAGAGAGAAGTCACGAATAATTTTCCCTGCAGTACACAAGTTGTGTCAGAGGAATAAACTGAAGATTTGACTTCAACCAGGCCAAAAACATAACCAAAGGGAAAGAAGTGGACTAAAAACGCACAATTCCTAGGCCCGTTTTGTTACAAGGCTGTTTGCTGTTGGTAGCGTAACGCCGCATGATGGAAGGAGAATTTCCCCCTCGCCCCCCTAACACGACCCCCATTTGGGAGCTGCACAGCAGTTAAAAACGAAAGCAGCTTTTAAATTCATAGCATTGCCTGGCAAACGCCACCGGTGTAAATCTCAGAAAGCTGGGCGGATAAGAAGGGCTAAAAAGTCAGGAAAAAAAACAAACACAAAATCAGCTTTCTCCAATCTTGGCAGCGTCGTTGGTGCAGGCAGATGGGGGAGGCTTCGGCTCTCCTGGCAGAACATTTTAATGCTGCTCTCTGTGCACCAACCTCCATTTGCTGGGGCTGCGAGGTGATGAATGTAAATCCCCAGCTCTGCTGCGCGGGGCTGTCACTCAGGCACAGGGAGCCCTGGCAGACACAGCACGCTTGCATCGTGTCGCCGGGACCACTGCTCTACAACAGCAGGAGTTTGAGCACGCACCAGTGTGCAAAGCAGCCGGCTGACTGAAGGCAAAAAGAAGTTTTTAAGGTCTGTGTTATTTATTTTTAAGCTCTCTCCAGGAGATGAGGCTCATGTTGTCACCGTCCGTGCGGACCGGTCAGTCCCTGCAATTTCAACGCTGTCGCAAAGGGGCTGCGAAGATCCTAGAACCGCTACCAGTTTTCTGCAAACAGCTGGCCAGGAGGTGAGAGCCGCTCTGTTAACACTTCTCCTGAGGGAAATGCCAGAGCACATGCTCACCGGAACGGCAGCGAATCTGAAAAACAGCTTGACTTCAAGGCACGCACGAGAAAACGAGCTCTGCTGTTCTCTTCTTTGGGGTGCCGTGGGTTACATACAACGTGCTGAGACAGGACAGAAATACGGGAACATAAATGTGACCAAAAAAGATAGGAGGTGTGTGCGTGTGCTGCTTTCTGACTGGCCAGAGAAAGCTGCAGCCCCCCAGGAGGTAAACACAGGCCCAAAGGTTATCGGTTTGAACTGTATCTAAACCTTGCTCCATTTTAGCAGCTCTGCCCATTTATGAGCCCCAAACAGCGATGAAGTGGCAAACTGGACTCCCTAAAATGCCACATGGCATCCCTGGAAAGCTAAATCCAGGCCATCACCCCACACACGATCCTCCGCAGCTGTTCTGCCACCTAATCCTTCCAGTGGCTCCTCCGGTCCCTCTCCTTCAGCTGATACAGAACAAACTTTATCCTCCTGACCTAAAAACGTGGGCTGTGAATTAAATAAAAAATAATCCATATGCTCAGAAACCCGAAGCTGACAAATGAACTCTGCTGCTGGCTTAGAGGAGACCACACAGGAGAGACGAGAGGAGGCTGGGGAGGGATTTGAAATGCAACATGCGTGGCTTGGGATCAGTTAAAAGTATTGACTGTCAGCATGAAATATGTGCTGGTGATAAAGAAAGCACTTTAGTAACGACGGAGAGTCTGAAAGAGTGTCTCAGACTTTATTCCTATCAAGTACACAGAGCTGGAGGTTGTAATGCATTGTTATTAGGACTTAAAATGAAAACCCCATCTGTGGTCTTACCAAGAGAGACTTCAGTGTTTTATTTAAGAGAAATGAGCAGCCCCGGTGAAAAAGGCTGCTGATTTCCATCCTTCCCCAAAAGAAGTTTGGGAGGAGGAGGAACATTGCTGGGCTCTGCAGCCGACCCATTCCTTCCCCTCCCCAGTCCTTGAAACGATCGAGCCCCTCACCGAGAAACTCCTGTTGACATAAGGCGGCATCGCTGCCTGACAGACCTAATTAACACGCGCACAAAACGAGGCGAGGAGAGCTCCTGGGAAATCAGGAAGTCGGTGATTACCCCAGCCTCTTCCCAAACTGACGGACTTCCTTGGCATGCCTCGTTTGCACGCCGCAGCTCCTTCTCCCTCGGCACGGGGCTGAGGGATGGCATCGCTGTTGGTGCACGCTGTCACATCCTGCTTCAAATCCAGGGATGTTTTCCCAGCTTTTCTCACCTCCTCAGGGGGTGTCAGTGATGTTATGGGAATATCTGGGGCTCTCACGCTTTTTCATTTCCATAACGTTAATGAAATGTTGCCCCTTTTTCAGCATATTTGTGAATAGAGCCTGGAAACTTTAACCTCGTGGTCGTGCAGAGCATCCAGCAGTGTTAAATAACCTGGAGGTGGATCATCAGGCAGAGTGTGGTGCCACGGGCTCAACACACTGAGCTCTCCAGGAGGACAATTTACAATCTGTGCCTGCTAAACCAGAGCTCCCAAACTCTGCGTGTGCACCCGTGCCCATCCTCACGCCCCTTCCTCATCAAGTGACGAGTCTGCGGTGTTAGCACAGCAACGTGGAAACCCAAACCTTTCCTTTGCTGGCCCCATTTAAGAGGATGAGCTGCCGTACCCACCTCTGCCATGCAGGATCCTGCCTGGTGATCTGCGAGGTCAGGGAGCGTGTGCTAGTGGCTTCCTTGCTTTATCTGTCCAGCCTTCAACAGACGGTTTCTACAGCCAAGCCTCTTTGTCACCGGCACTAAAAATGAAATCAAATAAAAATCGCTTATTTTTTTTAAGCAGGAAGTGTAAGCCCTTTATCTTTTTGCTAAACAAAGAACGACATATTCCTCCCCCTTCTCTTTTTTTGACGAGGAACAGTGTTTCTGGTGAAAGGGAAAAGAAACGCACACAAAACAACCCTTCAGCAATAAGTTTCTGCCTCCTAATTCCCTTAAAGAACAGGATTACCCCTCAAATCTCCAATCATTTTGGGAACAGGAGCATTTAGAGGATTTTCCTCCTGCGATTGAACAGGGAGAATAAATCTATGAGGTGTGTGCTTTAGGTGTGCTTGAGAGCAGATCTGTACAAGCGGCAGACGGAGAGCTCGCTCTGAAATGCTTCACGTGCCTCAGGAAGCAGCGCGGGGGATTTGTACCGCCCCGAGAGCTCGCAGGTACGAGAAATTATCCTAGGCGAAGATCAACGCTGCTCCACACGCAACCAGAAGAAGGTCTTGTAAGCTGTAAATGCGGGGGATAAACTGCATCCTCTGCTTTATAAAGCTTTTATCCCTGCCAAGAAACGTGTAGCACGCGGAGCCAAACCCGCCTCCTGCCCACGGGGTGAAGCAGCCCTGGGACAGCCCCTCGGCGTCCTCCCTCCTGCAAGGAAATCGCCTGCACTGAAAAAATCAGAGGCTGGCAGGTATTAGGGGAAAATATCATGCATGTTGACACCGTTCCTGTACTTCTTCCTTCTCTCCAGCCAGGCTTTGTCCTGCCGTGATAACACAGACCTCTCTTCGAAGTTATAGGGCAAGAAAACCCCAAAGAAGCCTCAGCAGCTGACAGACCCTTGCAGACAAGACCTCATAAAGCAGCTGGGCTTTTACTTCGGATGATGCTTTTGAAAGCTTACGACGGATCAACGGGGAAAACCCCAAAGAGATGGCAGAACCGACCATCCCAAGCATGCAGGTAAAGCGAATGGCTGCCTCGAGGATGAGCTGGGACGCCCTCCATCACCCAGGAGGGGTCACACAACCTCCACACCTCCTTTTCCCTACGCACAAAGCACAGGAGAACTCAAACTGCTTCGAGGAGAGCTAACAAGCTGGTTTACAGCCTTTCGCTCCCCATCTGGGGCACGGGGACGAGAGCAGACCCAGGGAAATGCTCGGCATCGTGCCTAGCAGAAGCCAAAGAGATCTCTCCCAAGTGTTTCCAGGTGCCCGCCTGCTTTGCCCTCTACAAAACCGTCCGTCTCCCCAGTCCGTGTTTTCCCTTTCCAGCACCTTCCTGCTTTCTGCATAATGCATTGCGAGATCTACTTTACATGCAGGCCTTTTAGCTCCTAAATTCATTATTCAGTGCTGTTTTCTGGCAAGAAGGCTGGGTATTGTTTTATTTATTCTTCCACGAGCACGAAGAAACGCGCAGCTTGCAAGCGAATCCTTTGACGTTCACAATTCCGGCCGAACAACCTGCACACAGAGTTCATCACCCCCCAGATCTCCGAGCAAGGGATCGCGGAGCTTTTCAAGGAATTGGTAAACACAAACAACCGCCCATGTTGTACCGCTCGCCGCGTCTCCATTGATAAAGCGCTGGGAGATTTTGTGGTACTTGGGAAGCAAAGCAAGGAGCAGGTGCCTGAGGAGGAGGCGCGTGGTCAATCCCTTGTTCACCACTGAAAGGGAGAAAGGAGGCGTGGGAGGCGGGGAGGAGTAGTTTTGAATACCTTGAAGCAATTAACGAACGGGAACTGTCTGGAGGTAAAAGCACGGAGAGGAGCCAGGCGCTTTGCGCCGTACGAGAGCAGCATGCAGAGGTCAGCTCCAGGCAGGAAAGAGCTGCTGGGAGACAGCTCAAGTGCTCAGTATTTCTTGTGGTTTTCAACCCTAGAGAGCTAGGGCACATTGTTTTCCCCAGGGCAAAAACACAAACCTGTCTCACCTCCCTAAACGAGCATCCTCACCACCTCCTTGCCAGGGAAGAACCACGCAGCGCAATTCAGGCTCCCCATCTCTGATCTTCGGGTCATCACTAAGCACAATTTGACAATTTCTTTGTCCTGGTTGACTTCTAAGGAAAGGGTAACAGTGCCTGAACAGCACGGAAATGTACACAATGTTTAACATTATCTCACGTAGGGGAAACATCCAGTCCCCAAGGGGTTTGTGGAAAGGCTGCCCATTTCCCACACGCAGGGAAGAAGCCGGTTCTGGAGACAGCATCCCTGCCGAGGGGTCTCCAAGGAGCACAGAGGTGGACAGGCAGCTTCTTGTGAACTTCAGCAGGCCACGAGATGGGTCAGCAGTCAGTCATCGTGTTCATCAGCGCCGCAACGCCTAATTATCCAGGCTCCAAATGTCCATCCCCTCCCCGTATCAACCCTTTCACCCTCTCCTCACCTTGTTTTTGTCCGTGCTGCTGTGTGCATCCCACGGCAGCTTTTCTCCTCCTGTCTGCGATGGGCTCATTAGCACCGACAGCCTTCTGCGCTTTTTGGACACCGCTTCATCACCGCCTAAGCAGAGGCTGCTCGGCTTCAGACAGCCCGATCGATCATGCCAAATAACTAAATTACCTGCCGGACCCTAATCACCCACATTTCTACATCCTGACCCGACGCAGTTCGTTACAAAGCCAACTCCAAACTCAGACGCACAAACACAACCGTTGCCAGTGCTCTGATCATTTGGATTTGGTTCAGATACAGTCCCCGAGGGGAAAACCCCCTTTCTTGAGACCAAACGCTCAGGTCACACGCTGCCAATTAGGCAGGGGATGTTCATTGCCCTTCTGCTGCGCTCATGGGTGTGTAACACAGCAGGAACCCAGCGGCCCACGTAAGGTGGCATCTTCACTGCCATGGGTAGGTTTGGACCCTGGATATCCAGGGAGGTTTGGCCACGTGTGAGAAGGGAAATGTGCTATTCATGGGGACTGAACCTTGGTACCTGCTGCTGGAGAAATCCCCCTGCCAGGAAAAGCTGAGAGCAAACAGATGGGGCTGGAGGAAAGAAAGAAGGAAAGAAGAAGGAAAGAAGGGAAGAAAGAAGGGAAGAAGGAAAGAAAGAAGGGAAGAAGGAAAGATGGAAAGAAAGGAGGAAGGAAGGAAGGAAGGAAGGAAGGAAGGAAGGAAGGAAAGAAGAAAAGACGAAGCAAAGAAGGAAAGAAGGAAGAAAAGGAAAGAAGGAAGGAAAGAAGGAAAGAAGGAAAGAAGGAAGGAAGGAACGAAGGAAGGAAGGAAGGAAGGAAGGAAGGAAGGAAAGAAAGAAAGAAAGAAAGAAAGAAAGAAAGAAAGAAAGAAAGAAAGAAAGAAAGAAAGAAAGAAAAAGGAAAGAAAGAAAAGGAAAGAAGCTAATTACTGCTAATTACTGCCAGAACCTGGCAGGGTGACTGAAGCCGCGAGAGGCCAGCCCAGCAGACCAGACCCTTAAGGAAAGGCTGTGCAAGACGCTTGCACGGCACAGGTTGGGATGTGCGGATGTGGAAGTGGCCAAACCCGGCAGTTAAAAACAAACAGAGAGAACAAACCGCGGTGCCCGAAGCTTGTGGGCGTGCATAATGAAGTTATTAACCAGCAGAAGGGTGTCTGATAGAAGATAAGTGCCAGCAGACTGTAAGATAATTAAATTCCTACAAAGCAAGGTTGTCGCGTGGATGTGGAATGCCGGCTCATTTCACACGCGCTGGGTGCTGCGTTGTCGGCGGTGCCCCGTGCTTCGCTTGCAAGGCACCCGAAAGAAACACGAGCAGCAAACCTGGCCCCAAATCCCGGTCGTGAAGGGCAAACTTACGTCGTTTTGCTTAATGAAGGCTTAAGAGGGATGTCAGGGGAAGGAGGATCGAAGGAGCTTGGCCGTGGCTGGAGGCGAAGGAAGGAATTAACTTTTCACCAGCACAAGCGAGACTCAATCACGGAACAAGATGAGATGGGGTTTGGTAAGGCACAGGTCATCAAAGTTAAGCTAAGGGTGAGATTGAGGCTGCCTAGAAATAAATTGTTAAATTAAATATAACCAACTCGCCACGTGTTTAATAACTGCAGCTCTGTGGCAGGGATCGGGCAAGCGAAGGAAGGTTGAGTTCTGGAGCAGCATCCTCCAGAAGGACTGGCTCCCTGTAGGCATTTCTTAATACTTGAAACTTAAAGGTTTTGGGGTTTGGTGAAGAAAATAGAACCCCTAAGAGCAAAAGTCCCTAGTTTTATAAAACATAAACACGTTGTTTCCTGTTCTTTGGACTCTTCCAGTTCCCTGTTCATGCCCGGAGCTCCGGAGGCATCAGCCTCAGACCATGCTCCAGGAGCACAAGCGTGACCCCATACTCACATTTTCTCCACTCCCACGTGCCATTCTGTATGTGCTGCGTGTTCCTCACCTAAATACGGCTTCGTACCGCTGCGACGGCCCCTTCTGTGAAGGCTTTTGGATCCTTCAAATAAAAGGTGATGCTGCAAACTCTCGGGGCTGGGAACCTGGGTTATTAGGACTTGGGTTATTAGGACCAGTTATTAGGAACTCAGGGTATTAAGACCAGTAAGGCAGGGCTGTTTAACGGCTGCAAACTTAGCGAGCAGACGCAGCACTTCTTTTGACCTCAAAATTTACTTTTTAGGATGAAAAGAGAGGAGATCTTAAAATAAAAGAGGCATAATGAAACGCTTCCACCAATGGCTCTGCAGCATGGAAGGCTGTTCCTCAGCATCCCAGAGCAGATGTGCTGCACTCAAAATGTCTTTGTCTATTAAAACTGTGTCAGCTTCAGAGCCTCCAAAACTCCCTGTGGCATAAACAGAATTTCTAATGAACAGCTGCGGGATGCAGGAGTAGCCGCGCAAAGCGCAGCTGCCGAGATCACTTGCTTTGCCACCTTTACTCCGCTGCCTGCATCCCACCTTCCCCATTTGGGGCTCTCCTGCCTGCCCCTTCCCACACCTCCACCTCCTCACCGTGGCATAAACTTCGGCCTCTGCAGGGCTTTGCTGCTGTCTTGCCTGCTCACGCCAAAAAAAGCAAAAGGGAGAAATAAAGGGGAAACCTTATCACGCCAAACCGTGCGGTTCCAATGTAAGCAATCCTAAGGGAAGGATTTAGGCTGGGTAAGTTGAAACCCACTAATGGAGCTTTCAGCTTCAACGCTGCCTTGCAGGCCAAGGCATCAAAGCATAACTCCTTGGGTGAGTTGTTTTATTTCTTTTTATTTTATTAAAATCCTCTGCCTTTGAAACCCAAAACCCATCAAGAACAGAGCCTGGTCCGAAGACACTTCCCAACTGCTGTCCCAAACCTAACGGTGTCCCGTTAGCTAGCTGGAGGAACAGCTGGACTGATGATTCGTTTAGTCTGGCACTTTTATCAGACCCTGATTAAAGGCAAAAAATATGATCTGCTGTCTCAGTGTAACCCCAACAAGTACTGCTGGGAGAACCCGCACAAATTAAGCCCGAATATTTACTGTCTGATGTCTTCAGGCTTTCACGGGGTTCTCCAAAACCCGGTAAAGAGCCTCACTTCTATTTCTAGGGCATTTACACAGAGTTAATGCTTTGGTGAGGTGAGCTGTATCCCTCCCATTTGAGTGAAAACAGCTGATGGGTTCAAAAGTTACGCGTTCGAAAATGTGGCACGGATATCGTGGCTGATAGCTCTGCAGTTTGGGGATTGCCCGAATAATCCTGGCCATGGATTGCCCAAGTAATCCCAGCCACATCCCCGCTGCCAGTTCACAGCAGAAAGTGAAGCGAATCCAAATGTTACCAGCGAGGGTACATGTGGGAAGGCTGAACTTGCTTTGGCTGGGATGCACCAGGCTTAAAAAACACTCCAGGCAGCGATCTGCAACACGCAGCAGCCGCTTTTGCTGGGTAAGCAGGGCCAAGTATCCTCAGAGCATCCCAGAAATGGGCAGTGGGACGCTGCCAGCCAAGTGTTCGTAGAGGAAGCAATTGCTTCCAACACGAGATGCTGCCTCCCAGCCATCATCCCAAAGATTAGGCCGCCTTCAGGAACCACTTGCAGAATGGCTGCTGAGAGGTCCCAATACACGAGGAAGCTATAAATGTCTCTTCTGGCCATTTCCATCAGTCATTATGGACAGGAGAGCAGGGGCAGCATCTCTCACACTGTGCAGCCTCAATATTCCCTCCACGGGAGCCACAAATGGCAATTGATCTCAAAAATATAGCAAAGGACGGCACGGCTTCCTCCCTTTTATGCTTAACAGCTTAATATGTTGGCTAGCGTGTAAGTTAACTATTGTCATCCACTGGACAAAAGCTGCTCGTGTCCACAGCAAATACCTGATAACCAGCCAAGAAAAGGAGACGTTCCCAGAGTCTGGGAAAGCTGCCTGTGAGCACACGCTTTGAAGGGCTCAGCAACACAGCCCCCAACTTCAATGTGGCCGTGCCGCGCAGACAGACATGGGGCATCAGCTTGGAATGAAGCCATTCAGACAGCCACAAAATTCACAACTCAAGTTGACCACTGCAGAGAATCCAATAAAAATAACAAAAAAGCACGAGGATGGTTACAGTAGACCAAACTATAGTACTACTATAGGTCATACTATAGACCAAATTATAGACCATACCATAGTACTACTATAGATCTACTACAGACAAATTATAGTAGGTCAAACTGATCTACCCACTTTATCCCCTTACTCCTCAGTGCCCATTTCCAGCTGCTTTGGTGCAAAATACTCAGATCAGAATCACAGAACAGCCTAGTCACAACAATTTTTCCCTCATCCCTACAAAACAGAAGTTGCATGAGCCCTTGAAGAACAAAGCGTCTCACCAATAATACGTTTTTGGAGCAATCAGTCATTTACATTCTCATCTGTATGAAGTCCGAGCTGTTAAAAATAAAAAAAAGGAAGAGGAACCGCCACCTTACCTTCTCTAAGAGGGGTGACATCCCACCACATGCTCCTCTCTGAAGCAGGCAGGAAAATCTCTTCAATCCCTGCGACCACCAGTGCTGGCAGAGAAGTACAGCGACAAGGCTCCTACTGCCAAGAGACAATTCCAGCATAAATTTGCTCCCCTGCTATTGTCTCGTCCTTCATGATGGATATCCTGCTTCTCCAGCACACTGCTTTTGTGGACTAGCCCACCCTCTCTTTTATCTGAAGTCCTCTGAAACATCTCTGCTCTGTTTCCATTCCAGTCATTTCCCAAATTTGGGCCGTTTCTTTTTTTTTTAAATTGCTCTCAATATGTCACTCTATATTACTCAACAGCAGATTTATTTAAACGTGTCAATGCTGTTGCTTAGCAGATCTGAATGCGCGTTACAGTTTAAGCCTGCTTCAGGATCACATGCTCCGCTTCCCGATGCTCCCAGCACGTCTGGACCATCAGTAAGGCTGGGCAAAGAAAATTAAGTCCAGCTCTACGGGCAGTCCACTGACCTGTCTAGGACAGTGTCATTAGCAATCCATGTTAAAAAACAAACAACGACAAAAAAAAACAACACAAAAAATATCCCAAATCACCAAAAAATACCCCAGGAGACCTGGGATTTTGCCAAAAAGCTCACCCAATTTTCATCTCAGTCGGGAAGCGGCATCAGATGCTATTTGTCTTCCATTTTCTCCCTTGTCCCTATGAGCTTGAATAGGAGCCCATCAAGTAAATGATCATCAAAAGCTCTGAAAGGAGTCCTAATACGGAGCTAATATCAGCTTTCCCCAAGCAGCAAGCTAATTTTATGTAATGGCCTTCAAATGCCGTATAAAAGGCCTGGAAAGCTCAGGTGAAAGCATGTTCTGACCTCTGAAATTAGACTTGGGTCTTTGCTGAGAGGAAAAAGATAATGTGCTGCTAAATCACACCCACAATGTTTTCTGCTCAGCTTTCCAAGCTCTCGGACCAGCGGTGGCACAGGCTTTGTCTCTGCCCCCCAGACCCCCCTTGAACATTCACAGCTCAGTAACCGGAGCACCTAATGGCTCTGCACAGCACCCGCAAGCACAAATTCATCTGGAGACAGGAGCTGGCCCAAAACATTTATGAAAAAGACTATGTAAAGCTGAGGAAATGTCATCTTCCTGCAAGGTGCTGAAGCGAAGTGAATTGCCTCAAAGGCACTGAAAGCTACGGTGCGGCTGCTGACAGGACGTTTGTCCACGCTTCAACAGGAGGCCTTCTCCACAGGCTTGTCTCCACCCCAGGTGGCTTCCACGTGTTATGTGGGGAGAATGGCTGGAACGCTGTGCAGAGGAAAAGGCTCTCGGGGTGCTGATCGATGCTCACTTAAATACGAGCTTGCAGTGTACCCAGGTGGCCAAGAAGGCCAACGGCATCCTGGCTTGTATCAGGAGTAGTGTGGCCAGCAGGGTCAGGGAGGTGATCGTCCCCCTGTACTCTGCTGAGGTCACACCTCAAGTACTGTGTTCATTTTTGGCCCCTCACTACCAGAAGGACATCGAGGCCCTGGAGTGTGTCCAGAGAAGGGCTACGAAGCTGCTGAAGGGCCTGGAGCATAAGTCCTGTGTAGGAGAGGCTGAGGGAACTGGGATGGTTTAGTCTGGGGAAGAGGAGGCTCAGGGAACACCTTATTGCTCTCTGCAGCTACCTGAAAGGAAGGTGTGGGGAGCTGGGGAGCTCCTCTCTCAGGTAACTACTGATAGGACTAGAGGGAATGGCCTCCAGTTGCACCAGGGGAGGTTTAGGTTGGAAATGAGGAGACATTTCTGCTCAGAAAGAGCAGTCAGGCATTGAGATGGGTTGCCCAGGGAGGTGGTGGCATCACCGTCCTTGGGGGTGTTCAAGGAATGGTTGGACGTGGTGCTTGGGGACACGGTTTAGTGGTGACACTGGTGGTAGGGGGATGGTTAGACCAGATGATCTTGGAGGGCTTTTCCAACCTTAATGATTCTGATTCTACATTCACATCCTCGGGAAGCGAGGCCACCAAGGGAGACAGCCCAACCAAAGACAAAACTTGCAGCAGGACCTGCCGGAACGGCTACTGGGGGGCTCCAAAACCAACCCAAGTCCCTTTGGGTGGTGTCTGATGTCCGTTTGCTTACAGGCATGTGTAAGAAGCCCTCCCCATTCGGATCAATGAAGAGGCCTGTCAAAGAAAGACCCTCATCACTCCACACACAAGGCTAAGTGAGATAAAGTACTTCTGAAAAGCAGCGGAGGGAACAATCCCACGCTGGCCCCGAGAGAGCCAGCTGGATGAGCCTAATGATTCTTTTCCAGCAACAGCTGTGATTGGGTTTATTTCCATTTTGCCTGATTAAAGAGAGAGACAGATAAAAGGGAGAACAAAAAGTCCAAGATTTCAAAAGGCGCTAAAAATAAAATAGTTTGTATTCACTTGGCACCCTACCTTGACAGCATTTTGTACGTTATAGCTAAGCAGTCCTCAAAAACCCCAAAAGGAAAATGCAAACAATTTACAGGCTGGGAAATCAAGGCACGGAAAGGTTAAAATACTCAGAATCATTGATAAAATCATCAGCAGTAGTGGGTTTAAAGGGCAGGCACTCCTGGCGCACCTTCCTGTATTCATGGCCAAGACCCCTCTTCTATTTATTCTTCACAGAGCCAAGGTAATTGTTTCCATCGCCCAGCAAGCGTAAATCGATGCAGAGGAGCCCAGCGGCTCCTCAGGAGGAGTTCCAGCCCATTGAGCTGATACCAGTTAACCATTTTTTCGGAGCCTGTTCGCACCTCAGAAGGAAAACAGACTTTTTCAAAATTAGAACGCACAAGTTTAACGGCGGGATGCCTGAAATTAATCCCTTTATTTAAACGCTAACAGCCTCAAGTGTCTCTAAGCAATTGTAAAGGCTTTATTAGCGAAGGCAATGAAAGCCTGTGAGCAGCCAAGTCAAGAAGAAGCCAAGGTTATCTGCAGTAAGTTTCCAAGCATTAACTTTGACAACAGAAGCTCACTCGAGAACATCTGTAGGGCTGAAGAGGAGGGCAAGGCAGATGGCGAGGGATGCCAACACCAGCCTGGGGCAGGGACGGATGGAGAGAATTCTCCTGGGAGCTTTTCCCAGGGCCATGAAGGGAGAGAAGGTGATCGGGAACAGCACAGGTGTACCATGGGCACATCGTGCCAACCTCCAGAGGTCCCTTCCAACAAGGCTTGTTCCATCAATTAAAGAAATGCTGAAGAGAAGTTGCAGGTCATTCCTGGAGTTATCCGAAATGGATAATGCTCTAATGTATAATATAAAAACTTCTTCATAAGCTCTTCATTAAACTGGAGACCTGGAGATGGGGAAATCTCAGCATTTTCCTCTCCTCTAAGGTTTACAGCTTGAGAGAGGAATGCACCTGTCAATCAAATACATGCACCAATTTCATGTTAAAATTCAAGGTGCTCCAGTTGACGTAAGACTTGAAACCTGCAGGAGGTGATAACCATTCACGAGAGCAACACTGTGTGATTCGATGGGTTGGGTTGATGTGAAGAGACGTTTTAAGAGACACCCCTTTCAAGATTCCTCTCCTCCCATCTCTCTGCTCAACCACTACATAATCATTTCCCCCAATCTTCTCATGTATCCAACGCACAGAGACACACACAAGGTTTGCATATCCTAAACTGGATTCCTTCTGGTTTCTTCAGCAGAAGGAAAAAAGAATGGGTCAGACACTTCCTTTGAATTCAAGGTGTCACTAAGTGACCAAAAAAAAAAGAAAGAAAAAGTTTTATCCCTCTGAAAACTCAGTACTGGTTCCTGAAAGGAAATCAAGGAATTCAGCTCTCTGGTTCTCACTGGAAAGCACAACTATTGAGTTTCTCCACAGTTGAAAGCTTTCTTCAGTTCCATTTCCTTTTAGCTTGCTCTAACAGCTGTCTCACCGACATCCACAGCAGACAAAAATCTATAGTTCCTAGCACACCCATTTTGAAGGAGTTTCAAAGCGAAGAGCACAGTTGTCATCCTTTTATGGTCTATTAAGTCACAAGGCTGTCTTCCTGATTTCACAGGTCTTGATCCAGCAGAAAAACAACTCCAGTCGCTGGTTTTACACCAGCAGCCTTCAGGGGCACAGCACAACACGCCAGGCTGGAAGTCCCAGGTGCTGGCTGCTCTTCCCTTCAATTCTCTAAACCTCTGCAGCTCAACTGGAGCAGTCATTTAAGTGCTGGTAAACTTACTTTTAGATTTATTTTTGTGAAACCGAAGCTCAGCAAATGATTTTGTAATTAATCCTGCCACATAATTCCCAGCCTGATGCACACCACAAGCCTACTCTGCTGAACGAGTAGGCTTCAGGCAAGGGCTGGGCTGCTAATCTGGGGGTGTAAGGTGTCCCACGGGTCACCAGATCTTGCTGACAGATAGCTCAGAGCAAAAAACACGTGTTTTACAGCCTCTGGAAGACCCAGCTACCCCATTATAAGCAATTGCACCCCTCAGTAAACCTTGGCCATGTTTAGTGAAGAGCTGGCTTCTGTGCATGCCTTGCCCCTGGACAATCCTTCTTCCTCTTCCTAATGTCACCAACTCACAATTTCCTTCTTGTCCAGGGTGATTTTGCAGATTAAGGCTGATCAGTCACGTCGACTGCTTCTAAACAAGCCATCCGGGCACCTGAAGTGCTCCCAGCTCTCTCCAAAGTCAACCTGAAGAAACACGTTGATCTTCGGGGTATGGGCGGAAAGTCTCTGATACGGGGAGGTCAACCTAATTTCAACCAGTGGGGGGCAACCACACACATACACACAGCCAGCACCCTACTGCTTGATGCAGATAAAAAATGCCCTTTCTTAAACTCTTCTGATGGATGGAAATTGTGTGTTAGCTTTCCCATTCTCCCTTATTTTAAGCCTATGACCTGGCAGGCCTTCAACAAACAAACCAACCTCATGCAGCTAAGCACCACGGGCAGGATATAAAGGAAAGAGGTAGGTGAAGGCCATGCAGGTAAGGCCATCCAGATAAGCTGTGGTCCTTCTAGCTCTCAGAAGGCAGACATGCAGCCCCCTAGCAGCAGCTTCCTTCACACTATCTGGAAACAAAAGGCTGGAACAAGCTGTTATCTTCCGAGCTCTGACAACACAGCAACCCAAATCTAATAACGTTTTAGCAAGAGGTAATCCAATAGTTTCAGCTGAGCAATTGTTTCAACAGTCTCACTGTTCTGGTACAAAGGGAGGTCGAAAATCAATATTTCTTCAGGCCAACCCAAGTAGATCTTAAGCAAATGGAAAACAAAATGCTTGTTTTTCCTTCGGTGTCCTGGCAAGCTCAGAGCCCTTCCGTGGCCCAACCAAGCAAGAGCAGCTGTGCCCCAGCCAAAGCAGAGCAGGAGCAGAGCTCTGCCAGCTGAAGCAACATCCCTTGGACCTTATCAAGACAAGTTGGGCACCGTACCTGCAGGTATGACAGCATTTTATAATAAAGAAATGCCCACGAAACACGTGGGATGGGTTATTCAGCACGTATAAAGGAGACATCGAAGCGTCAAGGAACTTCACGTCCCACCTTCAGAGGGGATAACGCAACGCAGCAGAGCGGAAAGAAATGCAAAACATCGCTTATCAAAGCAGCAGCAGCGTTTTCTGTCAACGGGAAGATTTCACAACAAGGACGCTCTTGGCACGGGTGGATTCCTGACAAAACTAACGGAGCGACGTGAGCGATCTCCGATCGTTTCCTCGCGCCGAAAAGCTTTCGGGAGCTTTATAAAATCAGAGCTGCTTTATGTTTAACAGCCAGAAATGAAAAGGTGGGGAGGGAGAGCTTCCCCCCCCCGTGCAGCTCTCTGGAAGCGGAGCTGATTGTGCTCAGCGTGAAGCACGCTGCTCGTCGAGCACAATCGTCACCTTCCCTCCCACCGAGCCGCTGGAACGGGGGAAACTCAACAATTTGCAGAACAGGGTCCCTGCTTTTGTTCCTCTCGCCTCTCTCGCCCCCTCCTTTGACACAGTCAGACGGAAAGACTGCCGATAATGCCAATTAGGTGATTTGAAGCCGAGCTCCAAGCTCCTCTAAATGCAGCCGCACGAAGCAGCAGGATTCTGCTGGTGACATTTGGGCCGCAAATGAAGTCCCCCAGAGTAATAAACAATCAGGTAAAGAAATCTGGGAAGAAATTACCCAGCACACCTCGTCTTCTCGGCCCCCACGAGATCCATCTAAAATGTGTTAATGCATCTGATTATGATCTAAATTAATGTACAGAGGCTCCTGCCAAGTGCTCTGCGAAGTTTCTGTATTGTTAAGTTGGAAGCTGTTGAAGAACGGTCCAGTCATCATGTTGCAAATTCGATTTGGGGAAAAGAAATCAACAACGTTCTCCTACTTCATCGCTGGCTCAGGATGTGGGACTGCGGGAGGAGGTCGGTGTGTGGTTTTTAAGAGCAGGAGAAGTGGTGACAGGACTAACGAGAGCCAGCCTACATTACCTGGCTTCGTGTCATAAGCCCAATGGATTTTCTGCACGCAGCCGTGCCAGAAAATGACTGCATTTGCAGCTGGCTTTCTGCAGGTATTTTTCCTGAAAGGGGGCAGAAACACCGGGGCGTTCTCACGCGCACACAAACCTGCGTTCCACGGACCGGAAAACCTTGAAATACTTTCTGAAAATGGTTAAGTTTGATAAGAACGGCTTGCAAAACGTCATGCTGGATTTTTCCGATGCCTGTAAGGGCATTAGCTGTCACTCTGCCAGGTCAGCTGGCACCCACTGCCCAACTCACTGTGGTCCTCGGAGGCAGGCAAGAAAGCTGTTTTGCTTCCCGCTGTGCCACACCATCGCCGGTTATTTAAATAAAAAAATAAAATAATACACACCTCCAAGGGATATACTCCGTATATACAACTGTACACTTGCAGTTCGAGCTGCAGACCGACCCGAGCTGTGTTTTATCTTCTGCTGGCATCCGACCAAGCCTTCACGGCACCGACCAGCATCTGCCTTGCACCGCAGTGCTGCTTTCCCCCGTTAGAAGCAGAGCCAAGGTCACCTTGCTCAGGGAAAAGCAGGTTTTCAAAGGAGGGTCTCATATATTAAAGGGCTTCCAGCTATTATTATGTATATATATAAAATATATATATATTTCTGAGATGTCCTTGGCCTATCTTTTCGTGTTTCTTCCTAAAAAACATGCCGGTGATGGTGAGCTGCGCTCCTGCCCGCAGTGAAATTCGGTGCAAAGACCGAAGCTGGCAGCGAGCACGTGCAAAAGCCGGCCCGAGCCGAGTTGTCAGACCTGCTTATCGGCAGATCTGCAGGAAATGAGGGATCAGAAGTACCACTGCCGTGTAGGGCTTTAAACACCAAAGATGCTTTAATGTAGGATCACGGGCTGGATCTCAGCCAGCCAAGTGCACTGCTTGGGAAGGAAGTTATTTATCGCGGCCAAACACTTCCTAAACAATGTGCTGGGTCCTTGAAAACAGAGCCGACCGGGTTTTAACCTGAAATTCTGTACGTTGGCATCCCTTCTGCTGCAGGTAGGGCTGATCCACTTCCACAGCACGCTTATTTTCTCTCCTCTCTTTTTTTTTAAAGAAGAAAAGAATTTTCTCTTTCAGTTTAACTTTGAGGCAAGATGGGAGACCACAGCCTGGCCTCAAAGAAGCTAGAGCTTTTGAACTGCGAGTCAGCAGGCTCTCACGGGAGCTGAGCTCGAGGGCTGCTCTGGAATAAATCAAAAAGGATTTGCTCTTTCACTCCACCAAGGCAGAACCTCCTCTCCCGCCCCAGATGTACGCAGACGGGCAGCTGGGGGCAGGGAGAGAGCTAAAAAGACACCGAACGCAACAAAAAGGTAACTCGACAACAAAAAGGGAAGTGAAATGAGCGCCATTACGGCTCAATGGCCACGAGCTAAGCACCATCCTGCAGGGATGGATTTCCTGGAGGAAACCAGCAGCGCAGTTGCAAACTCTGCTGGAAGCAGCTCCAGCCAAGCACACCCGGAGCAGATGCTCCGACCATGACACACAAGGACACCGAGCTCCCGGAGAAATCTTCTGACAGCTTTCAAAACAGGGGCTTGAACTGGTCCCGCGTCAGCAGGGCTGCAGCTGTGTTTTTTTTTCACGGATTTGTAGAGTTCAAGGCCAAACGGGACCTCGCGAGCACCCAGCCTGCTGCTCGCTGCCTGCGCCGTGACACTTCAGCCAAGTTTTCCTAGGAGTTGGATCTGGATCAGGATCAGGAGCTGAACGTGGGTCTGCCTCTCAGCGAGGGACCTGAATTCCCATCCTCTGGCTCCACTACGGGAGCAACAGGAAAAGTGGGGGAGAAACATGCTGCTGGCAGCAGTCTCCAGCCTCTGCGGTGTGATTGTTCGTGCCCCGCTGTCAGCCACACGCCCCAGCATCATGGACAACCCTCACACGGCGAACCTACCTTGGTTACAAAGCTTTTCGGGATAAAAATCCGCCCAAGGAATGATATTAAAGAAAAGTTTTCAGATCACGCACGTGGTTTCAGAGCCTCACCTCCCTGCTGTGTGCCGGGATTTGGGTCCTTTACGTTTACATACACGTTACTTTCATGTGTACGGTGAGAAGGGAGAACGGTGCTGGAAAACCGCAGTGATGTTCTGGTAGGTGGTGTTAAAATACAGCAGGGGAAGGAGCAGTTTAAAGTCATGCCTTACCTTGTGCACCGCGTCTTGGCTCGCAGCTGTCCTGCATCACATCAGCTCCTCCTCTTCTTCTCCTCTTTCTCTAAGTGTTGATCTCGAGGGCTCCTCTCCTGTTTAACATAAAAACACCAACAAAACCACATGTACTTAAGAAACACATTACCCATCGCCTCGAGGCGTCGTGCAAGTCGTGCCTAATAGCATGTTGGTGAAAAATCCTTCCAGGCCACCTCAAAACAAGAGAGATTCCTGCAGCCCGAGTGCTCCCACGGGACTGCCACCCCTGGAGGACACCAGGACAGGCACAGGATTAGGCCCAAGGCAAAGGACACCTCCTTGGGTGCTACGATACCCCGAGCCACGAGGCACTGCGCGCTCCTCAGCGCGGCAGAGGCTCGGAAAGGGAGCGAAGGGCTCCCCTAATTAAAAGCTGCTCAGCTCTGTAAGAGCTGGAGACCTGCAGCAAACGAGCAGCACGCTTCACAGATACCACTACTGATAGTTGTCCCTACACCGGACAGCCACGAGAAGGGATATTTCCAATTCTTTGTAGATAAGCAGGACGAGATGTGGGTCGCCGGCTCCGTGCTCCGCCAGCTCCAAGGCGGTTTGCGGCTCCCAGCTCCCTTAACAGAAAACATTTCCATGACAGCACTTGGCAACCGAAAGCTCTGCAGTCGCATCCGTCTGACCGTTTCCCACCAAAAAAAAACAAGTCAACTTTATTCCTTAAGGGGATTTATTCCTTTATTCCTTACGGGATTCCTTAAGGGTCAAAGGGGAGCACCGCGGGGCGCCCAGCCCGAGCTGTTCCGCGATGCGCCACGAGCTCCCCCTCCAATTCCAGCCCCAAGCCCAGCAATTCCCAACATTTCCTCGTCCAGGCTTTTCCCCAGCTCAAATCCCGTTTCAGCCACGCTCTCAGCAGCTAAACACACAGCAAACTGACCCAAAACACAATACCTTTAGCTACCCAAGGTCCAAGGCTGCAGGAGTGCCCTTCAGCAGCGGATGCCTCTGCAGCGGGCGGCATCTCCTTTTAGTTCGGCGCTGCCCATCGGGGCCATCCTTATCCTGCCTCTGTACTCCTACACAGTTCTGGCCGGTCATGGGTTTGGCAAGGAGCACGAGCAGAGTTCCCAAATCTCCCTCTTCCCACCCTTATTTTCGCTGACGCTTTCCATCCTCGCAGCCCGAGCTCTGGCGGCGCTCCCCGCGGGGAGCAAAGCGAAGCAGGAGCATCTCGGCTCGCCACGGTGCTGGGCTCTGGAGACGGGACTGGCAGCTGCTTTTAAAAGCTGCCCCCATCATTTGCTGGCAAAACGCTTCCCAATTCCTGCATCTCTGAGCTCCAAAGAAGTAAACATACCCCGAAGAAAGCTCTTCTGGCTTGGCAAGCTGCAGGACGTGGCGCGTTTCCAGCCGCGCGAGGCTCCGAGATGTTTGCAGAAACTAAAAGCCATGACCCTTACGCCCCCGATCCCTCCCCGGATTGCAAAG
This sequence comes from Nettapus auritus, assembly GCA_011076525.1. Lineage (NCBI taxonomy): Eukaryota > Metazoa > Chordata > Aves > Anseriformes > Anatidae > Nettapus > Nettapus auritus. Next base: position 116,986,992 of record CM021767.1, read on the forward strand.
CCCTTTCCAGAGTTCTTCAGAAACGACGAGTGAAGATGTTACCCAACAGCCGCAGCTGAGGATTTCGCTTCTATGTACCCCACAAAATTAATTTTGAGGCTGAAGGCAGCCCTGGCTGGCTCCCTGACTGAGGGCTGGCAAGGTTTTCAGGGACCCCACTTATTCTGGATCCCTGAAACCCAAGACACGTGGGACTTAAGAATTCAGAGCACCCAGAAATGGCAAAAAAAACCTTTATCCCCCCACTAAATAAGAAGCCCAAATTTGCATCACCCAAACCAACCTCTCCCCTTCCAGCTCCGGAGCGTAATTCTAACGCAAGCTCTGAACAACACTGGGGTGCTCAGGGGATAAACAACACCCGGCGATAAAAGCAAAGCCCCTTCTCCCATAAACACTGCGTAACATCATGTGAAAATTACAAGATGCATTAACGCCAGGGATCAGGACACAACATTAGCAGCAGTACTGGTATATTAATACAGCTCGGCCGAAAAGAAAAGCTGCTTCGCTCTCTGCTCCCCCTCAGAGAAGCGGCGGCAAGGAGCTGTTACGACTTCATTTTAGTTTTTATTAGTTCTTACAAGCTAGCTATGCTAAAAAGGTTGCGCCAGTAATTGAAACTGCAGTTGTCAGCAGAAGTGAAGGACATCGCGGGATACGTTTTATTCCAGCTCTTTTATTGCCTGGCTCCTTGGAGCGATTCAAGCAGCTGAAGGATTTTCGAGGCGGTGTCACAATATCCGTCCCTGAGCAAGCTGCTGCTTAAAAAAAAAAAGCACAAAAATAAAAGCCCCAGCCTTTAAAGAACTGGTATCTGGTAGCGAAGGAGACCCGGTGCCAGTTTGCTTCTCTCCTTTACCTTCGTTCCCCAGGCGGGATGTGCCATGCCCGTGATGGACACGCGCCACTTTACTCGTGCTCCCAGGTGAGGGACAGAGGCCAAACCTCTCAAGCGGCACGGCACGGCACCTCAAACCTCTTGAGTTACCTGGCACAGCTCCCGGAGGTGCTGCTGTACATCACAGAGCCATCAGGAGCGAGGTGGGGAGCTCGGCTCCTCCAGCTCCGATCCCAGGAGCTGCCGTGAGCATCAGAAGTCCTTCGGGGTTTGTTTCACCACGTGAAGGCAACGCCATCCTCCTGCCGGGCCCGTCCTCGGAGGAGATGGATGTAGGGCTGGAACGCGACCCAGCTGGCAGAGGAAAGCCTCAAACAGCGCTGGCAAAAGCAGGAGAATTGTGAAGATTCCCAAGCCAGCAGGAATCTGCTCTTCGTCCAGGCACCGCCTTCGGGGTCCTGCTGGACTCCACACTACCGACGATTAAAAAGCAATTTCGTTTGCCTTGGCCAAAGCGGCGCGATACTTTGACCAACCTCAGCTGGGAACGCACGAGGAGCTGCTCCCTCGTCCCGATTCGGATCCTGATTCGGCTAAGACGCAGCTGAACCCGGGGCGCCCGGTGCTCGGTTGGGTTTCCCCCAACCTCCGTAGGCTGAGGCAGCTTTACCAGGTGCTCAAAAGCACCTCTGGCATGAAGGTGAGGTTTTTGCAGGAGCTGATGCTCTCAGGGTCGTTTATTCGACCTGCAGAGATGGAAGCCTCAGAAGAGAGTTTTGAGCCCCACACCTTAGAGGGTTGGGATCCCAGGCTCGGGATTTTTAAGCTTCAGGGTTTTCTTGTTGGTTTTTTACTGTATTAAAAGCGTTCCAGGTCACCTTCGATGCAAGGAGCCATCCAAAAGGAGGCAGCTGGTCAGATGGCCTCTCAGCACGGCCGTATCCATACTCTGGGCACGGGCTCAGAGCCTCAGGACCCCCCCAGTGCCATCTGCACGTGGCGTGCTCGTTGGCCAAGTCCCACGGACGCTGCTTTGATGCGTTATCCATCGGCGAGCTGGGGCTCCTAGAGGTCTTTCAAGATTACAGGGAGACATCTGGGAGGATCGACGTATTCCCCCGGAACTCTGCTCCCCGGGGAATCAGGAGATCGACATCCTCTTGGAAATGAAAACCCAGCCGAGCTCCCTTTCTCCCCAGCAGGGACCGGGGATGGAGAATTCGCATCCCCAGGGGGCCTTGAGCATAAAGAACGTGTTAGTGGGGCTGGGGAAGGGCAGGAGGGAAGCACCAGGCCCTGAATATCGGCGGACATTTGACTACACCAGTTTGCTCTCTGCCCTCCTCTCTTCCCTGTTCGGCTGAATTTGGCCATTTTCTTTTGCTATTCCACTTGGTGCCCAATGAAATCTTTTACCTTCACCCCTAGGTACCAGAAACATCACAACCTGCTTTCATCTCCCCCTCTCCATCCAGTTATATCCACTTGCTTCCCTATTTTCTTTTCTTCAAGTCTCTCATCCGCGTCTCTTTTTTCCTTCATTCATCTGCCAGTACCATCGTTATTTTCCACATCGTCCGGCCTCCTATTGTGCCACCTAAAACCTGCTTGCAGCGCAGTTGTTTAAGCTCATTCCTCCCCTAAGGGAGCTGAATATCGCCGCCGAGGCTCCTACGGCAGTCGGCCGAGTCAGCAGAAAGAAAAGGGATTGAAGCTGATCATTAATTCCCTTACAGCCGAGCGGGCCCGTGCCCACGCACTGCGTCGCTCACACGTTGGAGATGCTCACCTGCAAGGCCCGGGTGTCCCCAGCACCCACTTCAGGAGCTCCGGCGTCCCTTTGGAGGTCATCTCTTCCAAGACCAAGTGACTACCGAGATCCCAAACTGACCAAGATCCCTTTTAGAAACCTTCCTCGTGCTCGTGCCTGCCCATCGAGCTGACAGGATGATGCCTAAGGAGGGCTTCAAATGGAGAGAGCGGGGCTCGGCGTAAAAAAAGGAGCGAGGGGATGCTCGGTGCAGATGTCAGGGTGGATGAGGACAACAGGACACATTCTGGCACTGTCAATCCCCAAATCTTTAATCCCCAAACCTGTCAATCTTTTGTCATTATCTTTGTCATTACCTTTGTCATCTCCTCCAGTGGTCGACCCCAACACGTGCCCACCTCATAATTTCACCTCCGACAGCCTCGGCAGCATCCTGCACCCTGTCCACGCAACGAACTTGTGTTTTATCCTCCCTCAACCCACCAAAAGCAGCGGGAGATTTAAAGAATTCAAGCCCAGACATTTCCTCCCCCCTCCAAACGCTGCCCCGCTGCTCCTCCCGCACGTTCTCCAGCTTTTCCCACGTCTATTTTAACATACGGATGTCGGAGCTAAATAAACCTCTAATATTTCCACACAAGCAGTTTTTGGAAGGGAAAACATCCTCTGGTTGTATTTCCCTGTGGCTATAGAAGGCACCACTGGCTCCTGAACTACTGGGAACTGGGAATTGTTCTGGGAACTGGGGCGGGCTCGGCCCACCCCACACCTCTAACACAAGACGTTACACCCCACTTCCTTTCACCATGGACAAGAGAAGATGAATTAAGTGGGAAAAGCCATCCTTAAAAATACATCTGCTTCCCTAATCACCATCAGACGAAGACTTGCCAGCTTTTTGAGTTAAGTATTAGCCTACGAATTTAAGACCAACCCATCCTTCAAGGACTCTCACGCATTTCTCCTCCCAGCCAGGAGGAGATAACTTTAATTTTAACCTGCACAAACTCAAGGGAGGCGATCGGCGATGCTTAAGCAACTGAGATTTTCTCTCTCCTCCTCCTCCTTTTCTCCTTTCCCCTCCACGTTTCCGAGTTGGCTCCACTTTGGTGGATTTTCATGGGAACTGCCGAGGAGACATCTGCCAGACGTCGAGGCATTGCTCCCAGGAGCGGGGGCATGGGAGCTTTAAAGGGCAACGGTTGCCGTGCTTTTCTTTTATTCTTTATTCTTCATCGGTGCCCGTTTCACACAGGCACCCAAACAGACGTATCATCAGGGTTTCGCATCATCCACGAGCTATTTTTGCCTTCGGGAAGTCTCCAGGAGCCCCTGGAGAAAATCCCAGACACCTCGCTGCCTCGCATCACCCCGCTGCCTTTATCTGTTCCCCCAAATCCGAGCTGGACAAAATCCCATATTGCACAAACCTGGTGGCATCCTGAACAGCTGGTCAATTCTTCGGGTGTTTAGGGTGGAGCACGTGTGTTGTCATGCGGGCACACTCGATTGCCAAAGCTATAAGGGATTTTTATAAGGGATTTCTCTGAGTGCATCCCATTTTCAGGCGAAACCAGCCAGCAACTTTACGGCCACTGAGCTACCTGGGCACAGCAAGAGCTGTGAGGCTTCCAATTCTTCGTTATCAACACATTTCCCATATTAATCTTCCCCGAATGATCCAGAGAGGAAATTTATGGGTGACCCACTATCAAAAGCCCCAGTAATTCTCGCTCTAAACCTACAAAAAAATAATGCCTCCGCCTTGAGAGACTGTACGCGGGGAAGGACAATCTGTTTTCGTGTGTGCTTCAGAGCGTGTTTTGGCAAATTAAAACCAAAACAGTCCCCAGATGGAAGCCGTATCGTTCCGACCTCAACCTTAAAAACGCTTTTTTTTAAGAAAAAAAAAATATTTTAAATGCAAAGTTTCGGGAAATTTGGCCCCGCGGCAAGGCTGGCAGTCTGCGTGCTCGGAGGCACGGCGCAACGAGCCTCGGGATTTTTTTTGGGGGGGGGTGAAAGATTGGAATAATAAGGCAAAGTTGGAGGCAGGGAAGTTTGCCCTCCTTGCTACAATGCGTGCAGCAGACTGTGGAAAATTTCTTTACAAAGCTCCAGGCATCCACAGGAGCAGCTGGAGCGGGGAAGGGATTCCCTTGCCCGCCACGCGCTTGTCCACTGCCTCTAAGCAGCTTTCCTCTGAGGATCAGTGAAATATAGGATATTTAGAATGTAAAGCGTCCCGTGTAGATGTAACACGGCTCTGATACTCTTCCAAGTCACAGCTTCTTACCGTCGAAAGCTTGAATTTAGCTCTCCATTTGCATCAGCGATGCCTAACGCAGACGACAGCCCGGCTCAGCCCTTCGTGCTTGTTCTGCTGCCGGAGAGGGAACAAGAAATGAGTATTTTCCCCAAGAAAACTCATACTTGGAAATGAAGAGAAGGGGAGGAGATAGGGGAGATGGAAGCAGGATCTTTGCTTATTTCTGAGTGCACGAGGGCAAAAGTGTGGTCAGCACCTGGATTTATTTGCTTGATCCATGTATTGAAGGAGTTTTACGTGTCCATAATGTGGTAAGGATAAATATGGAAATGGTTTGAACCCCAGGAACCCAGGGATGGAAGGATCAGCTCATCAAAGCCCTGGGAAACCATCGCCAAAGCTCTCACTGTGCCTGCTGGAGGAGAAAACACTCTTGGCCATGATGGAGGAAGAGAAAAGGTTGGGTTGTACCGGGAGCGTAAAACGGTGGTGAAATTGTGCCGTCAACACGAGCAAGATTTCCACAGAGCCCTTCCGCAGAAAGCAGCCCCATTTTTGCACCTCCACACACACAAGGAGGATGGGTGGCATTTATTATCTGTATCTGAGGGCAGCAGAGGGAGCAGCACCGGAGCCTTTTTATGAAGGACGCTGAGCAGAACCGAGTCCTGGAGCACTGGAGATGGTTTAATGGAGGTGCTGAGGTGGTGACCAGCAAACGAGGAAAGGAATTAAGTGGAGTCCTGGGTGAGAAGGAGCAGGTTCCTCCCCTACCCAGGTGTATGATAGAGAATTATCTGTACCAGAGGCAGGGATCCACCTCTTTGGTGGGAAATACCTGCAGCCACGCGCAGCTTGCTCTGTGCTCTGCTACAGGCTGGGAAGGATCCACAGCCACATTTGGGACGCTTCCAACTGATGTTCTAATGTAACAGCAAGAAAAAAGGCCACAGGTTAAAAGAAAAGGTCATTTAGGATGGCAAGTTGTGGGGAAAGGGGGAATTTAGGACATCCCCCAGCCATAAGTATGTCAAATTTCTCTGTGGTCCAGACCTGTTTAGCATAGCCTTGATGTTTCCGGCCACTCACGGAGCTACACCAAGCCCGCCGGGCTATGGGAAGGGGAACTGGGGACGGCGAAGCTCGGGCTGCCGGCGTGAGAACGGGCTGATAAAGCCACGCTGCAGTTCACGAGGATTTCCTGCTTCTGAAGCTGCAGAAACGGCGGTGTTTTTTTTCTTAGAAATTAACTAAAAACATCAGTACGGCGAGCGCAAGTCGCGGGAGAAGGAAATAAAAACCAAACAGAAAAAAAATGCGGTGAGATCGCGGCGCACAGCTTCTGCCTTGGGTCCGATCCTGCTTCGTCGTCTGTCCTTCCTCACCCAGCTCCTCTCTTCCTTGGCTTCCAGCTCCGCCACGACCCTTGCTCCTCTCGCCATCCCTCCTGATGCTTCTGAGGCTGGCCCCAAACTCAAGGCGCTGCACAGAGACCCACAAAACTGAAACAGGCCGAGAAGAATAAGGCAGCAAACATTAAAAGCTCAAACCCCTTAACCGAGACGCTCGCAGGGCACTGCCTTTTCCCCTCCCGGGCAGGAAAGCTCCATCACATCGAACAGCCATAAATCTCACAGTTCCTCAAACAACATGTGCTGCAGACACGCAAAAAACTCATGAAATCTCAAGTTTTTTTATGCTCTCAAGCTTTTGCTCCGTCATTTCAAACCGTGGCGAAACATAAGCCGTGATTCTGAAGACAGCGAGGACCGAGGAGGTGTTTCAGTGAGCGTCACATCGATAAATCGATGAAAATCAGTTTGATTTCGAGTCAACGAGGCCACGCCGGTACCAAAGAGGAGTTTTAAGAGGAGTTTTGGTGTTTGCTTGGCTGCCGATTACCAGGGAAACACGCTGGAGATTTCCCCTATGCAAGATGAGATCTTCCTTGCTACCGCCTCAACATACAACCAGCAGCACCGGTGAGAACCTCCAGATGCTGGGAGGCAGTAATTAGGGAAATTAAGGCAAAGAAAAGCTAAATGATTAGCCCAGGGCCACTGAAGGTAGCGACAGAGGAGTTACGGGTTTTAGGAGTCTCCTGCTCGCAGCCTGGTCCCGAAGCCCTAACACAACCCCACGGGACCACCTCCAATCACCCTGGAGATGGGGTGACTAATTAACAGGGAGTCACGGGTTGTAAATGAGCAGTTCGACGTTTCAATTAATTACTTCTGCCTCAAAAGCATCCCAAAATTATAGCAGCAAGAGCTTCTCCTTGCAGCATCCCCCTAGCACAGCTCATTACCTGCACCCAGCCCCCGGTGCAGCTCTCGACGTCTCCGGCAGCAGATTTCCTTGGGAGAGGTTTCTGGCAGCTCGTTTTCGACATTAGGAGGTAATTAAAAAAAAAAATAAAGGAAATTCATGAATTGGCTGCAGCAATGGGAGGGAGATTTGTGGCCATAGCAACATTACTACGAGTGCTGCAGGGAACAGCAGCAACTTCGATCCTCTTGTTCCTTACCCTCTCCAACGAGGCGAGAAAACATCCCCTAGATGCCTATTTGTGCTCTCCCCATCGCTATCCCGGACCTGGAGACACCAGAAAGTCCCAAGGGTTCTTCAGGAGGTCGTCCAGGTCCTGTGCCACCAGGACAGGCTCTTCTAAAGGACCTGTACCCCCTGGAGCACTCACCCACCGGTGCTCCCGGCGAGACGAGCGCACGACGGCGATGCTTCGGCAGAGGATGAGCTGAGGGCACTAAGTGTGCTAGGAGCAGCGAATAAACTAACTCCTTGCACAACCTCAACCTTGTAAAGCTGTTTATTGCTGCCTTACGTCACGCGGCTGCTGCCTTCCTCCTTGTCAATCTTAAATTCACCTCCAGGGTCTGGGCTCTTCATGGGGATTCAGATTCTTTTCCCCCCCACGACACGGAGCCGGGAACGCAGCAAACTTTCCAAATTAGCAGCAAGCAGAGCAAAGCTGCAGCAATTCCCCCAGCTGGGAGAGCTCGGCAGCAGCGCTCGCAATCTGCCCGCTTAATTTGGCCCCGCAGTTTCTATCAGAAGCACGCTAGGAGGAAATTCTCGCCCGGTAGTTAAAGCAGAGGGTGTCGGATGGCTGGGGTTTCATTCCCAGCTGCGTCTCAGACCTCCTGCGCAACCTCAGGGGATCGGCTTCATCTGCTCCACTTCCCCCGCTCGCAGCATTCCTCGGTAAGCCACGAGGGACCTCACGGGTTACAAATAGCAACCGAGGCTAGAAATATCATCGAGAGCGACTTCCCGTTCGACAGGATGTGAAGCGTCTTACAGATTCGCCTGTAACAAGACCGAAGGACTTCATTACACCGAATTGATCCAGCCGGTTCCTCCGAGCATCCCACTTTTACGGGGATGAAAAGGGAGCCCCACGCCGCCGGGAAGCTTATTTCAGGGTTTATTTCCCTAGATGGTCTCATCTTGGGAGACAGGAAGGGAAAATGAATAAATAAATAAAGCATCTTTTGCTGGTCTGGCTTAAATTATTTCCTAAGTCTCACTCTGAAATCAAACGTGAGCATGGGAGCGAGCCACACCAGGAGCACGCAAGGAATCTTAGCAGAAAACCTCCTGAGCCCTCTGCTTCGATCAGACCCAAACTGCAAGGTCCGAGAAGAAATAAAAAGAGAGGGATGGCGGGGCATGGACGGGAACAAGATAAATACAACGAAAGAATAAAAGCAAGGAGGAAAGGGGTGCTCATTTCATACACCTCAGTAACGAAGCTCTGAAATTTGGCATTGTTCGAACCGGATGTATCCTGCTATCGGGGTCCTCTCCCAGTTTTGCTTTGCAGGGAGCAGTGCAGGGCGGTATTTCTTTGTAAAATGTCTGGAGATGCTCAGATGGCCAAAAGCAACCTAACATGCGCACCAGATCAGTAATTTGGGGGTAATCTGGCAGGAAAAGATGCAGCAGGACCCGTTATCGGGCGTGCAGCCACCTCGTCTCGTGCACCCATCCCCACCTGCAGCGCGGCCATCAGTTGCTCAGCGTCAGTGCTGAAGGATGCGCAGCTCGGAGGCTTTGCCAGCTCCCTGGAAGAGAGGCAGCTATTACAGCTCTGAAATCTCTCTGAAAAAGAAATTAGCGCTTGAAAGATATTCTCTATTCGGAATACAGCACGGGTGGGGCTTTCCAAAGCCGCTCCAGCTTCCACTAAAGTAATTGCTATTTTTGCTGCTGGATTCGGTGAGGGCAGAATCAGGGCAAGGCTTCGGAAAACCCACTGTGGAACTTTTCCCTTTCCTACAGCATCTCTTGGCAAATGTCTACCAAACAAAATCCCTGTGATCTTTACAGGATGAAAGGGCAGGTTTCAGTTGTCAGGGCAAAAGCTTTCCCATCTGCAGGAGTTTTTCCAAAAGTTATCATTCAGGCTAGCCAAAAACCCCCAGAATACATGGGAACCGTCAAGAGAAACGGGCTGTGCGGCGCGTGGCACTGCACACAGAGCTGTGGCAGAGCAACCTTGCCCAAGCCAGAGCCTCTGCTCGAGTGGTCCACGCACACACATCAAATAAAGTCAGGGCAATCAGCACGGTTGTTGCCGAAATCCCTGCCCAAGCCTGCCTCCGTATTTATGGGACCTTAGGTGGTCGATGCCAAGGCTCTACTCGAGTCAAACTTTTACTTAAGGCTTTATTTCGAGTCAAATTCTGAAGTCTACTGAATTAGAGCTTGCAAAGGACAAAGGGCTAAATGCTCTCTCCCTAATAACGTAGAGCTGATGAGGATAATACATTTGCAGGGCAGCTGTGGCACAGAAAGGCGAGAAAATCCAGGGTTCCCACCGCTCCCCAGACTTCCCCTGTTGGGAACATCACCGAACTCCTCCTAGGACCAGCTCCTGCTGCACAGCCTCGTTTTTTAGCACAGGGCTGGAAGCCCAGCAGCTTGATCTTTTTCCATTTTTAAGCAAAGAACTTCAGTAAACTTTTCAAGCCCAAAGTTTCCCGACCAGCAGCCAGGACTTGTGAATCGAGACGCCGGTAGCAGATTCCTCCCGTAGCCCAGCCGTGGTGTGATGTCTCCACTTGCCAAACACCTGCTCGTCAGAAGCGAAGCCTGGCGCTCCGCAGCATGAAACAGGCTCTGCGAACACACGAAGGAACCATGCAAATGAGCCATTTGTTCAGGCCTCCCGCGCAGCAGCCCGGCCCTCGACGGATCTGATTTCAGACCAGAAGCTCCTGGGGATCACAGCAAGGTGGAGAGGCACGACCGGGGACCCAAGAGCTTCATCCAGGATCTCCATCCCGGATTCTTCTACATCTTGTCCTCCAGTGAGCTGGGGGGTGAAGAATGATGAAATTTTGGGAGAGGCAATTGTGTTACGGATGGCAGGGTGAGACTGATGTAGGCTCAAATGAAGTCTTCACCCGGGGACCACAAACCTGGCTCCAGGCTTCATCCAGACGCAGAAACTGATGCCTGGTGAACAGCCTCAAACCTCATGCTATGACTTTGATACAAACCATTGCCTTTTGCTGTTGTTCCTCTCTAAAATTTCAGCATCTCCACAGATGATCAACAGGGTCTGCTAAACGGATCAGCCTGACCACCTAATAACATTATACACAGGTACTTCAGTCCCACACATTTGTGTTCAGTTCTGGGCCCCTCACTACCAGAAGGACATGGAGGTGCTCGAGCGAGTCCAGAGAAGGGCTCCGAAGCTGGTGAGGGGTCTGGAGAACAAGGCTTCCGAGGAGCGGCTGAGGGAGCTGGGACTGTTCAGCCTGGAGAAGAGGAGGCTCAGGGGCGACCTTATGGCACTCTGCAGGTCCCTGAAAGGAGGCTGGAGCCAGGTGGGGTTGCTCTGTTCTCCCACGTGCCTGGTGACAGGACGAGGGGGAACGGGCTCAAGTTGCGCCAGGGGAGGTTGAGGTTGGATCTTAGGAAGAACTTCTTTACCCAAAGGGTTGGGAGGCACTGGGATGGGCTGCCCAGGGAAGTGGTGGAGTCCCCATCCCTGGAGGGCTTTAAAAGCCGTTTAGATGTAGAGCTCAGGGATATGGGTTAGGGGAGGACTTGGTAGTGTTAGATCAGAGTTTGGGCTCGGTGGTCTTGGAGGTCTCTTCCAACCTAGACTTTTATGTGATTCTGTGATTCATATGTCGACTCCAGAGGGTACTGGTACACCAGAAGTGCTGCCTGTATCGACACCCAGCAGCTTGCTCCTTCAGCCCTGATTTTTTTTTTTTTGATGTATGGGTGTAACAAGAACTGCGCCTACATGAAAGGCGACTCAAAGATATCAGGCTGACCTAAATAATGGTAATTTCCTGGTAATTTCACATAACTACTTCGGAGCTTGCAATACCTCGAGCGATCAACACGCACTGGGCACGCAGATAAAAGCTGGTTGCTTTTCCTTCTCTATCTGAGCCATCCCTTCTGCCGTGTGTGTCTCTGATAAGTACCCAGCTGCTGCGAAGGAGAACCATGAGCCCCAAGTCTCAGATATCCTTTAGATTTTATTCAGCTTCTAGGACGAACTCCCTGGCTTGCCAAAACGATGGAGGAGCACTACAGAGGATAAAAACGGTGACTTGCTTTCATCAGGCTGCAGGGTCCGGGATCTTCGAAAGAAACTCCATCCAGGAAAGGTGTACGCGGAGGCTGGAAGTACAGCATCATCTTAGGGATCTGGGTTAATAAGGAGGTGAAATTTTGTTCGCAGCTGGGAACTGAGTTATCAGACATGAATGGGAAATCCCTGCTGACAGTACACAGGAATAAAGATACCTGCTTTTAGCACGTTTTATCTATTTCCCCCAAGTGCATCTGGTTCTGCTAACGCAAGATGTTTTACGTGCCTCAAACAGGTTTCAGCACTCATCTTGTGTTTCTCAAAACAAACCAACAAAAAACCAAGCCCCCACAACACCAACATTTTCTGTCAAGTGTTCAAGTCCTCAAATCCTACACATAATATGAAAAAAACAACAGTTAATGAGGTATCATCTAAGGCAACCTGGTGCTTTTTAACTTCTCCTTTGTTCACAACAAGCAAGCAGCCTCGGTCCCTCTCCTTCAAAATCTTAACACACGAGGGATTTCATTTCTGAAGCAATTTAATGGATTAAGTTTGTGAATTACACACCCTGCCTCTGTCTTTTGGCTCCATTGCTCCCAGCACCCCAAGCAGCGTGCTGAGGCGGCCCGGTCCCTCTGGTGGTGCACAGACATGGGGTTTCTATCGGCACTGGGCCAGGGCTGCCTCGTGTCCAGAACCTGTAGATAAAACTTCCTGGTGACACACTCTGCTTGGATTCCCCAGGTTTTCATTCCACATTAAGCACTGAAGACATTAACAGGGAAGGGGATTTGCCAGGACGACATCGATATTTGCAGATTGACCTCAATATTTGAGGGTGCAGGCAAAGAACCTGTATTGTGACAGGCAATGACACAAAAATCTGCATTTCAAGGTGGCAGAAAGGACTAAAAAAACTAGAACAGAGGCAAATCCTGCCATGGGAAGACCAGCTACTATCAGCAAGCTGAAGGACGATACCGCTGTGCACCACTGCAGCATGAACAGAGATGGCCCCAAGAACATGGGCCCATCCTGGAAAAGTGCCTCACCTGGAAGAGTTTAGCTCCTACACAGAGAGATGACAAGAATAATAATTAAAAAAAAAAAAAAAAGTGAATAAATAAAAGGAACAAGGACTAAATGTAGTGCCTGTGCCTACAGTAGTAAGTTAAATCATGCCCAAGCTGATCCATACAGCCCCAAGAGAGCTCATCAGGCCAGGGAACGGGTCCTGGCACCAGCCAGTGTTGAGCTGGAGGTGCTGAGGTTTCCACGGTCCTTGCCCCACTCACCAAAAGGCTCTGTCTCAACGCACCGAAGTTGCACCACTGTTTGCAATAGGCTCCCAGTTCAGAATGACCCACGAGTCCGGATTTAGCACCATAAGAAATAATGATGGGGAAGTTCCAGGAAAATCTGAGTGCACTAAAAAGGCAAAGGGAAAAGGCTTTTCCCATCCCCATCCTCCCCAAGAGATACACAATACGTTAAAGCATTTTTTTTCAAGCAGCAGCATCTTAAAACTGCAAAACTGACGAAGGAATAGGATCTAAGAGATCCTGAGCTCCCTACTTTCCCCTGATAAGGGACCAGCAAGCAGAAGGGTGGCACTGCACCCTGAGCAACCATCATGAAGAGAAGAAAGGGCGTTCACTGCCAACAGGCCGTCGATGACTAAAACACACTTTATGCAATGAAATATTTGAGAAAAATCTGTTATTTGAGCAGTTCGGGAGACACTTGAAGGCTTCTCTATGCTGAAATATCCCAGCATGGCCACTGGGACACCTCAGGTCGAGGGGAACAAGCACTCCTGGCCCCAAGAGCTTTCAGCTTCTGACTGATAATCCCCGTCCTCTTGTCTGGGGAAAACACTTGACCTATGGGGAGAAAAAATTCCTGGCTTAAAGAAAAAAAAAATACATTAATGCTTTTCTTTCCTGAAGTGCTCTGAAATCAACACAACATCAGGAACCAGCCCACTGCCCTTCCATTTTGAATGTGCCTATTTTCAAAAAGCTCTTGCTTTAGTGTCTGCTCCTGGCAAAAAGGAAACCGGTACCCAAAGGCTTCCAGCTGTATTCACTTTGTGAACTCCACAAAATGAACTGAAAGAATAGAAAACTTTAAAATTTAAAAAGCGGGTTAACAAACTGAATCATCGGGCTAATTAAACCCCATTGGATAAGCCCATCTATCCTTTACCTGATAATTAAATAAGGAATTTATTAGAGAGGGGAGTGGTATGATTTTAATGCCAACAAAAGAGCATTATCACGATGCCTGTGACCACTGATAACCGCATACAAGAGCCGTGCAACTCACACAAGTTTCATGTATTTACTCACGGGCTCAAACCAATGCTGAGACATTGATTTGCATCATGAATTAAAGCTGCCCAAATGAATTACAGGCACAGAAAACCTCAACTTACCAAGCAGCAACAAACTAAGAAACAAACTACACAATTTGTTAAAGCTCTGTAATGACTTTCAGTAGAAAGGATGACTTCACGATGCAGTATTACAAGGTCTAACCTTAAGAGCATATCCAGGTGCTTTTACAAACAAATTGTATTTAGTCTGTGATGCCTGAGAGAAACTGTGGGTCTCTCACTCCTGCTCACACACTTACCTAACAGCCATCTGCCGGAGTGCAGCTGGAGCCCAAGTGTTCCCCTCCTAGCAGAAATGGGAGGATGAACACGACTTTAAATGTGAATACACACAAAAAGAACAGCAGCTTGAGAGGAGGAAAATTACTTAAATTTCATTGCTTCCAAGTGCCTGCAAAAGCAGCATCTTTGCCCTTCACTCAAAGATCTTAACGCTTGCTTTTCTTCTTTATCTCCATTTATTGATTTTACAAGGAAAACCAGGAGCAGAGCATTTGCCAGGAAGGATGAATTATGTGCATAGACTCGAGAGGTTCAAAGCAGGCTTGCCCTGAAATCTGAGAATCAAGTTCTAGCAAGATTATTCAGCTTTTAGTACATCCACAAAGAAAAAAAAAAAAATCATGAGAAAACAGATTCATGAGCTACTCAAGCTTTCCTTTGTTTTTGACCATTTTTGGAGCATCTTTAAAACCTTTACATTTCACAGAAACATTAACTTTCTCATCGAAGACTTCAGAAAAAGGATAAGCAAAAATTGCAATTTCCTAAAAGCATAAAAGTAGCTTTTCTAATTTATTGCCTTATTGCTCTGGAGGAAAAAAGAATAAGCACAAAGCAACAAAAAATATTACTTGGTTTAAAATTATTTTAAAATTAATTCAGCTCTGCTAGACCGAAGTTATCTTACGAGGCAGAGGGACAGGAAAGGCAGATTTCTCCTGATGATGTGGTAGGCTTGCTGTGCACCCCAAAAATATGCACAAACGTCGTAAGTGAGACAGAACACCCAGTACCCAGTCAGTATGCCCACATCAAAGGCAAATAAATGGGGCATGAATAAAAGCAAGCCAACACCTTGTGACAAGAGCAAGAAAGCCTGGGTGCTAATCCAGTGCTCACCTCGCTATGAGGTCATTCAGGGAAAGCTACACTAACTAAAAGGGGTATTCATTAAAAAAACAAAACAAAACAAAACAAAACAAACAAACAAAAAAACAACATTAGCTCAACCATACTACACCTCTATTTACAGAAGCGACCTCTTTCAAATTGGCTTAATTTTACTCTGGAAGTAAATTAAGGGAAACCTTCAGGCAAATTGCATTCCGAGTAAGAACTAAACTTCACAAACTTGAAGCAATTAAACCAGCCAAGCTGAATTCAAATTAGTGTGCTTGAATATGCAGATGGACCGTGAACCTCAAGGCAATCCTTCCAAACACCCTATGGTACACTCAGCTCTGCTTTCTGTTCCCAAACAAAAGGCTCAGCATCACCATCCCTGGGGGTGTTCAAGGAAAGGTTGGATGTGGTGCTTAGGGACATGGTTTAGTGGGTGACATTGGTGGTAGGGGGATGCTTGGACCAGATGAGCTTGAAGGTCTTTTTCAACCTTAATGATTCTACGACACCTTAAAGCCCATGTGGTCACAAACAGCCCCCACTAGGTGACCTGTTTGGACCCAGGCTGCCCCCAGCCCCATGAAGCCTGGCTTTCGGCCTTGTCAGGCATGGGGCACCCACAGCTCCTCAGGCCTCGCCACCCTCATCGTGAAGAGTTTCTTCCTAATACCTAACCCAAATCTACTCTCTTTTAGCGTACCATTACCCCTTGTATCCCTAAACAACCCCAGCCCTCAGCCTTTTTTTCCTAGGAGAGGTGCAGCAGTCCTCTAAGCCTTTTTGAGGCCCTCCTCTGGAAGGGCTTCTAGACTGCCTTGCAGTCGATAATCATCCCTCTGCCTCCTGGACGGCTGTATTTCCGCAGAGCTGTGAACATATAGCTGTCTGGGGCTTCGAGATCCTGCAAATGGAAAGCATTACACGATGCTTAGGGCTATTATACTTGCGCGTTGAGTGCCATAGCCCAGCAGCCAGCCGTTAAGAAAAAGTTGAGACACAAAGCTCTTACAAAAGAGCTCAACGGGAGGTTTCTGTTCAAAAAATGGGAGACCAGGGAATTGGAAAATATTAAGGAATAACAAATTCATCTTCCAAGTTCATTTCACTGCATCAACTCTGTTAAGCAAAAAAGACTGCTTAGAGGATATGAATTGAATTAAGCACACCAGTTGAGGGAAAACACAACACGGCGGTGAGGAGGAATAACTCAGCTGGCTTCAGAAAAGCAGATCTGCTAGGAAAATGAAAAGGCCACTGGGGCAGGCAGACAGCAGAGGTCAAGCAGGAAGAATGGACTTCCAGCCAGCTTTTAAAGCGAGGAATGACTGAATACCAGCTCAAGTTCCTGAGGCACAAGTCAGCAACTAAATCTAGGCCCAAAGGAAAGGCCTACAACAAGTTCAAGTAAACAAGATAGAGATGGGGAAAAATCCTCTGAAGTGCCGTATTCATGACGTACAGAAGGAAACAAATCATGACAAACTTGTTGATCTCTTCTGATCCAGGCTCAAAAGAGCCCCAGAGCTAAAAGTAGCTAATACACAGCTGGGAGAGCACAACACGTACGATGGCTCCCCGTATTTGAAAAGAGAGGAATTATCTGTCAATGGTACACAAGGCAGTGCTTGGAATGACAGAACTGCAATTTCAGAGGTGTAATTTTGAGCTCTCTTCAGATGAAGCTCTGCTGGAAGACCAAAAAGACCCCTAAGAGCAGGAGTAGGAGTCCCATTTTTCAGCAAGAGAAGCCCAGGATGGTGCACAGGGGAGCACAGCTCAGGCCGACGGCCTCCCTCATTACTCATCTCAATGCACAACAAACTTTGTGTGTGAAATTTCTCTAGTTTGCTTCATTTCCTCTTCCAAGGCCCTGCTGGAAGCCACCCACCCTTTATTCCCCCACCCGAGGCTGCTGGTCCTGAAGGACCATTGCCACAAGAGCTGTGTGCCGTGCCAGAAATGGGGAACAGCCTCCTCGGTTGGGAAAGGGGGTTAGCAGGAGGCAATACCACGGAATATAAAGGGACACTGAAGCAAAATTTGTTTCCAAATACCAGAAAACACTCTCCCTGACATTTCTCAAATGAGCATCATGCCTGACATTTCTCAAATAAGCGTCACGAGCTCTTTAACACAAGAAATAATGAGAAAGCCTCCTCCGGCTGAGGCCTGCTCTGGGAATACCCCTCCCAGCACATCACAGGCAGCCTGAGGGTAGCTGGAAACACGGCGCCCTAAGCTCAAACCTCCACGGTTGCATAAAGAACAAATGACTATTAGGATGCTCAGATGAGCTCATCTCTTGTTCTCAGACTTGTTGGTTAAGTCACTGTTGACTCAGAGCTCTTCCATTCCCTCTGAAGGCTCACGCACAGGCCGGCAGCGTCGGGCTGCATCGCAGCTATTGCTGTCCCTACCCAACAAATACCACAGATTTTGGTAAGGAGTGAAGTGCAGGCAACACGCTGGGATTTATTGCTTGAAAAAACAACTACACGCTTGGCAGAATTCAGAATTCTCTTCTAGGGAGAAGAAAATTTTCTACATGTTATGTGGGAGTCACACAAGCCTGCTCCCATAATGAAGTTCACACTGGCAAACAGGGACACAAATCTCCATGAAGTCACACATCTCCCCCACCCCTTAGTGGGAGCCAGGGATGCTCGATTCAATTTGGAGCATCACGTCCCTCGAGCCAGAAGCATCAGGCAGCAGAGAATAAGCACATCACATCCTGCCACGTACTCTGCAGTGTGTGGCTTGGGATCTGAAGAGGGAAAAAAACAAGTTATCACACTGCATTTCATTTTTCTGGCTCTTAAACCCTTGCCAATAAGACAAGAATTTGTCACTAAGAGCTAGCTCACTGTCCAACAGAGATGCACGGGGTGGGACAGACTCCAGCCTGCTCTCCCACAGCATTACTTTGAAGAGCAAACAGGAGCAAGGGTTTAAGTGCTAAAGCAAACAGATCTAGCTTCAGCACGGGGCTGATGAAAGTGGCCGTACATAGCTGCTCTTGAAGTGTTTTTGTAGTCTTAATTCCCACACATAATTATGAACTTAAACATTCAACGACTTCAAATGATACCTTCCACTTTCTTCAAGTTAAATAAATAAATCAAGAAAGTCTCATACGCTTTTAAGGTCAAGATTAATAAAGCCTCAGAAGAGTAAAAGCAATAGTCAAACTTTCCTAAGCAGTAGACTTGTGGAGGTGTTCTGGAGCACCTGTTTTTCCTAAAACCCTGTTTCCTATAACTCTACTTCTCTCGCAGGCAGCCCGTGAGCAGCCTGCCTGCAAGCTCACCTAAATTGTGTGGTGCCAAACACCATCTACAAGGGCACACCCGGATGGATGAAGGCAGACAGATGCAGCACGCAGGGACCTAGTCCCACAGCAAGTACCAACATTGAACTTATATCAGAATGGAAATAATCTTCACCTTTTACACACGTACTTAGGATCTTGTAGAAAGGCTGTAGCAGAACCTGGGCTGAACCTTTAACTTTTGAGTCTAAGAATTGTTAGGCTTAATATTATTCTCTTGGAAACAACATGTATACCCAAGCCTTGCTTTAAAACTAAATTTGAGTAGTATGGATTTTGAGAGACCTTCTCAAAGTACTTCTAGCAATAAAATTAGCATTTAGAAGAACAAAGCTGTAGGTCTTAGCTACCCAAACGCTGCCAGTATGAACTCACAAGAACTCGAGTCCAAGGGATGGAGGAATTAATCCGGCATTTCACATCCACCTCAGAATAAAAAATGACAGGCCATGTTTTCACTCATTCCCCTGCTTTGTGACCAGCATGCTGCCCAACCTGGGCCAAAAGTCAACGCCCAGCATGCCTCTGTGGAGAGACTGGGATTTGATAAATGATGACAATATAAAAATAATAATAAAGGGAAAAAAAGAGCCCCCACCAAGGGTATGTAACATGAGACACAAATAGCTTGTGATGGAAAATAACAGGTTTTATTCTCCCCTCCAAATTTGGAGAGAGTGCTATATTTTGCATAGCGAGTGTGGCAAAGGAGTAGGGGGAAGAGAATATCAAAATCAAAACAAGTCACCGGGCATCAACAATCCCTTGATGACAGGAGAGTAGTTTTTGTTGGCACAGCTCACGACAGCTGGAGGAATAATTGCAAAGCTGAGCGAGAATGCCTAGAATATATTTCGCCTGTAGATTCTCAGATGAAGGATGCTATCCGCAAGCACTTTGCAAACGTTAATTAAACCCACACAGCCCCCTTTGGCAGATCAAGAAGTATTTATCCTTATTTTGCACAGAGGATTGAATATCTCTGGCACTTTCAACGGAAGGTATCTACTCTTTCTACTTATGAAGTGCCCCACAGATATACATGGCATTAAAGCACAAATTAACCTTTCCAGTCCAGGAGCTGTCTGTCCCCAGTGCACAGCCAGGATAGAGCAGATACTTTTTCTTTCCCTCTGCCTATTGCCACAACAGAAATCTCGACTCTAAAGGAAAAGCAAGCCAGTTCTGGCTGCAAAGATCAACAGCAGAAGTGAATACGAGCACTGCAAAATGCTTTAAAACACCACCGCCCCTTTATGAGTAGTAAATAAATCAATTAAAAAATCCATCATCTGCTCTTCCTTTGGTTTTCTTCTTCATCACAGGTGATTTGGAGACTGACTGAGCTTCAGGCTGTGAAATGCCTTCCCCATTTCAGGTACTCCTTGTGGGACTGCTGCTTTTCAACACCACTTTGTAGACACCCACCCCTGTAAAGTCACAAACCAGGGCAACGTCCCGTGCTCCTGGGCTACTCACCCACGTTCACGCTGCCACTTCAAGAGCTCCACTACAGGCAGGGAAAATCCCATCCTCGTTACCCCCAGCAGCAATCTGCCTGCCCTATCAGCAGCTCTTTTCTGCTCTAAGAGGAGAAATACTTCCAGCATCACCCCCACGCGATGCTCCAATTAGGGACGGGAGTCCTCAGCTTTGGCTGAGTTCCTCCTCACCGAGCCCGAGGCAAGCGCCTGCGAATCTGGTAATAAGCAGGTTTCATCCATCCTCCCTCTAATTAGACATTCTATCAGCACACAGAAGTATTTCAAAATAGCTTTATGCCCAGCCATCAACTACTGCTACCGTTCCCAACCAGCTTCCTGTTCTATATACGGATATAAGTGCAGCACTCTAACGCGATAAAATAAAATACTATTAGTGTAAATGTATTCCAACGTGCTGCCTTACAGCAGGGAGAACCAGTGGAGATAAAAAGGGGCAGTGAAATATTTACCAAAAAAGCAGAAGAGGCACAAAGAGTTTGAGACACCGGCACTGGCGGGGCAGTTTCAATCCAGAAAAGACCTCATCCCCAAAAAGAAAAGCAGTCAATTATTTGCTAAACTGACATGGAAATTTATGTTTGAGAGGGGAAGGGTCAATGTGTTACATCTATAAAGAGCAGTTGAGAACATCTGCAAGGGCAGGAAGAATATGTATAAACATACAAATGTGAACGAAAATGCCCAAACCCACAGTGGCTGAGATCTAACCGTGAGAATTAGCAGATTTGGAGTTTTTCCCCTGTTTAAAGATGCCCTTAAGGCTGCTGATTATGCATGTATTTCATACGGAAATACATCTAGTGGTGTAATTGGAAAGGGAACCTAAGAATCAGTGGAAAACATCCAAAGGTTTAAGACAGCAAAAGTCAGAAAATCTACAACTTCTGAAAAACGTCGTTCCGACAGATGCACAGCCCAGGAGAAGCTTGGATGTGAACACGGTGTAAAATAGACGGTTTAAAACCTTGTTCTCACTTTAATTTCTTTTCTAACACGGTCTTGATGAGGATCTCCTTCTGCCCTGCTGTTAAATGTGGAAGGAGGACCTTGGAAGAGGAGGAGGTTTGTCCTTCCCTACCTTGAAACTGGACAGACACGGTTCCTGCTCTTGGTACAGCAAAACCAGGAGGAAAAAAACAAGCAAAACCACGTGCAGCCAAGCATCTCAGCTCCCCTGGACATGTCAGTTCAATAGCAGTTACAGGTCCACCAGTTTCCTGTATCCTGAGTAGAGTTAAGGCCTAAAATACTTGCCAAGAAATAGGAGTTAGGGGATACAGATTGCCATTCAAACCATCTAGTCTCACAGCCCAGACTATTTTACCCAAATTCAACATTATTCCAGCCGTTTTTTTCCTACAGCACAGGAGGTGAGGACAAACTGCCCATCACATTGTACCCATGGTGTAACCGGGTTTTAGGAATATAAACACACATATAGCTCTGCTGATCCAAGGCTGAGACCTAAGACCCAAGTAAAGCTGAAACTTGGCCAAGGAAGCAGATACCTCGTTGTGCAATTCCCGTGTTTGTGTGCTGCTGCAACCCGGCACTGCCAGGAGACACCAGAAATATTCTGGGGTGTAGGCAGCAGATGTTTGCAGCTGCATTTAGTTACCCCTTCTCTGACCCCCTGCCCTTGTGGGGTCCTCTCCTCCCTGCCTCGTGTGCCAGATCCAGCCCAGGCTCTTCCCACGCAGCCAGGCGCTTCCTTTGCTGCTTCTCCAACCTGTTTGCTCAGGACAGAGGTAACAGAGGGGTTAAAATAACACATCTCAACTGCATGGTTAGTTTTCAGCGATAGAGTCCGCATTTTTTGGCTTGAAATTTCATCTCTGCCCTTGGCTTCTCGTTAAATTAAGGCTGCACAGGGTGAGGTAGGTACAGAAACGTTTTTAAACGTGCCCACTGCACTCAGAGCGATTCCTGCAGAAACAAAGGCGTTTGCAGCTCACTTCATCTCGCTGACACCTCCGAATCCAGGCGGTTCCTGGTGAGAAGCGCTGCTTTAACACACCGCACCATGAGGCACCTGCACCGACCCTACCTGGCTGCTGTTCCTGGCTCCTCCTGACAAAAACCTGTGGTTTTTGGTCCGGTTTTGGACATGCCCTCGGAGGACACAGCAGCGAGCAGCACCTGGAGACACACCACACATCTTACCTGTGCTGAGTCTCAGCACCCAAGGCTGCAGGAGGATGAGAGCAGGCAGGGGTCAGGCCACGTTATTTCACCCCTTAACGATAAGAGGCAGAGCACATTTTTGGCCTTCCCACGCAAATCCCTAGTTGCGTGACTGCCAACTCTTTATCGCTTCCTATTTCATTTTTTTTTTTTAAACCTTGCCCAAGGTTACACTCAGTAAAGGTTTCCCCTTCGAAATACAGCCTTAAAAAAAGCACGGGGCAGCTCAGGACCAGGCACAACAGCTCAAAGCCCTCTGTCGAAAGCATCAAGCATTTCAGAAAGAGCCCACCAGCTGTTTAACTCACCCCTTTCTCCACCCAAACTTCAGAAGTAGGCTGGAAGCCTTCTCCTAACTCCCAGCTGATGCCTCTGTGTGGCCTCACAGCACCATTTTCCTTTTGGGGACTGACATGGCCCTTTAAATCACAGGATTTTTCCCCCCTGTGGTGCCTGTATATATTTACAGACAGTAAATATTTAAGTAATATTTCCTAACCCTCCTGCCCTTCAGCATCCCCAGCCCTCCTCTGTTACCACTCTGCAGCTGCTCAGGGGTGGCTGCCGGGGCTCCTTTCCCAGCTCCCGTGCCCAGGAAACGTTTCACACCTGGGAGAAGCAGCAATTTCTTACAGGCAGATCCTTCCAGATCATCCTTCGCCGAGCCTAATGACTCTGGAAAGATCCCCGGGGAGGGAAGGCTTTGGTGCCAACAGCTCCGTTCAGGATCCAACAACATCCAGCGAGAAACAACAAAACATGATTTTTTTTCCTCCTCTTCGAGTCGGCCCTCGCACAGAGAACATCACAGAGCATATGCTGCGTAAGCGAGCTGCCCACAGTCCTCTGCACTTTTTTTTTTGAAGCAAGGTGGCTGCAAGCAAATGCAACCATTTCCATTTGACTTCGGGTAGCCATGTGCAGCAGCGCTGCTTTTAGGGCTTGCCCCACGCATCACTTACCCCGGGAACAAGCAGAACGTCTGCAAACGCCGCGGAAATACTGGCACGTCCTGCTGGTGGGCAGCACTTCGTTTCGGAGGTGGTTTCACGCTGATCTAACGGCCTCTTGCTGCTGAAGAGATCTCGTTCCCTGCTTCCAAGCCCGCATCATCCCCAGCGAGCTGATTTAGTTAAGCTGGAAGGAAACCACTTCAGGTGCAAACAAAGGAACTGGGCACGCATCAGCACAAAAAGACCAGCGGGAGCAAACCCTTCCCTCGCAGCACCGGTTTGACGTTGTACCAGTTCAGCTACCACGCACAAACGAGCTCTAAATTTAGCTCTAAATGAAGCTCTATCTCCCATCCCTTATTCCTCTTCCACCCCAAGCGGGAGCCGAACGCTTTCCTATCACCGCCGCTCTTCTCCACCCCAGGGGAGCAGCCATCAGTTGTCGGTGAAGTGGTTCCGTTTCTGAGCATGGACAAAAGCTGAGACGAGGCTAAGGGTGGCGAAGGACAGCTTGACCATGGAGGGAACGATCACAGGTCTAGGAGGAAAGGGGAAAAATCTACCGATGGCTTCCTTGCGCTGGGGTCCTCGCTCGTTAAAGCTCTGAAAAGTCACTTCATGGGTTATAAACGACGCTGCTCTCGGCTCATCCCCTTCTTACCCACCTCAGACAGCAGCCAAGTCCTTTTTACACACAATGGGAACGCTTCCCCTGAATAAAACGACCAGGAGGAAGAAAAACCACAGGTCTCCCCTCATGCAGGAGATGCCACCAGGTTTTCTCACTCCCTTCCCTGCCTCCTTCTGTGCGTTTCCACCTCCTCTGCAAGGGGAAAAACCCCTCTGAACACAACCCCTGGGCTGTGAGGGCAGAGGACGTGGCTGTTGGTATTCCTCCCTGCCCTCTGCTGTCCTGAGATTCCCAACGGACCTTTCCAAAGCTTCTCCCGTTCAGGTTTTGCTCCATTTTATGAAGTTTCTGGAGCGCGTGAAGGCAGACACAGAAACCCTCCAGTTCTGGATATTACGCAAAACTCAGTTTTCAATAGATAGTAGCCAACTTCTGCCCCTTTTTTTATTTCCTGCCTAATTAGGGCTTGAAAAATAATGTAGCTACAACACTCGCTCCTTTAAATATTTAGGAATTTCTTCCTGTATAGAAATAAAATCCAGCGATACACTAATGACATCTAGCAGGGATGGCAAGGGTGAAGCTGGTCTCTGTTCCCACACACTTTATAATCTCGTGGTAGTATCGCTGATAAAATAAACTCTTAACAACAATAAAACGTTTTCAGTCAGGGTAAGGGTTGAAAGATTCCAGAACTGCTGAGAAAGATCAACAAAACCCCAGCTCCGACCGGAAGGGCTGAAACATTCGATTTCGGGCCAAATATTTTGGCAGCTCCCCCCCCAAGCTCCATCCTGAGAAGGATTCGGAGCTGTGGTTGGAGCCAGCAGCAGGGCTGACAAACCATCACCCCCTGACATCGCAGAGGCGAAAGCGTAGAGCAACAAAGACACGCTTGACTGGCAAACCCTGGAGTATCGGCGTAAATTAGCTCCCAGGAGACCCGAACGAAGGCTTCTTTTCCTCCTCAAAGGCGTCAGCTCCGCGGTGCCTCACGGGGAGAGCTCGAGGCGGAATTAAAAGGACGTTAAAACCTGTCCACGGGGGAAGACAGAATCCGAATGGGCAGGAGGGAGAGGATCCCGGCAGCCCCGTAACACGGGGCAGGAGGGGAAAGGGAAGCAGTGCATCCTCCTCGCCTTAGGGGCAGCTTCAGTGCAGCAATGAGTTCATCTTTTTCGCAGGAACTGCCTTCTAAGACCCAAACTACACCTATAAGGTCTAAATGACCCAGAGCTGCAGCCAGCCCAGATGCTTGTGGGGAGGGTCGAGGCACCGTGCAACGCCCCCGAACTCATTCCAGACCCAAACGGCTTCGCACCAGCCTCCCACAGCCTGCCCCTGCTTTCAGAAGTGGGAATACCAGCAGGCAAGACAATAACCTGGCTCTTCAGAGATTATCCTTAAAGATTCAGGTTTCCAGGTATGTTCCCCTGACTAAACCAGCTCCAGGCTGAAGCCTGCTCGTAGAAGTAGAAAGAAACCTCTTCTGCCCAGTAACTGTCACAGCGAGGTAAGCCAGACCCCCGCTCACCTCTCTGCACCATTTCCTCTTCTAAAACTCTCAGCATCATCCCCGCAGCGAGATGCCCGTGACCTCCAGGCTTGTACTTCCCACAGAAAGGCTGGCCTTGGCTTGATTTTAGCTCGTGTGCTGCTTTGGAGGTGGTACCAGCACAAAGGTCTTCAAGAAACGAGTGTCGTCCAACCGTCAGCATCACCAGCAGCGGGTCTGAGCCCTACCGAGCATGCGAAGCACGTGCCAAAAACATTTCCAGAAGGGAAAAATGCAAAAATCTTACTATTATTTTTGGAAGATAACGTCGATTCCCACTCTTCTTCCTTTGATTTGCGCCAGGAGGAGGCAGGAGCATGGAGCAAGTTGTTTAACCAGGAGCTGTTCCATCCATACCGGCACAACGGAGTCGCGAGCATCCTTTTTGTCAGAGCAGTCGCTGCTGAAGTAAGAGCTCTGCCTTTTGAAGAGGACTTTGTAACCTCAAACACCAACATTGGGCTGGATTTTCTTCCCAATCAGAAGTCAATTATCCCGCTGAGTGATGACAGAACAATCCCACAAAAGTAAATCCTTTCCCTACCGGGCCCTCCCGTGATCCAATCGCACTGGAAACCTCCTGGCTCCTAAAAACGAAGAGGATTTCGCTCGTGCGTCCCACGATTTTGTCCCCAGGGGCCTTCCTCCAAACCTTCAGTGGACGAAAAGCTTGGTCTGACAACACGAGATGTGGTAAATTTCCAAAGTGAAATTTCACTATTCAATCTTTTAGCGAGTCCGAGGCTATCTAGAGAGCGTTTACCTCCAGCTGGCTGTAGATTTTACTCGCAGAAGCAAATTAGCGCTACCGGCAAACATTACTTAACTTGTTCCCTGCTCCCTAATCGTTACTATAGTAATGCAAACCTCCCGGAGATTCCCTTTAATACTTTTTTAACCGCTCCGAAATAGCTTTATTATGGTAAATAATCACTGGAACATTTTCCTATCACGGGCAAGCTATAAGCTGTCCTCAGGCTCGGGCCCCGGGAGTATTCTCGTTAAGAGCCTGCGACACCGTGCTGCTCCCGGGCATCAAGGTCGATACAAATAAATGACTTCCACCACAACCAGCTCCCACCACCCCCATTTGGGTAAATGAATGAAATCGCACTCGGGAGAAACTGGGAGAGGCCAGAGGGTGTTAAACAGAAAGCGGGACGATGCCCACGCTGCTAAGCCCATTCTTCAATTCTTTTCCTTCAACGAGCACAGGCGGTCAGCTTCCCAGCTAACTTATTATCCATACTCATCATCCTTTTGGCAAATCTGGATGTAACTTGGACTTATTTACCTGGCCAGGGCGCAGGCTAGAGCCAAGGTAGCCTTTAGTTTGCAGGAAGATCTCATCTCACCTCTCAGGTTCACATAACCCAGCTCTTCTAACTCAACCTGCAAATAACATCAAGCAGACCTTCCCAGGAATGAACCCAGGAAACATCCAGGAGGAAAGCAGCAGGAAAACTGTGGAGCCACAGCCCAACAGGGTTGAACCTCGAGACTCAATACTGAAAAAATGCTCACACCAAGCGGACGGGACGGATGGAGAGCTGCAGACCTGCACCAACACGTCACGGAGGATCTCGTACGCAACATGCTGATTTCAGCCCCGCTTGAGCTCCCTTCCTCTGGCCCACCACGGGATTCTACAAGAACTGGAAGCAGAAAGGAAGCAAACACACAAACAGTGACTTATTCTACCTAAGTATGAACTAATTCCTGGAGGGGAAGAGAACTCGGACTGATACCACAGGCTCGGCAAGCGGGAGCACTCAGCAAATACTGCCGGCTTTGTACTCGGGTCACAAAGGCCGCCTGTCACAGCTCTACCATTACAGCATTGTCCCACGCAGCCTCCAGTCCACATCTCAATGGCTGTATTAAATGAAAAAGCCCCCCGGGTGCTGCTTGGCTTCTTGGAGCTCCCCACGGAGAGCAAAGAGCCTTCCGAGCATCGCTGCGTCCCAGCAGGGATCCTGGCGAGGTCCCCGAACCTTCCCTTGCTCCAAGTCTACAGATGAAGCTTCCCCTCCACGGAGGCTCTCCGTGACAAGGGATTTCCCTGGGCAGAGCAGGATATAATTCAGTCAGTGCACCAGAAGAGAAAAAATAAAGTGTTCCAGTGATGCCCAAGAGGAGCTGATCCCTCTTTCGGAGAGACCGACGTCTGGCGTGTTTACACCCTGCCTGGCCAAAACAAGCATCGAAACCAACAGGAGAAGCGGCCAACGTGGTTGTTCTGATCCCAACCATATGAAAATTACTCTCCGTTTCCTATCTTGATGAACTATACCTGAAATTGTTGCTGTAGGTTGCCTGCGGGCTGGCTGGGTGCAACTTCGTGTGAGGACATGTAAAAAGAAGATGGAGAGAGAGCCATAGATATAAAGAGGGCAAGGAAAGAATGAAAAAACCTCAGGCCAACAGTCCAATCCCTAGGGCTTCTCTTTAAAAAGCCACCAGCAGAGCACAGACAAGCCTGAACAACTGCTTGGGCTCCTTGGTTTTAAAAGGAGTTATGAAGAGGAGCGTTGGGGAAGGCAGCAGAGGGGAAAGAAGAAATACCCGATGACAGGAACAGCCGGCAGGGAAAAACTGCCCACATAGTCTGCAGAGCCCTGGCTCCGTGCTGAGGGAGAAAACCACCCCCAACGTTTCCTTGGCTGAACTGAGGACCAGGTTTCTCCGGCCGACCACAGGGCAAGGCTTTAACCACGCTCGTGGGAGCTGGGATTCACCTTCGGGCAGCACAAAAGCCGGGGCCGTGAGTCAGGGCAGATAGACAAAACCACAGAGCTGGCTCAGCCCCAGGCGTGCCGTGGCAATCTGCAGACCAGCGACTACAACCCAGGGGCATTACAGTTTTAATCCTGCTGTGTTTCAGTTCGAATTTTGGAAGCCAAATGTAGAAACTAGCAGTTTGTTAGTCCTAGTATTTATTTTGTTAGTCTCTAGGACTAGAGAGTAGGACTAACAAAATAAATAAGACGCACAGGGGATGGAGGGGCATGCCTTTCCCTTGCAAAATCAGTAGCTGCCTGTTGACACAATTTGATGCTTATCTACGTAAGAACTACTCACTCTTTTGGTATCTACTCACTCTTTTGGTATCTACTCACT